>VXAU01005049.1:15146-199631 GCA_013399695.1 Formicarius rufipectus | reverse complement strand
AACAATTAAAAAAAACCCCTCAAAATAAGTTTTTTTTCTCCTGGACTAGTGGGAGTCAAGATAATATCCACATTAAATAGCACTGCTGGCAGTATTCCAAGAAAGCAAAAAGTAGAAAGGAAGCAGATTCAGGTATGTGTCCTGTCTCCACCACCAAGCCTTATTGTATTATACTTCACTCAAAAGCAATTTCATAATAATGTTAATAAATTACATTGGCCTTCAGCTCGATGTTGTAGGACTGAGCAGTGCAACATACTATTAAGTTTTTTAAAAAAATATTCATTCTAAAAAGATAAAGAATTGCATTTATCTTCAATGAATAATCTAGCTATTTAGGCACATTTAATTTTTGAAAGGTCCAGAAAAAATTGAGCCCCTTATGCTAAAGCTATATTCAGAAATAAGCCACGTCCATTCCCTGACCCTTTGGCCAACTGATCCATACGGTTAGGCTTTCTTGTCCTACAGAGAGGGTGGCTGCATCTGACAGGGACAGGTAGTCCCTGAAGCACATCTGGGCACTATCCAGAGGTGAGCCAGGTGTCCGAGGCTGGGAGTGGGCTGGCAGTCATGCTGGCTGTGCCATCTTAGTTTGACAGAGTTGGTGATCAGATGGCAGGGATTGGGAGTATGATCTGCTTCTGTCAGCTGTATAGATCAGCAGTGGCAGCCTCTGAACTTCGTTTTTATTCCATTTGGAATAAAATATACTTCTTTCCAAAAAGCAGCTTAAAAGAAGCTATTTCAGAATTTTAATACTTGTATTATATCAGTTACATTTAGCTACTTGCATGTTACTTATTCAGATACAAGTATGCATTTTTATTGTTTATAAGCTTCTAATGTTCGATTTGCTGAATCTTTGAGCAACACAAACAAACAAAATACCCTTACTTTTGTCTAAGCAGGAATAGAATTTAAATGGGAAAAAAAATCCTTGCAAAAATGCCTGATAAAACTCAAAGAAGAAACATAAGCACATGTCAAACATCTGCTGAAGGTTAAGTGAAGGCTCTCTTATTTTTGCTTTATCCTATTCAGGATAGTGATAGATAACTAGGTTTATTCATATGAAATCTATCTACATTTGCTTTGCAGCCAATGCATGTTTTTATATTGCCAAAACTATCAATATTCAGCTTTACTGGTGCTCTGGCAGACCCCAGTTCTGAGCTAAACTGTCACCCAAGCAGAGGACTAAGAGAATTAAAACCCCATTTTATTTCTGTGCACTAGCTTCCTCCATCTGGGTAAACAAGCTAAAAAGCCAGACAATGCAGCTGACATCTTGAATTATGTAATTTCTCACAACACAAGCCAGCAGTGCTATTCAACCCTGTTATACATGCAGGAATGCAGTTCTAAGGCCTGGCTTCTGGCTCAGCAGCAGGATCAGCGGTACTCGGCATGCAGTGGGGATCATGAGCCATGCTGGAGGAGCAAGGAGGGCTCCACAACCATTATCTATTGCTACATCCTTCAGAGAAATCTGCCAGACATGAAAGGCAACCACAGTGACAGGGTGCCAGACAGACATATACTGGGAGGATATGGCTTGTGGCGAAACCCCAAGTTTAGGATCAGCACTTTGTATTTCTGTGCAATAAGAAATTTTCTGTCTGCTTTAGGATTGCTGAAATATGCAGATTTTTGGAAGAAAGGCATACAAGAACCTGAATAGTTGTCACAATTCTACTTGAAGTTCACTGAAAAAACTCATGTATGTTAAGGTGGCAGATTCAAGGTGTGGCCCTTCGGTTTAAGAAAAAAGTGAGGATTTAAAATATATCTGTCAGCAGTAGCCTGGCTGCTCAATTATTCCTAGAGCAGTGTTAGTGACAAATTCTCAGCAGAGCCCCTAATAATATTTCATAGTCTTAGAAAAAAATTCCTCCTTTTCTGACTGTGGTTAATGGTAACTATGCCATGAAACCCTGTGGGGCCAGGAAGAGGCACAGCTGTCAACCCCAGTACATGCATCAACATAGCACCCTTGTTTTAATCAATTATATTTTGAGTAGTGTATTTGCAATATGTGGAAAACTGACAAAAGACAAATCATTTAGTACTGACCCACTAATAACCACCTGCCTCCAAGATTTAACAGATCAGGAATGCCTTTTTCTTGAAATATATTTCTTGTTAGTGTATGTATGTTTAGTTGCTGTCTGGTCTAGCTGTAAGAGGTAGTGGTCTAGGGCAGGCACCAAGACCTGCCATGCATTGAAAAATTTGTCCTGCTACCCAGATTCCCTTTTTGGGTGGTCCAACCATAGCTGAAAACCAAGAACAGCACAGAATATATTTCATTCGGTCCAAGTACTTGGAAATTTGGAACGGTTTCTGAGAAAAGACTTTAGTTTGTAGTACTAGAACAGATAAGATACACCCTCCCAAACTGGGATGCCTGTGACCAAGCTGTCTCTGGGAATGATACCTGGCCTACACCAGAGCCCAGACCACTGCCAGGCAGTAGCTGGGACAGTGGGGACGTGTTTGCCAGGGACCTCTTCAAATCCTTCTCACCGTACGTGGTCAGGTTTCTGTAGTCAGGACAGCAGTACTTTTGCTACAGGCCAGGTTTCCTCCCCAGAAATAACAGTGTAGCATATCCTTCAGACTCACATTCAGAATTTGTCTCAGTGGGCTAAACATACGCTTCTGGCTCCCTTTGAGGGGCCATAAGGTATTTCAGCTGCCAATTCAGAGCAGAGACTCATATATCTTGTTTCATGCCAACTCAGAAGTCTTACAGTAGCTCATGGTACAGGTGCCTTTGTTGTGTACCTGAACTGAGCCTACTGAGAGGTATGACCAAGCTGTATGATACAATCAAGTTGTAAACTCTCTTAATCAGTAGTAGTGAAGGTTGGTGCTTTACTTGTACATTGTAAGTTAAATAATTCAATTTAATTAATCCAAAAGGTATTTAACCTAAGGCTTTTGCTCTATTGTATTTTATGAAAATGTTAGTCATTATCATACACTATACAAGGTATTAACTACAGAGCAATAAACAACTGTTGGTCAAAGGTTTCACTTGTAATTTCTTCAGTTTATGTCCCAGGCAAAAAGATCAATTTTCTAAGTCATGAGAAATGCCTAGTTACATTAACAGAAGCTGCAGATTTTAAATCAAGCTACAACTTTGAAACTCCTCTCACAAGTTTACAGTTTACTTATGAAATGACATATCAAAATAATAAAAATGAGAGAAAAACAAAGATCTATTGGAAAACATATATAGCTACATATATCCCTATAGTTTTGAGATTTGCTTTAGCTATTTAATAGGTCATATTGTAAGTAGTATGAATCAGAAATAACCCAGTCAAACAAAATCTTCCACAATGTGTTTAAATCAGTGTAGCTGATAGATAAAGCGTTGTACTGATAAAAAAGTGTAAGATGCCAAATATATGGTACAATTATATATTTGCTATTGTATCTATATAGAGTGTATTTTCTATTTGAGAAAAAGAAATGAAATAATAAAGACATATAAAATAATCCTAGAGAAGTTCAGAATTTTGAACTCTTGATAAAAATATGTATATATTTCCTTCAATAACAAAACGGGTTTATTTCATGGATGCAGGAAGATGACAGTTTTTCATCCAGTAATCACAAGAAATTGCAGCTAATTTAAAATGAAGCTACACAAGTTACCTTTTAAACTAAAATCACTTTTTCTTATGGATGCTGATCAGTGCCAGAAAGAAAAATTACCCAAATCATGGCAGCTTTCAGAAAGGTATATAACGTGGTATAGCAAAGCTTACTTTGGATGATCTCCCAGTGGTCTTTGTCCAATGGATTTTAATAATGACTCTGGTCGAACTGTTAGTTTTGGTGATGTCTTGGGGCTAGTATCGGAGTCTCCACTTTCTTCATCTCCCATGGCCTTAATATAGCTCCCACTTCTCATTCTTCTGCAGGGGATCTCTTCGTCTTTCCCACCAGCCGGGTATCCTCCCCATTCATCCTGAGGTACCTAATGGAGGCCATAAAACACACATACAGAATGTGATTTATTCTTTTCATATATTTAAATACTTCCTTCGAGTTTTTTTCATTCTACAAAGAAAAGTAATTAATTTTTATTCTTTGGAAACAGAATTTTTTAAGGTCGCTAGAGGATTTGGCCATTTATTTTCCAACTTCAAAGTTGGAAATTTTCAGTTTATAAATGTTGGAACTCAAGGAACAACCAAGTCATAGACTGTGAGATGAGCTGCAATATCTTTTTGTAGGCATGCTTTAAATTGCAGGAAGGAGCTTAGCTTAACCTCTTAAAAGTTTGCACACAAATTTTCGGCTGTTAACGGTAAGTTGACCAGGGGTCTCAGATCAAAAACTCATTGAAAGCTGAGCACTTCAGAGTTTATTACCAACACTCCTTATATGGGGCTTTGGAGGTCTTTCAGGAAGGTGAAAATCATATTTAAGCTAAACTAAGCTGTGATCTTGTCATAAATGGACAGGATTGTGATTTAGGACAAACTTTTGTAGGGAAAACCCAGAAGTAGTTATTTGTATTTTTTCTTATTTAGAAACTTCAAACTAGCTCATAGAGACTGTAATATATCGGTAATGCAACCAGTCAATTAATACATGTGGTTGCAGTTGCTTTTATGCAGTTGAGATGGTTTTCCAAATATTAAAATCGGTAGACAGATAAACCATTAGTCAGCTGGTGGATGGATATGTCTGCACCACCAAAGAACTGAGCAGGAGTGGATTTTCTAATCCAAAATGAAATAAGTCTTGTTTTAAGACTTATGTATAAACTTCAATAAGCCTGTCTTTGCCAGCATTTCTTCCATTTTTCTTTTTTTTTTGTTTTATTTGTTTGTTAGTTGGTTGGGGTTTTTTTGTGTTGTTGTTTCAGGTTTTGTTTATTTGTTTACTCTTCCAAGGTGCTGAGTCCTTTGGTTCTAATCCAGAAACACACTTAAGCATTTACTCAACTTAAAGGATATAAACAACTGCCTGAAATGCATTATAAGGACTTCTGGTTAAAAAGAAGGATTTGACAGAGTTCATCAGTAGACCAGGGCACTTGGCAGCATCAAATTCTTTATCAATCCAATGACTTCATCTATATTAAGTAGTATAATGGCATTATTTACTCTTATACTATAAACCTAAAACTCCAGTTAAATATGCATTTAGGAGTTTCCGCAAAGCAGAAGGTCTAGTAAAGATTTTTAAGACAAACACATTTGAGTCTTTAGAGTCTTTAGACAGAGTTCACTGCAGAGCTGAAGCGAATGCTCCTGTTTGTTTCAGCAGTCTTGGAGATTGGATTTAAATGACTGCCTTGATCTGCCTGTCATCTTTACTGCTCTTTCAAGACAGACAAATTAGCCCCACACATCAGGGGAACAGACCTGGTGCTTTGAGTGCCAAACAGGGATCAAGGGGGAGATGAGGTTTTAAAAGAGGGTGAACAAGTAAAAACATAGATACCCCATTAAAGCAACAAACTCAGGACAGGTTAAAAAAAATTAAAAAAAAGACTGAAGATGAAGTCAGATAAGAAAAGATGAAATAGATTGCACAGATCAGAAAAAAAGTGAGAGATAATTATCAGAGAAAAACACTATGAGTCATCTTCTTATACAAAGTAATGGGACAGAGCATGAATCTAAATGAAATATGGGTTAGAACCTGCGAAGAAACAAACCTAACATTATTCAGCTTTGGATGGTGATTGGAAAGGAATCATCAAAAATCTTCCCAAACTTGAAGCCTGTAAATGTGATACATGATCTTCATTTCCTTTCTAGGACCTAGCATGTATGAGATTAATGTTGCGGGAAGGTTTTTCTGAGATTCTAGGAGACCTAAAAGGTATTTGCAAGCAGTCATAGTAAGTCTCCTAAAATATAAAGAATAAATATATTTTTTGAGTATTTTTTAATCTACAGCTGGTAATACTATTAACTGTAAAAATATGAATTAGAGAGATGCTTTATTAGTTGATATCATACAACCATACTCTCACTTCTAAATATTATTTATTCATTCTCTGTCAGTATGGCTAAAAGTAAAATCCAAATGCTGAAAAAGGAGTTATTGGCATCTACATAAGACAACTCCAAGATACACTGTTCAATTTTCAATACTACAGCTGAATTATCATGTTCAGACTGACTATTAATTTCATTTTCCTAAAACTCATAACTTTTTCATAAAATAATTATTTTGGCTTGAAACTTCTTTCCTTCATTTTAGCTCAAAGATAATTAAATAGAAAGTTTAAAAATACATGGATCAGATAACCTTTTACTTACTCAAATGCAGAAAATTATTACTTCCTCAACTTTGTCTGAAATTCCATATTCAAATAACTAGATAAGGACTGTATTTAAATTAGTAAACACAGGCTTATTTGTTGATTGAAGTTGAAATCTTACTTTAAAAGATAGGAAGGACTGATTTTTTACATTAAAGTATCTAAAAAATTAAGCTTCTTCACTGTGATAAGGGCAAATCTTACATATATATGCCTTACTGTTTCTGTTGATTGCATTTCTTTTGCTTTCTGTATCTGTAAGTTAAATGAATTCACATAAAAGCTAAAGACCAAAGCTGAAAACAAGAAGCTCTGCTCCATTCCTGCTTGTGATGAGCTCATGGTACACACAGAGGCACCAAGAATCCTTTTCTAAACAGACCTACTTGTTGGCTATTACAGAAGCATTTATAGCTGCATAAAAATTATTCACAATTAAAATATGTGGTTGGGTTGTTTGTTTGGTGTCCCTTAAGCTGCTCAAAGAAACACAATACAATGAATACAGGAAAAATGTTTCTGAAACCTGGTGAGCAAGTTTGACAATGTCTTCTCTCAGAAGGTTTCATGCAGAGCTTTGGAGAAAAGCCGGAGTCTCTTTGCTGTCCTCAAAAGCCAGCAAAAGGGCACATGACATTGTCTTTCCTCATGGACTGAGAATGGAGGCTAAATACGAATCCCAGTTTAACTTCATTTACTCAAACTGATACGTTAAACACCTGGAAAAATCTTTCAAAATCCAGGCCATCTCAGACCAAACATAGCTTTAAAGAACAGCAGAAGCATTATACTAGTGCAGGAAAGATTTTTATTTTGAAATATTACCAAAATTGTTTAACATCATGTATGAGGGTCATTGAATACATATTTTTCAAAATATGGGAAGGCTTTGCATCCTGAAGAAATGCTTTCTTTCAATAGCTACCAACCCTTGTAATTCCCATCTGCAGGGCTTGCAGCTGCTAATTTGGAATAATTACCCTAATTATCTACTTGTGTATAGTGATGAGTGCTGATATTTATAATGCCTGAAAAGGCCTTCCTTCTGTTCTAGATGTTAACATGAATCCCCGTATATGTAGTTTCTATCCTCAAAGGAGTTAGACTGCATATTACCATATGAATTTCCGTTTGCAAGAGCAACTAGTTGACAGGGTCTGGCTGCTGATATGGTTATAACTATTACAGAGAATGATGAGCCTTTTCAATAAATTTCATGGACTGTTACTGTGGGGAGCACCAGGCTCTGAAAATTTGAGATCTTTCAGTTGTTCTGCTGCTGATTCATTTTGATAGTTTACATGAGTCACTTAAAGGTCGATTTTATTAAAGCACCTAGTTCCTAACACTTACTACATGTCATGGAGCTGATCTGAGAGTGAACTTCAGAACCTTAGGCAGGACTCTCAATTCCCCATAAAGACATTTAGGAGACTTAGCTCCTCCAGAATAGCATCCAAAAGGTCCCTTTAGTAAGCAATCAAAATGTAAAGAAAAACCTCAAATGCTTCTCCTTTTTTGGGCTTATTGTACATCATTACAGGAAGCAGAAAGATCCTTCTGTTACTTACCATTCATAAATTCATCTTCTGAGGAAAAAGTTCAGATTTTTTTTTTTTTTCAAAATACAGCATCCTTATTCTTTCCTTCCATGATGAAATATCTGTGGAAGTGGGACACCTTATTGCTAACCTTCTAATCAATAATGTTTGGAAAGCTCAGGAAGAAGACTTAGGGCTGATAAATAAACTATTATGCTCTCTGCCTCTTTTGTCACTCGTGGCCTTTTCATGAGGCAGTCAGAGATTGCCTGGAGAGAACTGGTTAGAAGAAAGGGATTTCATGTACAAGGGATGTGATGCAGCTTCATGATCCAGGCAGGGAGTTTAGTTGTAGCCCCTAGGTCAAACACTCACCTGGGTTTTATGTAAAAGGGTGTTTGTATAAAACTCGTGGAGCATCTTAACAAAGAGAGAGGTACCTTTGCTCCAAACTGACGTACATCCTGCTGCTCAGAATACAGTCCGGGGAATTGAGAAGATGGGGTTTGACCTTGTGCAGGCTAAGGAAGAAAATGAACTGTCATCTCACAGTGGGTATTCTAGAAACTATGTTACTATAAAAACAAATTTCCATTCTTTACAAGAAATGCCATTATCCTTGTTCTTTGTTAGAAGTTCATGTCTTGAAATACCCCTTACTACTAATTTTGGCTAAATACCTAGAGTCATGTGAACTGTTAGTATCCATGAAAGTCATGGTTTCTAATTTTTATTCTATACCTTATTTAAATCTCCCTTTTTTTATGAACAGTAAGTACATATTTGTATTAGTGTAGTTCTCCTTTATCTTCTTCTATTATATAACATATTTTACACTGTGTTTTAATTTGATTAAAGTGGAACAGGTTGCCCAGAGAAGTGGTTGAGTCACCATTCCTGAAGTTATATAGGGATCCTTGGATGTATTTATCTGCACCATGTGCAGATGTGGTGCGTAGAGACACGGTTTAGTGGTGGACCTGGCAGTGCTGGGTTACCTGTTGGACTCAATGACCTTAAAGGTCATTTCACACCTAAGTGATTCTATGTTTCTATTCCTGTTGCGTGTACTGACTGTGCTCAGACTAGGTCTGTCAGAAGGATTTTGGACCTTTGACTAGACTTCAGCAGTAAGTCCATCCTACGATTCGCAGAAGGCACAGATTCTGTCTGTAAGCGACAGCATGCTGTCAGGGAAAACAGGGATGGATTCACCAAACCTCCAGAACAAACTGGAAATCATGGAATTGCTGAAGTTGGAAGAAACTCTGGAGTTCTCTAATCTGGCCTTCTTCAAAGCATGGTCAGGTAAAGCAGGTTGCCCAGGACTGCTACGAAGATGGTGAAAGGCCTTAAGGGGAAGCTGTATGAGGAGCAGCTGAGGTCACTTGGCTTGTTCAGCCTGGAGGAGAGGAGACTGAGGGGAGACCTCACTGTGGTCTACAACTTCTTCACGAAGTGGAAGGGACAGATACTGATCCCTCTGGTGACCAGCGGCAGAACCTGAGGGAATGGCATGAAGTTGTGCCAAGGGAGATTTAGGTTAGATATTAGGAAAAGGTTTTTCACCCAGAGAGTGGTTTGGCACTGGAACAGGCTCCTCAGGCAAGTGGTCATGGCACCAAGTCAGTGTTCAAGAAACATTTGGACAACTTTCTCAGGCTCACAGTGGGATTCTTGGGGCTGTCCTGTGCAGGGTAAGGAGTTGGTTTTTGGTGATTCTTGTGGATCCCTTCCAGCTCGGGATATTCTGTGATAATATGACTGTGTCCAACTGGGTTTTGAATGTTTCTAAAGATAGAGTCTCCACAGCCTCCCTAAGCAAGCTGTACCAATGTTTGACTACACTCAGGGGTAAAAAGTTTTCCCTTATACCTGATCAGAGACAGGCAATCTAGGCTCCCTAGAATTAGTTCTAGCAGTGTAAATGTGCAACCTTGTACCTATGACATACTGATGACAAAACTGGAAGAAACAATGAAATATTAATTCTTCTAGACTTTGACTACTCTCAATTTGATTTTTAAAAAGCTTTATATCAGTTTAGGATTTAGCTAATTTGACTACTGGGAACAGCCACTGACATTTCAAGACAGATCTGCTCCTGTTTTTCCACCCACTTCTAAGGCATTTGCTCCCAGAATTTTAAAGGTGTTCCACCACTAAACTGCTGATCTGCTTAAAACCTGGCATATCACTTTACTATCTAAAATGAAACATTTCTAACTATATGGCTTCACTTGAGGGAAATGACTATCACTTCTTCACATTTCTCATTCCCAAAGGTTAAAGTGAGGATTACCTACCTCATAGGAGTCCTGTGAAATTTCATTAGCATGCAGATGTAACATGCACTGAAATATTCATTATGACTTAAATCTGACTTTAGAACTATAAATCTCACATTTTACTAGAAGCAGGACCTGTCTCTGCATGAAATTAGATAATGTAGATGATGTAAAGTAGGGTAAGATATGAAACAATATGTAGGAGATACATACTTTTTCTAATTTTATGCTTTCTTTGCTTGGCCAACAAGATGACCCCCCTCCAAAAAAAAAAAAAAAAAAGGGGCACAATATCAAATGCAGGTAACAGGTTTTCTCTTAAATTATGTATTTTTCAAAGAGCCTCAGAAAAACAACCCTTGTGCACAGCTGCAAGTAGACGAAAGTAAAAGACAGCCTTGGGAGGCAGACAGAGATGATTTTTTGCAATGGCAGATAGTTTTCTTGATATTACAGTGGGAGATGGGAGCTGGACCTCCTCTGTTTTCAAAAATTTTGCTGGAGAAGGAACACTGCCTGATTATAACAATTCAATTTTCTTCTGAAGTTAATGATACTAAGACAATCCTCTGTTTCCTGTCTGTGGACTCTAGACTCTGCTAGTCTGGCTTTTTGCAGGCGAGAACACAGTGTCTGAAAAGAGAAGCTTGTTTCCTCAGTAGCTAACCTTGTGTCTACAACTCACCACTATTCTCAGTGCACACTTTTGACTTGTTTCTTCTGTGTTTTTTTTTGTTTTGTTTTTTTTTTTTAATGTACTGATTCATTGTAAAAAGAACATGAATTATACAATGAAACCATTCAAAAATCATGGCAAAACATGCCAGGGACTCCTCCTCACCACGAAAAATGCCAATCTTCATAATTATCTTAATTTTCACATGCCTCCCTCTACTCCTTGAACTCCTTGGCAGCTCAGACACAAAAGTTCTTGTACCATTCCCTAAAGCCTGTTGTCACTGACAATCAAGGCAGGAGCTATCTCAGAAAACAAGAGTCATCTTTACCTTGCCAGCCATTCTCTCCAGGCTTTACTACGAACAGTCACAGTGTTATAGGAAGAGGAAGAAAAACCCAGAGGACCCAAACAGTATCTGCTTCACACTGGGTAGAAAATGACTTCAGGAAATTGGGAGTTGGTAAAGGACTGGACACCCATGCAGATCATAAAACACAAATTTAGTATTCAAGCTGGGAGATGTTTGAATAGGCAATTACTTACTGAATGATTTTAGTTTCTCATGTGTAGTTCCAACCAAAGTTGCAATAAGTGATCCTTCATGGAAAGAAGAAATCAGTCCAGTGTACTCAGCCTTGCTTAGTCACCACTTCTGTATTTTTTACAGAACGGTTTTTTTTTCACGTAAATAATGCTTTATAACTCATATCGCAACAGGGATGAATTTAAAAAAAAAGAAAGAAAGAAAAAAAAAAAAAGAAAAGAACCAGCACTATGTTTCCTAACCAGTTCTCCAGAAACAATGTGAATTTGAGGATGGTTAAACATTGCAATTAATGTTGTGAGGACTCTGTCCTTTGTTTATACTGTTTGGATGAAAGTGGGCCAAATTCCCACCTCATCACCATCTGTGCTCATACTGATGGCACAGACCTTGCAGTTCAGCCACTGCAAAGCCATTGCTGTGTTTCTGGGTCTCCCTGGGACCCTCTGGACTCTGCTGTATTGCCATGGTGGAACTAGGTGTGGTCAGATAGAGGTCATGGGCTTGTCCATGCTGTAAGTCATTTTAACCTTTTTAAGCCTAGAGCTCACTGTGATCTTGTGCCAGAACTTTGAGATGAGGTGAGGCTTGCCCTGTGTATAGTCTCTCAGTCTAAGACACAAAACCAACAGGGTTCCAGTTGGCTACATATTTCCTTGGTAGGTGACTGTGGATGCCACTCTGTGGTCAATTTAAGCCACTTTAAAATTATGCTACTGTCAACTTCAGTGGAGCAGGTTTTCCTTAAGCAATATTCAGATTTTCAAGCAATGCTATTAATGGTCAAGTGGCTTAGAGTGCTTCCTGGAAACTTACCCTAACAACTGTAATAAAGATAAGTAAAGGTAAGTGTTCAGCTGAACTGGTGAGTTGCTCCAACTCACTGTGCTCCTGCATGATCAGGGAGAGAGAAGGATGCAAAACAGCATGGTAACTACCCCAGAGCTATGCATATGTTAGTAAATGAAGCCCCACTGTCTTGCCTGGAGGTCAGCTGCCCTGCAGCACTCCACACTCATTGCCTCCAAAATAGTGTGGCTACCACGAACATTCTCTGGCCTGTGCTAAGTCTTGAACTAACAGTACCTAGGAAGGAGGTTTAGGAACTTACTGGCAGGCTTGGATGAAAACAATGTATGAGAGAGGCTGAACCACATAACAGTATTGAGGATCAGGATGCAGTGCCAAGGAAATTATCCTGACACTGTGAAGTTTGATTAAGGTAGCAATTATTTTAGTAATGGAAGTTCACAGAAACATCAAGGATCACAACTTGGAACTTTGCATGCTTGTCACAAAATGTAGTTTTTCTGCCAATTAGTTTGCCATAGTCATGCACCTAGAGTTTGTTTTCCTGTCTTTGCCTTTTGAGGCCAGCTCACAGGTGCATTTCCCTTTAAATCTTTCCCTTTAAAGTGAATCAATTGCAAAGTCTGCTAAAATCAAGCATCAAAAGGCTAAAGATCTAATCTAGATTGCAGCTTGTCTCTCACTACAGATGACGGGGAGCCAGGAATATACCTTCCAACTAGGCTGCCTGACTGACGGGTAGCAGGCGAGGCCCAGGGGACTACTACATCAGCAACTCTAAGTTTTCCTTAGTGGAGCAAGACCCCACAGATCATTCAGGGTGACAGAAGTATAAAGTAAGAGACAAAAGTGCCCTTAAAGGAAGAAAAGGAAAGATGTTCAAAACATATTTGCGATGCACAGCATCTCTAAAAACACAGAGACTAAGGATGTAGCAAGGACTCCAATGATGCAGAGATATTATAAGGATAGAGGAGAAAGAACCTAAAAGGCGGCATATCCAGGGCTGACCCAGAAAGTGGTCTGTAGTAAGCACTGTATTATTTAATCTAAGCAGGAAATTATATCACCTTTTATTTTTTCTTGTTTTCTATTTTTATGGATCTATTACTGAAAAAGCCACAAAACAGTGCATGTCTTTAAAACATAAATAATTTTAAAGGCTGTATAATATATATATCTTTGACTTTCATCCATTTTTCTCATTTTAACTAATGATTGAGTTTTGAAGTTAACTCCATGTGACTGCAATTAATTAGTTTCCAGAGCAAAATGAGTATTTTTTCCTCTGTAGCTACTATGCAACACTTGACTACCTGCAAACTTTTCAAAAGATGTTTCCCCACCAGAAGTATCATGAGCCTTGTCCATATAGACAATCAGCCGTTTAAATACATCTGCAACTCCAACTTAAAAGCAACTTTTAAGCACAGTGCTGTAAGATGGTCAAAACCAGATGAAAAAAAAAAAACAAAAACCAAAACAATGCAATATTTGTGAATACTTTTTTTTTTTTTTACAGGAAAAATGGCATGGACTGCTAAAGAGAGGAGCTGGGTCTGCCTTAGGCAGCAAGCCTGTGGCCTAGGAGAGTGTGCAGTCATTACAGCTCCGAGTTCGTGTTCCAGGCAGTCATGTTTGACAGACACAAGTGGCCTGAGTGTATAAAATAATAAGTTACTCCTGGCTGAAAATTCTCCAGAACCAATGACACCTTTGAGTAACAACTGCAAAGGTCATCCTTCAACTTCAGTGAAGTGAACATTGGAAAACAATTTGGCAACACACTACTAACGTTATAAAGGACAATTCCTCCTGATTAAACGGCAGTGGGATCATGACCTCCCTTTTCTACTCCTGGCTTTGACATTTCCACGGTAACAGGGACTTGTTTTGGCAGCTTTTAGAAAATGCTAACTCTGAAATTTCTACTCTTGTTTAGAAAAAAGCTTCAGCAATTCATTTTACCTAATATGAGTATCCCAGTACACGGGCATGGAAGCAATGCACTGTTGTATCACTGATTAACTCAATTCAAGATACCAGTAATTTGAGACAGCTGGTTGGTCACAGCTTTACACTGTCATTGATTGAATATATTTTTTTTAATTATTATTATTATTTTCCCCCCTCCCCCCTTTTCTTTTTCTCCCCTTGGAAGGGGTATTTAAGAAGTATTCTGGGATTTGTGATACACAAACCCATCAGCATTCTGTAAATGCAGGGAAGTGTCAGCCTTAATGCTCCTTTTTATTTAATGTTTCACAGCATTAACCCTGAAGGGACTGTGGGATATTAACTGTCTTATCATTTCCCTTATTGTCTGGGCATTGTCTCTCTTACTCATCTCCACTTCTGACTTGGGAGGGCAGAGGGATAGCAGAGACATTCTTGTGCTGCTGTAAAAAACAAAAGAGTACACCATGTGTCCATGCTGATTTAGGATGCAGACTACTCTGCTACCCCACTGTCTATACTAGCTTTTCCTGCTGTGGAAACAACCCAGTTCATTCTTGAATGGTGGCTGGTCATAAATCATTGTGAGAGGCAGCGTGGGTGATAGTCATTTGGCCGTGAGCATCAAAAATCAGCTAGCTCTGTCTAACTCCAAGCTGTGCACTCCTTGGCAGAGCACTGGATGCAGTTTGTATAGTTCATATATGGGGTTTATGTCAAGAAAACAGATACAACCTAGTTTCACAAAGATGAAGTGCTGAGAAAAGTGCATGGAGTTCAAGTCCATCCATCCTTGCAAAGCAGCAGCAGGCCTCACAAGGGCAATGGTCTCATTTGTGGGAATCTGTCCCCAGGAGAGTTGCTGGAAATATGTAGCTGAGGGCTCAAGGCCTATTTATCCATTAACTTGTCCTCAAAGCTTTTCACCACGTAGGCGTAGCTTAAACCAGCCAAGAGCCTTGTTGAAACTGCAGCTTTTTACTCTTTCTTTTTTAGTGAAAGCAACTCTGCTTTTCTTTCCTTCTGTAGAGTACACAGCTGACATTATTACCCACACGCTTAGCAGTGCCACTGCTGTAATGGATGACGCCAGTACTTAAATGCACTAGGAAGACAGGAGTGGGCTGAAGCCATTTTTAGAACAACATGCTATTTCTTTTTTTGGTGCTGACTCATTCACTGTACCTTGTGGTATGTTTACCTCGATTGCTTGCTGCTTTGCAGGCTGTTGAATGGGTGAGGAAGGAATATTAATCAGTGAGACATAGCACTGTGCTCCAGAACTACAGTGATGGTGTTATGCTCTTGCCTATATTTTGGCTTTATTGTAGGAATTACTTTGCGTTATCTAGCATTTAAAGTTATTTTAGTTCTGGAAACTGTAAGTGACACTTTTGCATTCATCATTTTAACACAGCTATCTAGTTCATATTCATTTTTTCTCTTAAAAATCTTTGTTTCTTGCTAGTGCTCATATCAGAGTGGAATTAATCAAGTCATTGCACTGCACACATGTGGAACATAATTAGCCAAGACAATTGATGAAGACAGAGGAGATCTCACAGCTCACTTATCTTTTTCATAAAACATTTTATATTAACATTAAAGTGATATGCAAAGCAGTAGCAGGAACTTTAGCTACAACTATACAAAAGTGTTCTTTACTGCACTCATGATCTACTCAGGGCTATTCTGCCTGCTGAGTGAGATGACAGAAGTATTTGGTGCCCAGAAATGCATTTGTAGCTCAATTTAAATTCAAAATAGAAATTAAAGGCCTGTGTATAATAACTGTCATTCATAGGATTTGCTCTGATAAATGCTGCTAAAGTACAGCTACAAATGGTTGCCCTCTGCTCTTGAGGTGCTAGCTGACCATCTGGTTGACGTTACAATCCCCACCCCCAACAGATTTCCTACTCTTTCTCTGTCCCTTCTGCATGTTCCCACCACCTGCACTGTAGCAGGAGTGATGCAAATCTGATTTGAGTTTTAAATGCAAAAAATAACCATTATTTTCTACAGCTTTATTTCAACTAATTTAGTTCTCCTACACCATCCATTTTAGGTTTGGATGACCATCCATGCTGGAAGAAGGCATGTTGACTGAATCACCTCTGACTTAAAGCAGCACACTCCCAGGTCAGGGAGATCCCCAAGTTCAAGGACTGTAAGTAAAGGAGAAGGGAATGTGAAATGCTAAAAGAAGAGCCAGCGATTAAGCTTGGAGATGTACCAGGTTAAAGAAATACATGGCTTCAACCCTAAGACATGACTGAAGCATACAATGTACAGACATCTTCAAAACCTCTTTTCTCGTGTCCTTTTTCCAGCAATTCATGAATTTGCTAGCAGCTATCTTCTTAGTGAGAAAATTCCTTTATTCACACTTCACAGTTTGACTTTAAATGAAAAAACAGATCAGTAATTATGGTGGAAGACAAAATGGAAGCACAGAAATATAATACAGAAAACAAACTCTCAAGCACAGGCCTAAGACACCACATGGTTTTCCAGTTTGGGACTCTGTATATCAAAACTTTTCAGTGGAAAACAGAAGTCACCATATTTTGTCCAGGTATTGGAAATAAATAATAAGAAGAAAACCACTAGATAGGAAGGTGAGTTGGCTACTGTTAATCCTCATATACTCAGGTAGTAGAAGATTAGTGTGTATATATATATTATAAACTGATAATATCAATATTAAAATGTATAAAATAGTTATTCTGAGGTCTGTGTATGTATTCATACAAAAATAATTGAAGGACTATAATTTCACAGCTTTATTTTACAAAGAATTAAAAATATATAGCTGACATTAGTCAGGAGAAATGTCTTTTAATATCATGTGCTGTAATACTTTAAACACAGAGACCCTGTGAAGGGCCTTGGGGTTTTATGCTAATCTATTCACTTGTGCACCTCAGGGAAATCTGCTGCTGCATAATCAACTTCATAATCCCTTGAATTCTCATTGCCATCTATTCTGGAATGAGGCGTAAACTCTTTTGGCTGGGGATCCTGACACATTTCTCTACCTTTCTCAGTTTCTGAATCTAATGATTATTTTTATCCAATCATTATTCAGTGATGCTTCTTGCACTGCCCTAAGAAAAGTAAAATATGCCTCCTCAGATTTGCAGATAGACCAATTGATGTGTGCAGTGATTAACAAATTACATTTCCTGGGTCAGAGAGAAAGTTCATGGCAGAGCTAATAATGGGACATATCTCTGGTCTTAACAATTACAGTGTGACAGCACAGCATCCCTCAAAGTAGAAGTTTCAAACCCAAGCATTTAGTTATGACATTGACAGAATGGGGTTCCTTCAATTCGTTTGCTGACCTTGGGCTAGTGAATAAGCCAGCTGCTCATCCTGAAAGATATCTATGCTCTGAAAGGCATAGTCTGATAAGAGAAAACACATATTTTATTTTAATATTTTGTAATAAGATTATTCCTTTTATAGATTTTGTTGTATTATTGCTTTGGACACAAGTATAGATTTCTTACGGTAGTAACTGAGCACTTGAGTCTTAGCAGATTTACATTATAAGATCCCTATGAATAGGCATAGGGTACTATGTCATTTTTAAAGGGGCTTAAAAACAAAGATCACAAAGTCTCTGTGCAGCAAAAATTTAAATTCACATATCCTAAATTTTAAGCTGGATGAACCTGCCAGTGGATGAGCCTTCCTGATGACTGAGTGAAAATTCCTTTCTAGTCATCCCAATCCATAAAAAGCATTAAAAAAATTACTGCAAAAAAGCATGCTTTTCTGCTCCTTTAGCTTGTCACTGGCCTTGATCTAAAGCTCAGTGATAACTAAGTTATTTAGTGTTTCACATTCATTTGAGGATGCTAATATAAATTGGGAGTAAGGAGAAGGCCAGTGAAAAGTAAAAACTGATAACTTTTACAAACACAAATGAAGCATAGAGAGGACGGAAAAGAAGAAACAATGAAACATGATACAGAAGGAAAGCACAAACCCCAGCAGAGGTGTAGAGGAACCAGAGTCCTCAGTATAAAGAATGTAACGGTAAGGAAAAAGCTAGTCACACCTAAATGTATCTGTAATGTCAGAGCTCTTTGTACACGTGGTTTTAGAACACAGACACAAGGGGAAGTCTACACATGATGTACTTCCAGTTCTGGCTTGTTGAGTTAGATCAAAAATTTCCAGGGAAGTGCAGTCTGTTTTACATACATGAGAATGTACTTGGATGTGATAAAATACCACAGCTGTCAGCCTGGATTGGAATAAATTTGCATGGTAATGCTATGAGTGCTGCAATGTATTTTACTTTCTCTGCAATGAGAAACTTTCCTTGTTTAAGTAGAGAACATTGATCCTGGATGTCTGCATATGCATTAAAAAAGATCTGGCTCTTCAAGTGTGACTCATTTCTATTGGATGCCTAGAGCTCTGAGGGGAGAGAGCTCTGCATGGAAGTGTAGTGGTTGTTGCTAATCTGTGTTTGCCAATTTCTGCAGAGCCCAGAGGAACTGAAAATCTCCAAGTACATAAATCTGGAGTAGAGATTTCCCCATGTTAATGTGAAAACAGATTAAGTTCTGGAGAAAGAGAAGATTCTTAAAAAGCAATAGAAAAGAACATATGTGGAACAATGTGGGCTTTGCAGGATGTACTTAGTGAAAATTACTAAAAGAGTATTTGTATACTGCATTTTTCCCAGTGACAAAGCTAGCTGAAGAAGTCCCCCTCATAGCTACTCCCTCCTTTTTGCTCTGCTCCCACTACAACTCTTTGTGCAATTTGGTGTGCTAATGTCACTGTGATGGGACTGTGATGGACCTGGGCCATGTAAATTATGTAAATGACTAAAACCAGTATTATGGAAGATATTTTTAAAACCTACATCACTTTACGATCCACATAATTGTGCAGCATGATAAATAGCTACATTAGCATGACTTTGGGGTGGAAAATGGCATCAAGCAGAAGGTATAAAAATTTAAATGTAGGAGAAAGTGGAATCTTCTTGGTTGTTGCTAGAGAAAACAAGTGTTCAGAACACCCACAAAACCAGTCTGAGGGCCAAGCCTGAACTATCTATGTCCCTGAGATACCCATGTAACTTTTAACAAAGATGTTGTTATAGTGTGGTCTCAAAAGAGAGTCAGTTCAATATGATCTCGGGTGACCCAATCACTGAAAGCAAATACGTGAGTGATCATCATCACAACAAAGCAGTTGGTCCACCAGTAAATCTATTCTTTTGTTACTTACAAAAACATGGAGAAAAGGAACAAAAGAACACAAAAATAGGATTCCACACAGCCTGCCTTTGAAATCACTCATTCACAGATGTATTTGAAATACTTTTTCTAGCCCTCCAACTGCTGGGAGAGAACTGCTTCATTTTAGTGTAATATATGGATTTTATCAAGGTGTGCAGTGTGAACTCCAAAGATGAAAACACAATCACTGACTTGAAACTAATTTATATCACACCGCTTTTATAGTTTTTAATCTGTGCTCTCTAAACAAAGGCAAGAGCTAGAGATTTCTCACTTTCAAGGAACATCTGCATTAGATGAGCCATATGGAAATTCTTTGAGAGATACATTGATTGTCCTTGTATTTTTTACTATGATTATGGCATATACTGTGATGCTCTATTCAGTACAAACCTTAAGAAAATCTTCCTCTTACCTGAAGGTAATGGCACGGCCTCAAGGAAGGTTTGATTTCCTGATGAACCAGAGGCTTATCTAAGTTCAGTGATGATTTACGATATGCTTCTTTAGCCTGACTAACCGTAAGCGTTGACCAAGAACTCCTTTTCATATATTTACTATCAGGGGTCATTGGTAGCCCTTCACAAGCCGAACACTTCACATCATTGTTACTTTTGGAAGTCTTCAGTGAGAGATCCCCAAAATGCCCCTGGAGTGCCTCAGGATAACAATGGGATATATGATCTGCATGGTGCCTATTTACCACACTAGGGGTTCGGTAAGTGCTATCGCTGTCCAAATTATCATCAGAGCTCCACCAGCTACTCATTCCAGATTTATGCTTGCTTTCTGGTTTTCGCTCCTTACTTTTACTCCTTTTGCTGTGCTTGGAATGGTGCCCATGATGATGATCATCTCCTCGACTGTCTCCCTTTGTCCCATTAACATTGCCCTTGGATGATCCTTCCAGAGAATGAGATTTAGTAAAAAGTTTCTGAACGGAATGAACGAGATGGCGTATTCTTCCTGGGCTCTCACTGCGTTGTTCCGCAGCTGTTGAGGTCCTCTGGTACTGTAAAGTGTGAAACCCATCCCGGTGAAGAGGAAGTTGTTTCTCAAATTGGTCCAAAAGATTTGCAGGAATACGGTTAATCTTAGGGTTACCGTGAGACATGGTGCAGTCGTCTCTGGAGTCGTAATGTGAGCTGTAGTGCATTCTGGGGAAAGTGCTACTTGACATGTGATCGCCCATTACCATGGGCATCATCATGCACTCAGAATGAATGGAGCTGCGTGGCGAGCAACGGTGGTGATCCAGCGGGCAGCTCTCCGTGGGGCTGAGAAGATACGACTGCCTTGGCTCCTGCCCATGGTGGATATGGTCGTGGGTGTGGTCACAATCTTCAGGGGATGCTAAGCCACAAGTATGAGTGGAACATAACTGTGGTTGATTGCGACTACCAGATAATCCTTTCATATTCCTCGGAGCAGGAGAGTATCTTTCTTCATTGAAGTGCTGAGAAGGCGACCATGAGTACTGCTGGTCTGTCATGAGAACACATAAAACCTATGTTATGTGTCTGATTAAAAGATTAACTTGAAAAATCCAAGTATATTGAAAAACTAAACATTTTTTTTCTGTATGAGCTTGATGGAAAGTCTCACCATTCGTGCAATTTCATTCATCATTTTAAAAGTGGGTAAAATTGTTCGCTATTAGCAAATTATTGTGTGAATGCAACCTCTTTCCTGTTTGCAAAATTGTCTGTTGCAGTTCTAAATTTTATTCATGGTGTAAATTTACTCAAGTTGAATGGATATATTCAATTCTTTAGTTTATTATTTGATATTTATAAATCATATGTCAAGCTTTGTGACTAATCATTTAAGTTACATGGGTCTAGTTTCTACTTTGTTGGTTTCACAGTTGGATATCTTAATTTAAATGTATTCTTTCTCCATGGAACCATTTTTGCATTATAAATTGAACTCCATTTTCTTAAATAAATCTCAGCTTCATGATCCTAAGTTCACTCTTCATAAATATAAATACTAAACAACAAGCAGAAAAAGAATATGAACATGCTGAAATGAACCTATAGTTTCTGTCACTAAACAGTTTATGAATAAGCACTTCATACTATTTGAACATCTGTTACCCTTGGTCCAGGAGTGTTATTGCTATTCCCATACATGTGGAGTCTTCTCTATCAGGCAGTTTTCACCTTTTTATTACCAAACTACAAAAGATTTATTTAATGACTCTAAGTTATTCCTGATAAAACAAATATCTTGAGGTAAAAGCTATAGGCTTTTATATGCTTGTTTGTTCCTATGAATCATGTGCTCCAAGTTTTGGTTATTATGCAAGCATGATTGCTAAATAAGAGTAGCTTGTAAGCACAGATTTTGATACTTAAGCTTTTGATTTTTTTTCTCTCTGAAGCAATTTCTTGCAGCTGTCAAATGCTACAAACAGAAAACAAAATAAATAAATAAATAAACAACACAACAACCTCCCCCCCAAAACCAGAAATACTTAAATTTGATTTTCTCATTCAATTTTCCTCTTCAGTTTCAGCTTATTTAAGAAATGTTTCAAAAGTAAACAGAGATATAGGATGCAAGATAATCCTTTAGAGGATCAGAGAGATGTGTTAAGTGTTTATACAACCCACTTAGCACAGCCTTTCTGCAAATTTACTCTAAGAATCTAAATAATCTCACATGGGTGCTTGATACAAGGAAGTTGAAGGCCTCAACTGGAATGGAAGCCAGAGGTTATCTATTAACTGGACACTGAAAACTGGCCTGTAGAGATAATACAGTAGCTGACAGTACTTTGAGGAGTTTCTAAGCATACAACAAAGCTCTCCTAAATCATATTCCCACTGCTGGTGAAAACTCAATGCCTGGATATAGTCATGAAACAGATCAATACCCATATCTCTCTAATTTTATTCAACTAATATGTGTTATATCATGATACCCTCAGTACAGAAGGCAATTTGATGCCAAGTCTTTAGCATCAGCAATCTCATAACCTAAACGCTCTATATTTTCTCTTGTGGGAGATGCTTTGATAATTTTATTACATCCTAATTTCAACAGAGCTCTAGATAATGTTTCAAAATGAATGCAGCATTAAACTAATAAACAGTAAAGCATTCTTCAGCTTAGGCACAATCCTGTCGCACTGAAGTAAAAGATGGATTTAAGGGTTCAAATGTCACTTCCAGACTTTATCAAGGCATAAATGTAATGGGTGTGTGCATACATCCTTTTCTGCTTCTATTTGTTTTCATGTCAGTTTCTTTTACTTAATTATTGGCCATTATTGTATTAAAATAAAAACATATTACTGTTGATTACTCAGTCTACTGTACTCTTTAGGTTATAATACCTTGCATAAATGTCGTTACAAAAAGGAAACATAATTGTTTCTCTGAAATGACATAATTTTGATTATATACAAACAAGGTAGTAAATTATAACAGTGCATTGGGATTCAGCCACATAAGTAATCCTGCAATTAGTGCTACTTAACCCAGGATATTACCGAAGATTATCAGGGGAATAATAATGGACCATGTGTTGAACTTACTTAGTCAGTAATTCCCATAAAAGGTTCCCAAAGCACCTGACAGAAATCATTGCATTAGTTTTTACAATCCCATGAGATTAGATAGATGGAAGAAATTTTTTACAATGAGAACAGTAAAACACTGGAACAGGTTGATCTAGTAGATGTCCTTGCCCATTACAGTGAGGCTGGACTAGATGACCTTTAAAGGTGCCTTCCAACCCAAACTATCCCATGTGAAAGGTACTGTCCTCCTTTTACAGAAAAGGAAATTGGAATACAGGCAACACTTTCCAAAGAGCTTATGGATTTTCAGACCTTAATAATCACAGAGGCATGATCCAGAGGGAGGTGGAAGGAAGCTCCTCTGTCAAACTGACAGCGCAATGAGAGTCAACCCCAAGCCTTTTTGTCACAATCTTACACATCTATGAATGAAGGTAACTTGCACTATGCCTCAATGATGCATTTAGACCANATCACAAAATAGAATAATAAAAAAAAAAAAAAAAAAAAAAAAAAAAAAAAAAAAAAAAAAGAAAAGAAAAGAAGGGCATGGCAGAGATCCAGAATGAAAGAAAGAGAATAAGACGATCATTTAAATGAGTTCCCTAGTACAGAATTGCTAGTCCCTAGTGATTTCTTTAGACCTCACATGGCATCAAACATAGTCCAGAAGGCTCCGAACATTTTCATCCTCTTACATCCCTAGGAATATAAGACATGATGATTTGATTGCACTGCAATGGATAATCTAACAGCAGCTTTTCCACCCCTTATCACTCCCTGTGATTCTAACTCAGTGCAACTATAGAAAAATACAATTTTCTGTATGTTGTTTTCACAACTGCATAGCATTTTATGTGCTTCATGGAATAGCTGAGGTTTTTTTGATTGAAACAAGTAGCTAGAAACTGCTATAGGCATTTAATAAGCTAAAGCAAAATAATAAAAACATTAGTTAAGATGGGGACATTTTCCAAAAGTAATTGTCCCTTCTTTAAATCTGTCATAAAGGGTAACTAAAAGTAGAAAAAATCCCAAATTACTTACCTGTGTATCATCTAAATTTATCACTCCAATGAGGTTTGAATTCTGCTTAGGCCATCAAACCTGTTCTCTGCCCTAGGCACTATTACTTAGTCTTACAAACCTTTTGAAAATCTTTATGCTTTTGAATTATAATATATAATTTGTGCTTTGCACTACTCTGTCAACTTTGTTCAGGAGACATGTTTCAGGGCTCAAAGAAACAGCTGAGCTGTGGCTGAATGAATTACTGCGTGGTACCAGACCAGTAATTGGTAGCTTTTAGCCTGCCAGAAATGCAGAGAAAAACATGTTGGCTTAACATTCTGTTAAGCTAACATACTTTTCAAGTATTTGCAAAGGGCTAAAGGTTGTGTATATGGTCAATGTCCACAGCTCAGGTGATTCATAACATTTCATAAAGCTACAGTAATATTGCCGTTTTTTCTCGATCCTTTAAAAAGAAATATAATACTTTGGTATAGAAAAATAGATCCAGATGTATCCAATATGACAAATTGGATTGAATTTTAGTCTATATTTTTAAGTTTTTTTGTTGTTGTTGTTGTTTGTTTGTTTGTTTGTTTGTTTGTTTGTTTTACAGCAGCTCCCATGTTTGCTATGGATAATCACTATAAAAATATAAAAGCAAGTGCCACCATCAGTACCAAAGAGGCAAAGGGAGACAGAAGAACAAATAAACATAATCCAAAGCAGACAAAGAGATAAAGGAATAGGAACAGAATAAAATATATTGTATGTGAGCATAAGAACAGCATTTTTTAGGTCTCATCAGAGAAAAATGGAATCTTTCAATTGACTTCAGTGGATAGTCAGATAATACCTAAAGACTGGGGCCGGGTCTAGAACAAGACATAGGTTGTTATGTCAGACAATTCAGTAATTCCAAACCCCTGAAAATCCCTTAAAGCTCTTCTTTTTCAGACACTACTGTACAGATGTAAGTTAACCTTTAACCTTGACAGATGGAAGGATTTCTGCATCCCTTCCCATCCATTTCAACTTTTTCCCTGTTATGCCATGTCCTGTCTTGCTCTTCCCCATACACACACATTTTCAGTTCTAAACTTTCTGATGCTAAAGGAGTTGCTCACTTCCTCCAAGCCGAGATTGGTTTGCCTGAATTCAGGGTCTGGTCACAGTTTTTAGAGCATTCAAGCTTCTTCCTTGTTCTAGTAGGTACCAAGGAAAGAAAGAGATGTTCAAGGACCAAGAATAATGTTTGAAATAATTAATTAGAATTACTATTAATGTTGTAGGGCAAAAGTGCTAAAATCCTCAAAGTAATGGGAAATAAGTGCTGTGCATTTCTAGCGTTCCTGGAACACTGCTCTTGGCTAAAGAGAATCAATATAAAGCCACTGAAACTTCTCTGATATTCAAGAGAAGTGCATGTCTCCACAAATCTTTTTGTTTGTTGCTGATTGAGAGCAAGCTTTCAGAGCATAACAATTTTTATTTTTTTTTTTTAATAAACAAAGCACTTCTATTGAGAAATTAGTTTAAATTGCTTTAACTTTATAAGCCCCTGGGTAAACTGCTTTCCCATCTGAAACATCTGCACTGTTTTCACTGGAGAAGAAACAGCTCTTTTGCATAGTGTAATCAGGAAAATGCATTGCTGAACAGAGAAAACTAATCTAGCTTTCAAAAAGAGGTGGTACACAAAATCAGGCTGTTGCATTCTGCTGTTTCATGCCATTGAATCAGTGTTGCAATGCATTATGAAATATACATACTCACAGTCTAACCTAAAACTAATAAAAAAAGAAATATTGGAAAAATGGGTATATTAATCAAACAACTAGATATTAAATATGAAAATGGATAATTAAAATGTTTTATCTGGAAAATTGTCTGTTCAAGGTCTTCATTAATTAGTATTAGATGAGTACTGTTTCCTCATTAACTTGTTATATTATTTTTCTCTGTTATATTCCAAACTTGAAAATTACTATTTCAGGGATTGAGACGAGTGACTAAATTGACAAATGCAAGGAAGAAATTATGGAAATACTTTAAGCTTCTGTAATGGTCTCATGATATTTCCAGCTTATTTATGTGGCACAACACCTTGTATAAAGTTTACATAAAATCACAAAGATAAGTGACTACTGTAACTTCTAGCTTTTGAAGATGACTTGTACTTTCTGTGATATGTGTGCACTGCATCAAGTGCATTGACCTTTCTATGAATTCCTACCTAAATGCTCAGGCTGCTTACTTGAAATATTAAACTTTGAAGGGTATCCTCCCTTCAAAGACAAGTAATATTCTCTCTCATAAGACTGTTGCAACGAGGTATTTTTTGCAACCAGTCTCCCTGCAGAGTCAAAAGGAAGAAGTAGGTGATTCTGAGGACCTGAATCTAAACATCAAACTGCCCAAAGTTGTCAAACAAACACGGGCTGCCTGGTTTGTTCTGACACTTAAAACTTAAAAATAAATACTTTTCTATCCAGAATCCTGAGCAGTCTGTGTGGCAGGTATGTATGGCTCTGTTTACATCAGGAAATGATTGACAACTAATATTTTTTGATGGAATCTGTGTGATCAGTGAAGTTTTGAAAAAATTTTAAAGTACCATGATGAGATTGACCTAAAATAACTAACACATAAGTTTTTTTCTGGAGAAATACAGCTGTATGGAGTCAACCAGGGCTTTGCTATGTGAATATCATTGAACAACGGGTTATAATGATTCTAAAAACAGACCAGAAAAGCTAGCCTATTAACCTTCTTTTGTTCCTTATTGAGCCTGGCTTCATGGACTTTCTTTCCTGAAGGAGAAAATTTTGCTGCTTGCAGTTATTAACCCAGCAGACAATCAGTTTCCCTTGGTGTCATAAAACTGCCACTATTTTCTCAGCAATAAAAGAAAGCCAAAGTATTGCATGGTACAACTAAAAGGTGTATGCAGGAATCTACACACCACTCCGGAAGTACAAGGGAAATCCTTATCATGTTGACAGCAATGGCAAATCCCCAGTTAGATCTAAACATTTGCTGAGAAAAGTTTTTAGTTTACCTACAACACCTGTGTTACTTGAGGCAGATCACCTGTAATCAGGACTGTATTTGGCAGAATGCACAATTTGTGCTGGACTGGAATAAATGTGATAGAAACCCAGAAGGGTCCCCAGTTAGGAATACAATGGCATGGAAAGGTGAAACTGCTTCTGCTGAAATACTGCCAGTGATAGCACAATGGCCAAGATTTAATCCCAAGGAACCAAACCACTTCAACCAACTTTTCAGCTGAATGGAACCACCAAATCGCCAGGGTTTCTTTTCTGATAAAAATACTTATTGTTGATTCCTACATGAAAATCAAACCAAAGAACTAATGCTGATAGTTATGATCTTTCTTAAATTTCTTCCTTAGTTTTTTTGTAATTCTTAGGATTTTGTCCTTTTCCATGCTAATACATCATAGAGGAAGTTTTCCATCCTCTACAATACTAAGGGGACTGCGAAACCTAGTGTTCCTGTATCCAAGCAAAAATATTTATTGTATATTCCTTCTAAATTGCCTTTTTTTTATTTCTTTAAAACATGGATGTGTTTTAAAGATATTGCTTATTTTATAAAGTGCTCTTCTGTGAAAGAAACAATCTAAGCATTAATTCTCAAAAGCACTCATTATTGCCAGAGAACATAACAATGTTCAATTTAAAATACCTTTCTATTCCAAAATCACCTTTTTTTTTTTTAACATTCAATACAGTTTTTGAATTGTCAGAACTGAAGAAAATAATTTGATTTTCTGTTTGCTTCAGCATTTGTTCTTTGCCACCTTTTGATTCATCAAAAATTCTAGAGTTTTATCCTCAGTCTGACCCAAAAGAATTATTTCTTTTACTTTTTGGAGTTCATCATTATCTGCTCAGCTGTACACCCTTGGTGCTGCCTCTTGCTGCTCTGTCATTGTATGGTGAACTTTTCTGCTCAGTTCAACCCACTGCGATGGAGGAGGACTCATCCTGATTTTCCTGTGGGGTACAGGAAGAAATAGCATCCTGGTGACAAGTTCCCTTTTAAACCTGTTGTCATAGTAACAGGCAGACAATCAGTCTTTCCATATCCTCCAGATTGGGAATTTTTTAAATCAGGGTGCTGTCTCTTCTCTGTCTGTCTGAGCTCTGATTTGGGTCTGTGACAAACATTGCAAATATTGTCTTTTTCCACAACTATTAGCATTCAGATTTTCCATGTAGCAGTGAAGGATCAAGCTGTGATTCCTGCTCCTAGAATGAGATGATGGTGTAAGTACCCCCAAACTGGACAAGTTTGAGACAGGGCATCTTGATATACTGCTCTCTGGTTTATATTATGAAGAGAAATGACATTGTGAAAGGATGGAAAAAACATATGAAATTGCACAACGAAAGGTGACAACTGAACTCACCATCGAAAGCTGGGATCATATTAGCAATATTTGCTGGTGTTTATCCTGCTGCACTGCTTAAACTAGTGTAAATCCCTTCAGGAAGACAGGATGAATTGGTGGCCAGTGTGACCAGGACTGTGAGAGAAGACTGTGGTCATTTAGCTCTATGCTGAAAGTATCTCCACCATCCTGGTTGTGGCAATAAATTGTCCCACTCTCGACAGAGCCTAAGCAGCCTATAATGAACGTGGAGGTAGAGCATGGTTAAATCTTTTCCCGGGGAAATTAAGAGCACACAATTTAAGCTGCTCATCCTGGGAATAGATTTAAAAGGCTGTGCATTTATCCTTTTGAAAAGGGACAATACAGTAAAGACATTCATTGAGGAAGGCAGGCGGCAAAGCAGACAGATGAGTCAGTCTCTCATCTCTGTTGCAGCTGCTGCACTCTTTATGGGAAAGTAAATGTTGCATGTCAGATATGCACCCAGGTGTTACAGAGGTCAGCAGGGCAGGAGGGAGAGAAAAATGTCCCTCCTTGGCTAACATCCCTTATGTGAAATAATTTAGAACAGAAATATTTGTTTATGTATGCATAACCCTGTTTGTATTCTGTAGTAGAAATGAATGAATAATTCATAACAAATATCCTATTTGATTAATCTTGCATCCTTACAAATATCTTCTCCTGTTTGTGAATTGACCTTGGGTCTAATGGGATTTTTGCAGAGTTATCTGATATTATGAGGTATTTAATTTTTAGAAATAGCTTCTGGTCTGCAGATTGTTAGTAAGCATTTGTTGCCAACAGCTTATAATTAAAATGCAGGACCGTTAGCAAGGTTTTGTATCATGCTCAGGCCATATGATATGATTTTGTACTATGACTGAAAGTAATTCACAGAATAAGCTCTGAAGCATAACTGAAAGGAATTTAAAGTTCAAAATTTATTTTCTGAAAAACGTTTTGTATTATTTCATTAACATTTTCTGTGATCTTGATCATCACATCAGTAATCTACACTACAGTTTCTGGGTTGTGAAAAAGGAAGGATATGAAGTGGAATTATTTAGAGATATGATGGAATAACAATAAAAAAGGCTATTTTTTTGAGTCTAGTCACAATATGCAAATACTAGCATGACACTGAATCATATTGGTGCACCTCATTTTTAAAATGTCTTGTAAGTTTAAAAGACTTTTACATTGCCTACAAACCACCAGACTACATATTTTTATTACGTGACAGAAAATAGTCCTGTGGTTAGAGGATTAGCTTGGGAAATCTGCGGTCAAGTTTTCCTGTCCAGCCATGAATTCGTTGTACAGTTCAGGATAAGACCATGTGAAGTGATGCCAGTGGTCACTGAGAGGCTTGACCTGAACTCACTGGGTTGCACTTAACCTTTGTGGATTATCTCCTGTAGACTCCCTACTTCAGTTCCCCATAGCCCAAGAGTTAAAAGTAACTTCTGTACCTCTGTAGATCAGTGTCAGAAGCCAGGGAAACATTCAGCCTCTGGGATAATGCCCATCTAATAATTTAGAATAGAGTGTTATTTTGCCCATTATTTACAGGGATGTGTCACTGTTGTTGTTTACTCTGTGTGGCCAAGTCCTGGTTCTGCCTGAAGTCCCATGAGCTTCAGTCAAAGTCGTCACACATTTAACCATCCCTGAATGCTCCGGGGGAAGGTGGATCAAGTCATAGATGTGGCACAGAGAAGAGACAAGTGCTCACTGAAAACCCTTCCCCCGTCCCTGGGAAAACGTCCCCTTGTGCCTGGTACACAAAGTTAAAACCCCTGGAAAGTGCAAACTATTCAAACACTGACTGCACTGACTAAAGCTGGATAATATGGGAGAAGGACAGACAGACTGAATAGTCAGGTCTTTAGCTATGCTTTTATTTCAAGAATGGCTATATGCTTTCTTCCTTTCAACACATAAGGTCATGATCATGTAATCAACAGTGATTGAATAACCATGAGTTACTGTCTGGCACTTGAACCTTACCAATTAATCAGAAGCACGACTGCATAAACTGTCAAATAAAAGTACATTTTTGTAACCTGCCCTTAAACTCCCTTATAGTTTACTTTGCAATTGGGGCAGGTTAAGAGCATTATTAGTAACTGCAACCTGTTTTACAGGTTTCAACCTTTTTCTTAACGTAACTCAATATCTGTTCCTGAAAATAATAATTTGCTGAAACAAAAAGCCTTCAGTTTAAGTTCTTTTTCTTTGCTTGGCTATATGTGAAACTTATGAAAAATAAATGTTTTCCTTATGTACAAAAAGGAGTAAAATAGTTTTTCAATAATCTATTTTTCCCTCATTACTCTTTGCATGTGCTATCTATTAAGATGCATAATTAAAAACAAGTTTATCCCATCTTCCCTGTTCCCTTTTCTTTAACTATTTGAATGCCATTCATACTTTTCACTTTTTCTATGTCTTGTTAATATTGCATGATTTGCTTTTAACACCCAAAGTAAAATGTTGCCTTACCTTTACAGGCCTAAGTAAATAAGACTGTGAGAAATTTCTAGATAGCATAAAAAGAGTAGTTTTATAAAATGTTTATTTTCTAATACACTGGCATTGTTCAGATAATATAAACACCAGCTAGAAGAAAGCTGGGAATTGGGAGAATTCCAGTTTCCATGTGACTTAGAGTGACATGCTTAAGATCACTCATGTCAGGTCTCTTGCTCCCACCACTATGCCCTGCTATCTTTATCAGGTTGCTTATTTGAGATATTACTAGTGAAAAGAATAGGAATTTTTCATTTGAATGTGAATCTTGTAACAATAGTACTTATCGCCCTGAACTCTGTTAACAAATAAATGTTAATGGAAAAGCTAAAAAATATTGTTCTCAAGAACAGACTAAGAACACTTGGATAAATTCTGTTTTGTTTTGTTTTTTTTAAGGACTCCATTGCATTTCTGCCTGTTTTATCTAATGAAGTGTTTTATAGAATCAATAACGTAAAAGAGTTGAGATCAGTCCCATCCCTTGATACCTTTCTCCAATTAAGGCAGTGGATCATTTTATTAATAGTATTATTTAATGATTATTCAGCATTTTCACTCTGGTGAGATACTGTGTAAACATTAATTAATCCCCACTAAAGCCCTGAAAACTCAATAGGAAATACTAAACCCATTTTACAAATAAGGGCCTGGAGACAGAGATTCTTCAGTACCAGAGAGATTGTAACTTAAAACTCCTTGGGACAGTGAGAGTTTAGAATAAAGAATGGTCAGGCAATTAGAACTATGTTAAAGAATATCATCTTCACTTTGCCTTGACTTGGGAAACTATTTTTCTTCTCCAAAAAAGCCTTTCTGTATTTTTTTCAGGGATGACAGTCTCTACCAGTCCTTCAGATTGAGGTTGTTCATACAAAATAATGATATAGTCATTGGGTTATGTATATACAGAAAGAGAGCAAGACCATTTCCATAGCTCAGTGAATACAGTATTCACCCAGAACCAGATTTCTCTCCAATGAGTATTTAACTTTATACCTGTGCAACAGCAATAAAAAGTGGAGACTGAGAAATAGCTCATAGTTTGTAGCTTTATCACTAATGTTATATTCAGTTCATGGACTTGAACTCAAACCTTCAAGTAACAGAACACACCTCTGGGGGAAAGAGATATGTCCTATCCATCTGTGGACAGCAGTGGCTCTAACACTAGCACAGCTGTAACTACAGAGCTTGCCTACGTGGAATTTAACTAACTATGCCACAACTTACATAAAAGCATCCCCAGCTTCAGTGATTCTCACCAGGGAGATGGTGTCCAGTGTGAGAGACTGAAATGGTTAATGCCTTAAACATTGTTAAAATCACTGAAAGACTTTTGCACACTGCAGCAAAGGGTGCAAAGAAGACATTGCTCACTGAAACCCACCTCTCCCTGACTATGCCTACTAATTTGGGCTGTGATAGGAACTTGAGATAAGATAAAAGGTGGTACTACTGCCCAGTTATGCCAGGTAAACAAGAAGAATACATCTAGAAGTGTGAGAGGCTGGAATGCTAGTGGCTCAGAAAATCAGGCCACAAGCTGGATGTTGTACAAGATAAGGAAAGAGGCAAATGCTGTGAAGTGAATCCTTACACAAATGACTCAGGTAACTCTCCTCCCCTCCAGGGAAGCACCTGGACATTCACACTATGTCTGATGGTACTCATCTCTGCTGATGGGCCATAATTGACTCAACTGAAGTGTTTGTACAGGCAGCTGTAACATCTTAGAACATGTCAAAAACTCCTGAAATGACCCATAATTCGGTATTACATCATCCATATGTAAAACTCCCCACACCAGAGGAGGTAGCAGGGTGTTGCTACCTAGCCTAAGCATAATACAAACCCCTATGGACTCTGTGTTTTGTGGACTTCCCTCATCACCTTGGGCTTCCCTTGGTGGAATCAGACTGCAACTGTCACTTTGACAAGACTGGAACCCTCACCACTGAGGCGACCAGAAGATTTCCATCGGAATCCATGGAGTGGTGATATTTTAATGCTTAATCTGTCTCTCTGTTACTCTCTTTCTCTCCACCCCCCACAACACGCCTCTCCTGCTCTACTTCCTATTCCTTTCTATCTCACTCTACCTCACATGTACTGTTAAAAAAAAATCCACGCTATTGACTTGGGCATGTGGTCTCAGGCAGAGACATCTCTCCAATAATATTAATAACCAGATCATAACATGCAGTCCACCTATTTTGGCCACCTACAGTTTGGCAGTTAAGTCAGGAGGACAGGATTTTCTTCTGAAAATATTAAAGCCACCCACCTCTTTCCATGTATAATTATTATCATTATTAGTATCATATATACATTATTATGTATTATTATCTAGAAATCTTAGGTACTTACTTTCAGAGAATTCCAACAGGGACACATCATTTAAGAGCAAGGACAGTTTGTTCCTTGCTCTTGCTTTTGGCATATTTTTTCAGTCCTTTGGCCATAAATAGCTGAAATTTATTGAATGCAGCCTTATTTATTTGTAGTCTGGTTATGACTTTCTTTCCCCTTCCTGTTTCTCCTTTCTAACTAATCACCTATCTTCTTCTTAGTCAGGGTTCTGGGTGATTGATCAGATAGCACATATATTTGTGTCAGTCTTTGATTATCTATTTTATATGAGGGTCTTTGCTCCTATAGACACCTGACATTTAATACTGTTGACTTATATATCATTTACTCTGGCTTCAGAGATCCTGCAGTTCTTTCTTAACCAAACAGGAAGGAGAACAATTTTGACATACTTCTATGGCACTATATACCTCACTCTACATCAAGCTTCTTAAGTAGGCCAAACCTGCTATGTGCTATGTCCTGGGAAAGTCTATCACTCTTCATTGACTCTAAAGGAACTCCAGAGAACTACAGTTTAGACATCTACAACTGAATTATTTTCTAGTTCTTAGATGAGATGAATTCTAACCCATCTGAACTCCTTTCTGTGTGCTGTGAAATGGGACAGAAGGTTGAAAAATTTCAAATGTCCAAGAAGGCTGAGAAAAGTGTCATTTCATGACTCCTCCATAGGATCCACTTGTGATATTCCTAGGGAGCCTCATGTTTAACTGTATCTTCCCTCTTCACTGTTTTGAATGAGGTAGAAGCTGCCTGAAGGTTCTTCAATCTCTTCCTTAACACATCCTTCTGCCCAACCTTTGGGACTTATCTTGTAGCTTTTTTTCACTTGCTTTTGAATATACAGGTATTTACACTGACCATTGATGGAACTCTGTTTTGAGTGTCACTGAGTGACAACACTACTTGTTTTAGAAAATCCTGTTCTAAGAGACTGTTTAAACACAATGACAACCCCTGCCTGAATCCATGCTTCTTGTTCAAGCTGCTTGGGTGATTTTCCTTAATATAGTAACTATGATTTATCTTCCTAGCAATGTGCAATGATATGGTCAGGGAGAGAGTTTATAGTATTCTTGTCAACTACAACAACATCCTAGTAACACAAAGTAAGCTGTTAAAATGCATTAACATGAGCATATGCACAAAAAGAGCAAAATAACTTTACACTGACTTCTGAAAAGTAAGTAAGCTCACACCGAATAAAGGGAGCTTTAACCAGCAAACACACAGAAACCACTTTCTGTATTTCTCTTTCAAAAATAGTCACATAAAGTAATTGCATATAAATAAAAATTTTGATGGATTCCACATAAACCAGTGACAATCTGAATATGAAATTCCAGGAAGAGAAATTCCATTTTGTACAATCTAAATGCATGAAACTTAAGCCAGTGGGACATCTTACTACTAGCTTTGTAAGACAGAAATATCAAAATTTCATTCGTGGGCTTTAAAATTTTCTGGTTTCTTCTTGCTTCTGTTATTTTTTCAAATTGAACAGGTAACATTGAAAACTCTGTCTGCAATTAGTAAGTTCTCTAAGGGGTAAGACAAAAAGACAAAAGAAGGAAGGTTGGTAATTCTTCTTTTCAAATCTTGGTCGTGTGGGAGTTGCCCAAATCTGAGTGTGTTTTGTTTGTTTGTTTTTTTGCTTTCCATTCTCTAACCTTATAGAGCAGGTGAGAAATTCCCAGAAGGATTCGACTGAGAGGTTTTTGGCCACTCTCAGAGACACCACCTGGTGCCATGCCTGCAGTGGGCTGTGTGGCTGGAGGGAGGCTGCACCCCAGAGCAGCCTCCTGCCGCTCACCCTGCGGCTGCGCCCAGCCTCTGGATGTACAAGCAGTACCAGTTATCTGAGAGATGGTATCTGTACCTAGCTCCTCCTCTGGCGTCCCTGGAAAACTGAAGCCCGACTTGAGCAGATCTCCACCCTCTTCTTCTGAAAAGACAGAAACAAAGTAGCTTTTTAATAACTCTGATATTTTTTCTATATCCAGACATAAACTCTCCACTGGTTTTTAAATCCACTCTGTGATACCTAGCACCATTCAGCATCTCTGATAACATGAAGCTGTTGATGTTCTGTTATCTGCAGTATCTATCCCATTTGTTCTAGTGTTCTTCAATTATTATTATTACTTTAATTTTGCTAGGCATTTTTAAATCACTGATGCCATTCATAAATGTCTTTTTTATAACATCGTTTACATTGTTCTTTTCAGCTTTTCTTGGTCCCACTGAATTCTACTGCCTTTTAGCCTTCATGTTTTTATTCCAGTGGAATCATTGTGAGTCCTTTAGTGGCACCTTTAGCACTTTCCACTTATGATTCTCAGGCCACTTTTATTACCTTTTATACACAACCAGTTCAATTCTGCCATCGTGGACTCTGACAGTGCTGTGATGGAGACTTCTTCCTATCAGTAACATTTACCTTTGTGCCAGACATAACTTCTCTAAATTCTGGAAAAGTACTTAAACACAGATGATAGGTATATTTTGTATGAATGCAGAAACCACCTAAATGGTCTCAGTGTAGCTCTGAGATACCCTGTTTATACCTCTGTCAGAGCTGCAGTTTGTTGCCTCTGCATTGTACTCCTGTCATGCTGGAATACAAACTAATTTTGGACCAGGTACTGAGTTTAGATATTCCTATAACAGAGCTGCATATGCAAAACTGGGTCAGTAACACTTGTGTAAGGTGCATGATTGCCTTAAGAATACCTAGATTAGGATACAAAATATCACAGTAACGTTTCATGTATTTACTCAATACTACTTTTTATATGATTTTTTTTCTCCTATTTCCATATTTGCTGGTGTCTCAGCTGAATGGAAATTATTAAGTATATGCAGGCTCTGACTGTACTCTTTCTTTCCATCTGTGTGTGCTACAAGCATAGATCTATGGAGTACTCCATACCCTCTCACTATATGTTCAACCATCATATCTTCAGAGAAAGATAAAATCAGATATTGCAGATCATGGTTTTTGTGGTGTTCAACCAAGGACTGATGACTTCTAAAGAACTCACATCTGTTCGTATTATCTGTTCATATTATCATACCCTCAGGCAGACATTCCTGTAAATTTGAACCAACTCAGACTTTTCTTAAGAGTACCTCAATGTCTGTATCAAACAAGCTGGTTTTCTTGGTGCAGCTTACAAAAGACACACTGTTTTTCCTGTTTCAATGCTCCATTTAACAAACACATGCATTTTGCATATTTCTCCGTCTTGATCACACTTTTTATTTGTACTCTGATTTTCCCCCAATTATCTCACAGGAAGCAAAATGAGTTAATGTACTCATGTGGATCTCTCAAGTAATTGCTCCAAGGTTTTGACAATTCCTGAGGTTAAGAATATAAAATTGATAACAACCCGTTGTATAGCACAGATACTGCATAGAAAATTAGTCTCAAGGATGTTAAGAATGTTGGATAAGCTGAGTTGTCAACTAAACATCTTGTTTATAAACTCAATTGTTAAATAAATAAACTCACTCTGATAAAATACAGCCTATAAGAGATCTCAGTAAGTGACAGATAAGAAGTCATACACAATTTATAAAATGACTGGCATCTGAATTTAAATTAAACTTCATTTGGAGAGGTAATGGACAACTCTAATTAAATAAAAGCACAAATTAGGCAGTTTCCATGGAGACTTTGCTCAAATGATCTGCCTACATTGTATAACTCATATGCCTGTCCTCTAATGTGGCTGCACAGGAGTAAAGAATCAAATGAAAGCTGTAACAAAAACATTCTGAAAGATCCTTTACATTCTTGTGAGTAGTATAACTTACTGCCAACTTTAGAAAAAATTATTTATATTGAAACAGTAGTTTTGTATTTTTGAAAAGCTATTAATTTATTCCAAAGGTCTATCCTGCACATATATTCAGAAACACATATAGAATGAATACATAACATTACTTCTCCCTTGCAAGAAATTAGCATCCTAATACAAGCTCTGCCAAAAAATAGACTAAAATGTCAGGAGCAAGCTAAACAAGACTAAACAATTGTGGGTCTGAAGTGTTTGTGGAAAAAAAAAAAAAAGGAAGAAAATAAATTTCCTTTTCAAAATTAAAGGGAAAGGTCAGGCAACGGGATCCATAAGTCAGATTCTGATTTTACTGTAAACATTCAGTGCAAATTTGGACAATTCAGTTAACTACCTTCTGTCTCAATTTTCTAGCAGAATTAGGAATAGAGTTAATTTCTTTCTTGTAACCATCCTACATGAATACATTTGTCAGTGTCAGTGAACCTGTTCTCTAGAAGAGCTTATAGGGAGCATAAAGAGAACTTCCTTCCTGCAGAAAAGCTGTGTTCTGTTTGGAATAGGGTCAATTGGAAATATTTCAAAAGAACTTAGAATTCCTTTGTGATTCCCTTGAATTTATGAATCTGTATGAGGGGTATGAGTAGCTCTTAGTGATTAGTTTACTTCCTAAACATGAGGACTTCTTATTCCTTTATCTTTTACGACTATACCTATTCACATCACTACTTTATTATCTATATTGTCTTTTAAAAAGGTTACTGCCAGTTCCTTCATCCCTTGAAGAGATTCAGTTTTTGCATTCTGCACTTATGAGGCATAAATTAATCTAGAGTCTCAGTGGTTCTTGCAGTATTATGAGGTTGAACTGTACTTCAAACTCATATTATTTCCTCAGCAACAGACATAGATGGTCTTTATTTATTGTTTAAGTTTTCCCTAGAAATTATTTTTTGTATTATTGAGCACAGAAATGGAAAGCACATGATTCACAAGCATAGCTGCAACCTTCATATCTCATAGTAATAAAGTCAGGCAGATTATCACAGAATTATTGCACATGCTGAAATGCAAGTATCATTTTATGTCATTCACCTCTGTCTTATAAATCTGCTCTATCTCAGCTAACCCTTTGCTACCTATTAATAGAAGATTCTACACTAGTGGACATAGAAAAAAATAGTACTCTTAGCATGGAATGCTTCAATGGGCAATGAATTGCAAATGAAAATGAATTATGAAAATAGGATGATTTAAAATATGAATTGTTAAACAATGCATGGAATGCACAGTTCACAGATAAGGGACACTTCTCAATATATACGCACAGATTAGTCTAAATAGAAAGCAAGAACTTTCCTTTGACACTGAAACTAAAAAAACAGTGGGAAAAGTCTCCTTTATCAACAGGGCTCAAAGAAGTCACAAAGATGGAAGGTTCTAGAAGTGCAGAGATGTCTGCTTCTGCGAAAGTTGAATGTACAGTAAAATGATGCTGCGATCTGCATAAGTAGGAGAGCACAAACTGTCATTTACATGTACTATCTCATTTTCTTTTTTAAAAATGTCATGGATCCGTCATGCATTCCAGTGTAACACTGCACAGACGACACTCAAAACTGTGATAGGAACCTTTCACAGCTGAAGTTCTCCAGACTTAAGCCTGGAAACATCAGAAGACATTGCTGAGTTGGAACCAGCTTGACAGATCCAGACGGCTCATTCAGCCCTGAAGCTACTACATGTGCAGTGCGAAATGACACAGGCCAGTATCCAAGATCAAGCTGGTATGGCACAGCTTTTGTCCTCAGAACAGGCTGGATGTCTGTAGGGAGTATGCCCTGGCTTGTGCTGTTCCACATCCTGCTAAGGAGACATTATCTAGGGAAGTGCTGGTTGGTATGGACCAAATCTGGGCAAAGGTGTGCACTGTGGCAGGGACAGATAATCACTTTGCTTATCCTTCAAATGTTATCATCTCAACTTTAACCTCTCAATCCACTATCTGAACATGACCTGTCAGTTTAAATTCTATTTCTTCACCTGCAAAGTCTTGCACCAAGATATACCTCTATGTTGGCCCTCATTCTATCCTTAATAACCAGGCATGCTGCTTTTATCTCCTAATTGTACTTCTTCCTAATATAACCATCCACAAAATAGGCCCCAGTCTCAGTGGACTTGTTGCTCACATACTTCTAAGGGTTTACATCAGCAAGACTAGTAATCAAGTAACTGCCTTTTTCATCACAACTTAAGAGTAAGACTGAACTAGAAGTGATATTGAAGTTCTCAGTTCATTGCATTTTAATTTATTTATTACTGGTCCACACTGGACCTCACACCAAATTTATTTTTTTTTTCTATGTGTGCATTTCTTTCAGCCTGCAAGCTCCTATGGTAGCTGTTGTTTTTCAGTTCTGTCTTATAGTGCCTGGAATATTAAGTTTAACGACAGATGAAAGAAAACAGGCCTTAAAATATCTGAATTAAGCTGCAGCTGCAATTTCATTTGATCAACATAATTGCATATCATAGAATGTGTCCAGAGTATGAATATGGGACACTTACCCTATCCCTTCATGATCTGAGAAAACTAAATCACTTCTCCCAGACTAGATATACGTAGAGATCTAGAAGAGAAATCTCCTCTACCTCAAAGTCCACTAGCCTGCCATGCAATTAAAGAATTTCTTGTACTTGGCCTTTGACCAAAGATATTCCCAGTCTGTTCAGGTTATGTCATGAGAACAGATAACTAAGAACTGTCATGAAGCTGGTCATTCCTAAGGCAAATGACCAAATACCTGCATGCCTGGTTATGGATCCCTAACCCCTGCTGGGAGATAGCTAATTGCATTGGTTCAGACCTTCCCCAAGTGGCCAAAAGCACTTCTGGCAAACCTATTCCTTTCCTCATTGGATCCTCAAGAGGTTACATCCAATTAATATTATAACATCTATATAGTGAATTTGGTGTAGTGACAGCTCTCTGGCCATGAGACCAACTTGTATGGTCTAGCTATAACTGCAAGAACATGTTTGGTCCATCCACACCATGATGGGGAATGGTCTCTTGCCTATGCTAATCACCTGTGAATTATATGGGACAGTGAAAATTAGTTGGCCAGCTTAAAACTAAGACAGGGATCTCCGTGACCAGCATTATAAATAAGCATGTTCCTATTTCCTGGGCCTTTGTCTTGGCACTGTTTAATTTACTACTACAGAAGTAGGCCAGGTGGTAGTATTAACAATACAATATTCCCATTCATTTTTCTGATAGCCTGCTGGTAAGCAACAAATACACAGCAGGGCAGGGAAAACTCTGAAATAAACATTAAAGACGATAGTAGCAGATTTAAGATTATAGTGGTTTCCTTTCCAAGAGGCCAGTATGAAAAGTATTAACAGTAAGAGGAAGCCATTGTTTAATTAAGTTGCTTTTGGTTTTCTCAACACACCTTCCTTTTTTTGGTTCTCATTTTTCTCACACACCCATAGAAATGCTTCTGATGAATCCAATAAAGATCTGCTCATCTCAGTATTCTGGCTCTAGCACTGGTCCAAAAACGGATGTTGCTGGAAACAGGGTGAATACATAGATTGCCTAGAACACTTTTCCAGCTTCCCGCAATCAGTGCTTAGGGAACTTCCTGAGACAAAAGTTTAATCTAGACCATAATTTTTAATAGCCACCAGTGGATCGATCCTCTATGGATTTATCTAATCTTCTCTGAGCCCATTTATACTGATAGCCTCTACTGCATCCTGTGCCAGTGCACCTCACAATTTAATTATGCCTAAGTTGAATAAGATTTTCCTTTTTGTTTGTTTATCAGGATGCCTGATAATTTAATTAGGTGCCTCTATTCTTTGGTTGTGAAAAATAATGGATCATCGAGCCCTATCCACTAGGTCTATATCATTTATAATTGTGTACACATCTACCATATCCCTGCCTTAGTTCTTCCTTTTCTGAACTAAGGAATGAATCTGTTTAATATTTTATTACGGCAAAGCTGTTCTAAATCTTTCATCATCTTTCTCACTCTTCTCTGTGCATTTTTGTTACTCTGCTATGCCTTTTTCAGACACAGCAGCAGAAATTGAAATGGCCTTACAGTACTGCTTACAGTACTGCTTTTTCCTGTGGTATGATGTGATTCTTTCCTTTTTACTCCTTTTTCATTTTTTAATATTTTCAGCTGACAATTTCATAACTTAGAGAATCCGTTAGTCATATTAAGTTTTGCCCAAGAGAGAAAATTTGTTTGGCTTTCCAAACAAAAATACATACATATTTCTCTTATATATTATGCTAATAAATACTGGAGAATCCCCTCATTTTACTTAGTTCAGGTTACTACCAAGACTATTAAAACCAACCACCCTCCCTGCCCCTTGAAGAGCAAGACTGAGGAATTCCTGGTCTCTTGCTTTCATCCAGCTTGTTCACTTTTATACAGCATAGTTCCAGAGAGCAGGACTATGAAACCAGGCATCAGTTATTAGAAAGAGTAGCCAGGCACACAGCCTAATAAATCACAATCAGGGAGAGGAGGTTGACTGCATCACTCAGGTCCTATCTTGGAAAAAGAATAAAATAAAATATATTGCAGAGGACCACAGAAGCTGTCAGAGATCATCTTGGTCTTGGTGCACTAAGTCCTCCCAGCTTTTGGCAGGTGAAAATCATGCACAAGACACAGGTATTGTTAGCAGTATTGTGGTGATCACCCTGAAACACATTGGTTACCCACAGCAGCCTTTCCTGAGCCAGCCAGGGTCATTTTGCTTCTTGGAAGTCTTTTAGAGCTGCCTTAAGCCTTTTACCCCAAAGATCTGCAAGTTTCTCTTCCCTGTCCCACTTCCAGAAATAAATGCAAAAATGTGACAGATAATGCTATGGAGCCTTAAAGCAGAGTCACTTTTCAATCATTCTAGAATTCAAATGACTAAGTCAATTAAACAACTCTACCCCTCCATATCAAAATTAACAAGTAACTGTAAGTAAGAGTAAGTCAGTGATAAGACATCACGTTCAGACACAACTCTGCATGACATGCTTCAAATAGTCCAAGAAAATTTTAAAAGCCCTTTATTCCTAGATTTTTCACAGCTGAATGATTGTATCAAGTCCCTGATTGAGCTATTTACCTTTTATTGCTTTTCAGGACTTGTGAGAGGAATTACAAATACTCTATATTAAAAAGTGGGGATATAAAAAATTATTTTATCCCATTGTTGTGAATCATGATCCTTATTCTGTGAACCTGAGAGTTCTGAATACTCCAGAAAAACCTTTAGTTTTCAGTATATTTCATATTCACTTTGAGGAAAAGAATTTCTTTAAGAAATTGTCTGAAAGAACATAGGTTTCGTAACCTTTCCATTTTCAGGTTAAAACTAGATATGCTGCCATTATATTTTACTTTACTCTTTGGTAAAAACCACAACCAGATATACAACAATTTATTACCAGTGGGTCATGACATTCTGATTTTATCAATTTGTTTTATGGTGGGGTAAAAGGTCTGAGCAGTATCCCTGTCTTTCAAATGCTCAACAAATAAGATATTTTAACATTAGAGAACAACTGCATTTTTATACTGATCTACCAGGTTAGGAGACATTTAGCATGAAAAACCTTTGACCCAATGGGATGTGAGGGCAAAGTCAGCAATTTCACTGAAAACTGAAATTAGTTTTAGTAGCTGCAGTCATGAAACCCCTCAATAAGGCCTTTTGACATTAGATGATGAAGCTCTATGTAAATGGAGATAGGATGCTTATGAGTTTCATTCCTACAAAAGCCAATTTTGTCGAGGATTTCTGTGAACACTTAAATGCTGGGGTGGTATGATTGACAGCTGGTGGGATTTTTTGTTTAGCCAATATGATTATATCATATATAACACATAGCTTCCTTTTGGTGATTTAAGCAGATATGAAATGCAGCACCTATTAAATGAGCCATTTCTCTCTCGCAAAAATAGCAATAACCACAACAAGGTTTCTTCCTTGAAAGAATCATGGATATGGAGCAGCTGTAGCAGGCAAAGATTGATGGATCAGGATGCCTCATTTCTTTGCCCTACGTTTTCATCATCCTGTGGATGTTGTTGAAGTTATGGTCAGATTAATCCCTCACATTTAATGCATTTTTCAGTGATTGGTCATTAGTTCCTCTCCCTTCCTCCCTCCTATGCACTGGCAATGAGAGACTTGCTCTCTCTTCTGCTTCCTTTCATCTTTCTCATCATTCCCTTGTCTCATATCCCCTTCTTTTCTAACTCCTTCACAGATCTGTTTTATTTTTTCTTTCTTTTCCTTTTAACCCCACCAGTCTTTCCTTTCTCTTTTTTACTGCTCTTCTTCAAGCCTCAGCCCTAATACTATTGAGGTACAAGTAATACATCACAGGTTGAAGCTCAGCTGAAGATTTTGTGCATGCATGTGTACTCCCAACTATGTGCTTTATTGAGTTATTCATACCACAAGGTCTCTAATGAAGGACTGCAAAAAATTAGAAAGACAATAAATTTTTCACCCTTCCCAAAGCAATTTTCAACTACAAATTATAAAAGCACACCTTAGAAATAATAACATTTTTAAGTGAGAATCTAAAATGAAAGAAACATCTATATTTTCCAATTAATTCCATACAGTTTTGGCCTTTTTCACAAGTTAAAAGAAATCTGAAGCAACACGTTCAAGCTACAAAAATGAAACTTCTAAAAATCTAAAAATGGGTTGCTTTAACAACTGAGAATCTCTTCCCCCCCTGCATTTTTACTTCAAGAAAGAATTTGTTTGGAACTGACCCATAAAGAGTTTAAGTTTCAAGAAGGTTGTTCTTTACAAAGGAAAGGTTTCTGCCAACAACCTCACCACAGAATGCTTTTTCACTAATGCATTTGTTTAGCACTCTGCACAGTGGGTGCAGCCCTCCTCAGGTCCTCTCCGGTTGCTCTAGAAACTGTGTAATATAAAGCAGATATTTCTGTGATTGCTTAGGATACACAGACTCGGTGACTCATTACATTTTGAAACCAATTACAACGGGGCTGAAGTGGACCTTTCTGTTTGTTGGCTGTGGCATTCAGCTACAACCTGTGCGCCTGCTGGGTTATTTAGATTTTCCCTATGACACAAGCAGAAATGAAGTTGAGGGAGAATCAATTCTGTGCATGGTCAGTGAAACTGAAAAGCAAAATTATAAGCTGTGTATTGGTGGGGTGGGCAGAATCAATATTTAGGATGCTGTAAAAGGTGTACAGATGCTTGGTCAGTTCCTAACACTAAAGGTTGCTGAACTGATCTCCCCAAAAGAGATGTAATTTTCATTTCTCAGGGACAGGCTTTTCATAGAAGCAGCTGGGAGCCTGAGCACCCTTGTCTTCTACTGTTAGTGGATAACTCTAGACTGATCATTGTCCAGCCCCCCTCTCCAGGGAATAAGGGAAGTGCTGGGTTGCCCAGCTCTTCAGATGAGGACCTAAAGCAAAGTGACATTAAGCCAGACTGTCATGCTCACTTAAAAAATAACTCAACACCAATATTTGCTTTCCTCAAAGATGCTATTTGTTCAGGTCACCCTGCTAGATGCAGTTATGCTACACTGGGAAGGGAACAAGCTAAATTTCTTCCACACTGAAGTGCTACTAATCCTAAACTTGAGCCACAAACTAAAATAGTTTCCAGACCTTGCTCACTACAAGAATTTCTCATAGAGGTATGTATGTGGGCAAAAACCCACACAGAGCCAGGTCACTGGCACCATGCACATGGACTTTTACTACTCTTGTATCTGCAACACACTAAAGGCACTTTGAACAGATGTCAGCCTGGTTTTTTCCTGCCCTGGCAACAATACATGGTTAGGAATACATACAATTTGTTCTCTGAAAGAACTCAAGCAGATGAAAAATCCAACAAAAAAGGGCTCAATAATATTAGTTTAGATGCTTGATCAGATTTGAATGGTTTAATACGCTTAAGCATATCAGCTCTGCTGGTGTAACTACCCATCTGCCTGGGGGTAAAAGTACCTGGAATTAGATCATATCTGACAAAAGTATAATGTTGTAAATGTCAGTTAGCAAGCCTCAGCAGACACATGACTTACTAAACTTCCACAAGACAGTGGTGTGGCATGGCCCTCGTTTTAATATTGCAATCACAGACACAAATATGTAGAAGACTAAGACAGAATTTAATTTAGTTACATTGCTGCAGCTTGAGTACCTCGAACACAGTATCTTTCAATTGCAATCCATTTTTTTTCCCACCATCTTACTTTAGTAACTGTTTAGGACATCCACAAACATTTGCTGGGATGTTACATATAGTCATGTGGTATTTCAGTCATGGCTGCATTTTCAGGGGGTGGAGGAGAAAGGCTTGTATAAGGGTCTCAGAGCTCACATTAGAAAACAAATTATTACTGTTGGGGTCACTTTGCTTCTCCATGTCTTTGTTTATTCAAGGCCATAAATAGAGTTGTCAGAAAGTCCAGAAGCTGTAAATGGAATACTGAGATTTTAACTTCTGATGCAATGCTCATATCAAGCCCAGGCAGGTAGTGACAAACTCCTTGGCTGAAAATGAGTTAGCGACCTCTGTCAATTCCCACAGGAGAGGTGTCCATCATAACAAAACTTTCATCTCCCCTTTGTTGTCTCAGAATGAAAAGGCAAGGGGAATAAAATAACCTGTCAACTTCTCACTCCATCAGAGTCAAGTCACGTCAGCAAGACTGGGAATCTTTCCTCCACATGCCCATTATTCACCTGTGCAACTGGATACAGTTCCTAGGCTGTCATTCTGGTATTCTTAAGAACAATTGTGAGTGTTTCAGAATGTAAAGCTGGTTTGGTTCCATAGAAATCCATGAGTAAGGCCTCTACAATTTTAGCAATTTGGTCTCTCAGTAATGGGATTTAAAATGAATTTAAATCAGTGCTCAATTTCTGCTCTTTTGGGACAATGGCAGTGATTAGTAGTAATGTTTGACTTCCACTTCCATTTTTTTAATGCAGCTGTAATGCTGTCCGCATTTGGCTGCTGCTTTAATGATTACTAATGATTTTATTTTGAAAGTAATATAACATTTTGTATTCATTCTCCGGCCTCTGAGCAAAAAGCTAATTTGAGTTGAATTATGCAGCCTGTTCATACAATACCTTCCGTTGGTTAAACTTTATTTGGAGTCAGTCCAAAGGAAAATGGCAAACACACTGAAAACACACCATATATTTACAGGTGGTAGCAGGAATATCACTGTGTGAAAGCAGCAGCTAAAACTAGATAAGCAAAAAGACATCATCCTGACAAGCAACATGCATCAATGACTTTTTAGCCATCAGTTTGCAGCACTGAAAGCGTGTAATAGGTTAAAGTTGACTGCTACATCCTTCGTTCTTACATGTGGAATTATCTCCCATCACATCAGTGTAGAGAATCACACTGATGGCTGTGCTCTGAGCTGTACACATGACTACAGTCTCTTATTCAAAATGTAACCTCTGAGCATGCCTTATTTATGCAACTTATCCTTTTGGATTTCCTGGAGAATTTTTTCATGACTTACTCCTTGATGAATAAGTAAATTCGTGGGGAAGAGGGTTGTTAGGGTTTATATTGTTGATTTTTTTTTATTTTTCTATTTTTTCCTATTCTTAGAAAATATAAGCTCATTGAGATCTCAATTTATTTGCAGGAATGTATCAATTTTGATGAAGGTTTCCTCTTCCAGTCAAAGAGAAAAGGAAATTTGCTCAGAAGAACTTACTAATTTTGACAATGATTCAGCATAGGAGAAGCAGCTGTCAGCTGTTACTTTATCTGGGTTAGGTTTGGGGTTAGAAAGCAAGTCCTTCACTTTAATCAAGCACTCAAAGTATCTAGATGTTTTGGCCTTGACCTTTTCTGGGTTTTTTGGTTTTTTGATTTTTTTTTTTTGTTTGGTTTTTGGTTTTTTTTTTTTTTTTTTTTTTTTTTTTTTTTTTTTGTTTTTTTTTTTTAGCTATTTAAATTAAGTGGTTACATGTTTGGTAAGACAGAGGAAGGCTGATTCGCCATGCCAAAAGTCAAGTAATGTCAAGTAGAATAGAAAAGGCAGAATAATGTGTTTGGGTTTCCCATATTGCCATTAGTGGTCATACACGTCCTGAGTGGGATTAAAAAATTTAAAAAAAAAAGGAAAAAGCAAATAGAAAAGTTTAAGTTTCTCCTGGGTCTGTCTGGGAAGAAGCTTACTTTCTTCTTATCAGCACATATAGAAGAGGAAGGAGGGATGTCTGTGATTATGGCATTTGTTTTCTCAAGTCATCACTATAGGTGCTGACCCCCTTCTTTCCAGGGAGTGGCTGCACACTTGCCTTCTGATGGAAATAGTGAATGAATTTGTCTGTTTTCTTTGGTGCCATGTGCAGCTCTTACTTTCTTTATTAACTGTCATTATCTTGGTCCATAAGTCTTCTCACCTTCCATTTTCTCTCTGTCCCATGGGAGAGGGAGTGAGCAAGCAGCTGTGTGGGTGTTTGGCTGCTGGCTGGGGTCAGCCCACCACTCAGTTTTGGTGAAGTTCTGAAAACCTGTGCTCCTGGCAAGTCCTGTGATAGTGGAAAAAGTGTTTTCTTTTCAAGTAGTCAATCACCAAATAAGATCAGTACCTGTTTGAATATCCTCTACACTTTGAAATTACCATCTCTCATATGGTAGACTCAATGGACAGTTGAACTCAATGATTTTAGAACCCTTTTCAAACATTAACAAATTGTATTTTACAGCTCATTCCACAAAAGGGATGGAGAAGGTTTTTTTTTCTCCCCAGAACGTCACATAAAGTTTTCTGATTTATGAATAAAAGGGGAATTATCAGTAACCAAAAGTTGCCGCTTTGAAAGAAATAGAACATGACGTATTTTGCTGGAATGCTTTCACTGGTACAAAAAGACAAAATGTTATGCTCAAATCCCTCCTCCACCACCCTGAATTTTACTATATCATCAAGGAAGTGAAGGCAGGGCCTCTTATGCTATCAAGCTCACTCCAGTAATTTTCCATCTCCCACATGCTGATATGTGCTTACGTCCTTCTTTCGTCCCTCTGTTCTCACACACATACACACACTTGCTCAGGATCATATGCCTTCCTATTAAGAATGATTATAGCACATGTAACTTTAATCTGGTTAGAAATCACCAGTTGCTAAGCAATAGCAAGTCAGACTTCAGCCACCACAAGCACACATGAGAACCTGTCAAAACCTTCACTGAAGCCTGAACAAGGGCAGCTTTGTTGCCATCAGTGCTGGAGCTAACTACATCAACCAATCTGCTGAACTAATTAATGGAAATCACACTTAATGGCAGGATACATATGTCCATGGATAATGTTGTCCAGGATAGTAGGACAGGGCTTGCTTCACCACTCATTAAGTTATGCTATTGGTGTTCTGCACACAGGGAACAAGCCCTGCATAGACCCACAAGTCTCTAAAATATCCCCAGCTGTTTTCATTTGTTTGGATTCTCAGTTGGCAACACCCCTCTTCTCAAAACTCCAATTAAAAGTTGTAAATAATGAGAAAAACTCCATAAAAAGAACTCCCAGACACAGAACTAATGTGATACCTGTAAATCACTGCTCATACTATATGTTGTAGTAATTTCTCCTCTTACTTGCTCATTTTGAGATTACAGATTATAAATACTAGTTTCCTAAATTAACATCATCCCTATATGTATGCATTGCTCAGCTCATGGTTTTGTGATGCTACAATGCTAGATTTAAGATATAAGTAATGAAAGAAGTAATTAAAACTGGACTTACTCTACTGGTTACTGCTAGTAGTGTGATAGCATTATGTATTTCTAATATTTAGTAGAAGAATTCTTATTACCAAAAGCAGTTCATGAAGAAAATGCACAATCTGGGACAGCAAAGCTCTTAAATGAAAGTTAGGACACCTATATATATTGAATCCAAAAGCCATAATTAATTTGCATATATATATTTATTTCCAGTTACAGGAGTCAGATTTCCCCTGGAGATGCATCTAAGACTAAACAGAACATGTGAAAGTATGAATAAAAGTAATTTCAATGTTTCAATCTAGTTTATTGAAAGTGCCATAGAATTTTTTATTCTGCTGATTGTATTACAACACGGGTTGTAAACTCTGTGAAAGAATATTTGTGAAACATTTACAAGTAGCCACTGATGCTTCCTTCAGTTGTTCCCACTATTCTTGCCTTTCTTTTATCCATTTGACCATAGTTAGGAGGAACATGATACATCTGTAGAGAGGAAAACATCAAGCTGAAAAAATAAAACTTCCTTACACCATGATTCATCAGATTATCAGACACTAATTTTACAGTTATAGTGGTAGAAACCTACTGCCTTCTTGCCAAGAACAAACTGGAAAAATCTTTACTCAGCATACTAAGCAGGAGCATCATGTTTAAAACAGGTTATTAGAACCCTTCCAGTCTGAAATGTTTAAGACATCGCATTGTAGGTTATGTATGACAGTTACTGTCTCCCTGATCCTAACAGTCCTTCTCACAACTACCAACATTTTGTTTTTGTCCTTCCCACCACTAGTCCAAACATTTTTAGCCAACAATATATTTCTCCTATTGTTGGTAATTCACATTAATAAATTTTATATTTTGCTCAATCATCTCCATGTCCATGGACATGAAGTCAAAAAATAGGGGTGTAACCTCTCAGAAGAGAATTGGAAGGATCGTTCATCCTAATTACATGTCCAGACTATTTTCATTGCTGAGATTTTACTTCATGTACCACTTTCCTGACTTCATTCTTAGACTTCATTTTTTTTAGTATCTATTATTTTCTTATGGCTCCAAATTATTCTTGGTGACTTCTTCATGAAGATAATTTTTTTTTTCATGCGTGCCCATAACTCACATGAAATAACAGGCCCTATAATAGCCTTGTGTGCCTCAAGCTTGGCTTTTGTTAGCATTTCAAACCTATTGGTTACCTGCTGAGAAAAGCAACAGACATTCTTACTTTGTACTTGTGCTTTGCCTTAGTTAACTTTCTTATTAAATACTAAGTAATTAACTTTCCCTGGCATTTAAACTTAACTTTTTATATCAGAGATTATTTATTTGAGCATGTTCAAGACTTTCTCATTAGCTATCAACCCTGACTTTTTTCTCTCCATTAATGTTACATTTATTTGTTTCATCATTCTGAGTGTCCTATACCATGATGTATCAATATACCCTAAAATTCAGTATGTTTATTGCAACAGTTGCTTATGTATATACCACTGGTGAGAAAAATGTCAATACCAGTAAAATTAAACAGAGTATTATTTTTTCTGCATTTATTGAAATGAGTGAAAAGCCAAGATTTGCTTGAAAAGTATTTAAAAGTTAAAGCATATGAGGTAAAAGACAGTTGATGAGCGAATGAGAAAGAAATAGTTATCCCAATCAAGTGCTTTCAAAAAGCCAAGGCTACATGGCAAAACTAAAAGAAATCTCCTTAACAACAGTGCTGCTCAGAAAATATCCAGCATTTTCTGTCTCCTGTTCCCTGGGATTAAGATGTTTAATGAAGATATTTTGATCTCAACAAAGCTTCACCAGAATACAGTAGCAAACTAATTTTGCCTTGATCCTTTCATTTGCTCTTTAGGAGTGTGGCTGCAGCGCAGAGATCCAGCAAAACTGAGTTTGCAGCTCTGAGACAGGTTTGTCATAGGAAATACCCACTCCGGCAGAATTTTTTTGGCTGAAAAATTTATAGTTTTGGAGGGTTTTATATTGAACTAGAATCAAAAAGAATGACAATATTCTTAATGAAGTGAACTGCAATTCCTAGGTAGTTATAGATTTTACTTGTCTAAAAAGTATATTGTGTCAGAAAAACAAGGGAAAAAAATGCACCTCCTAAAAAAAAAAAAAAAAATCAGTTTGTCTGAAAGAAAAGGGGAAAGTGTATTCATAGAAAAAGAAGGAGAATAATACTGAATACATATAAGGATGTCTTTCAAAAGGGACTAGTATAAGTCTAAGAACCAAAAAAGCTTCAACAATTCCTTAGATATTAATCAACAGAGTGTGATGACTAACTCACTGCTTACGTGAGACATGAATTTACCTCTTTAGTCTAAGTAATACTGTCCCTTTACCACAGAAGAGTGCAGTGCCGTCCATCTCCTTCACCGCAGTCAAGAACTAATACGGATATGTGGGACATGGAAGAAGGACGTGTAACTGAACATAATCTGATCTAAGGGACACAAGGTCTTTATGTGTTTCATTTTATTTGTCTAGATGGTTACTTAAAGACCAGATAATAATCTTACCTCTTAATTATTAAAAGTCTAATGGAAGACAATTGGAAGGACTTTGCAACTCAAAATCAGTTAAATCTGATAAAAAATCTGAAGATCAAAAAGTAACCTTTAAAAAACTTACAGGGAATTGTTTTGAGTCTTCTTATTTTACACATTAATTTTAAGTTTCAGGTATCTTTTAGTATCAATATTATAATTGGCATAAAAAAACAACCACTTTTGTCCAAAATGAACCTGTAAGTTTTTTAAATTGGCAACAGTTTCTACTTGCTGAATTAATGTGCGTTTTGGTGATTCTGTGTAGATTCCAAAGTTCTAACACTTGCTTTTTCTTTTTCTGCTTTCAATCATTAGTAATATAAATAGAATTAATTTACTACATGGCTGGAGTCCTGTCATTTCTGCCTTTAGATATGCCAAATACCTTGCTTTGTCTGGGCAAAGCCAACTTTGTGAGAAAAACAAAACAAAGCCCTAAAGACAGATTTTCAAAATTTAAAAATTTGATTAAATTGTTTTCCAAGTAATTAAATCCATAGAAAAACATACTATGGAGATAGTATTCTGCATTAGAAATGACTCACCAGAAAAATAATAGGTCTTTTCTATTGCTGTTTTCTTAGAGTTCAGTGTAGTTTTCAGAGTATCCCTTAATCTCAGTCACTACTTCCTTGGGGCCTATTTCTGCTATAACAAAATGTTTATGTCCAACTTTTCATCACTGTGCAACAAAATTAAAATCTAAATGAGACTAGATATGCTCAATTCACAAACTTTTTTTATTCATTTCCCTTTTTCATGTCTTCATTTCAGTGATCTCTTTTCCTTACCCTTCTGGCACACCTGTAGATAACTGCTTCATGATTCATACAGCCTGCACAGTACTAAAAAAACTGGAACTTGTCTTTTGCTTTCTGTTCACCTTTTGACCATCGGTTTTCCTTTTCTGATGATGGTATGTTTGCAGTACATACCATCTCCATGCTCTCTCTTCTATTTGAAGAGTGACATGTTTATAACAAGGAGATGATTTTCTGCATTTGTAGTGTTTTGTGCAAAAAGGACCAGATGCCAGACTTGGGGTGTTAGCTTTCTGTGGATAACAGAAACATGAACGAGTCACACTACAAAGCCTTAGAGGAAAAATAAAAAGAAAGGTTAGCAATACCCTGGAAGGTATAGAAATACTCAGAGGGAAATCCAAGGGAAAGAGAAAATTGCTTTAGTTGCTAGAAAAGAAATTCTTGATAAAAGACCTCCTCCTTCATGCTGAGGGCTTCCTTCATTCCTAAAAACAAATATGAGATGATCACAATTACCAAAATGCAAAGAAAGGATGGACATGAGTCAAACACAGCATTGATTGAAAGTCTGAAACACTTAAAAAACATGAAGGCTCAACTCATATCTCTGAGCAAGTGGCAGAAAAAGTCTGAACTTTTTTCAGGTAGGAATGAGGGGAAGATTCATACTTTTTTTTTTTTGTTTGTTTGGTTTGGTTTTGTTTTAAAGAAAAAAAAAAGATAAGAAAGAAAATCACCTGTTTACAATTAATCAGAAAGTGGAAAAGCTACATAACAATTCCCTTTGCAAAGATTTTACTTTCACAGAGCTTCTTCTGGGCATGCAGCAGTAGCACATCTAAAGTGTGGGAGAATTAACAAAAAGAAAAACAACAACAAATTGTGAAGTGCTGCTCTCGTAGGTGAATGTTAATGGGACTAAGGGGTTGGATAGCAATAGAATGCAATTTGCTGAAATAAATGAAGACTCTACATGGAAAGGTTAAGAATAAAGTAGTATTTTTACCTCAGCTATTCTCTGAAGATCTGTGCTGTCTTTTCTGTGCTAGACCATAATGGAAAATTTGACCTTTCAAAATCCTTTTCCCTAAATTCCTTGTGATAAATATTTCATTTAATACACAAAACTGAGTTGAATATCCTATTCTCAATTTTCAAGAGACAAGTTAGTACCACTGGCCATGCTTTCTGGGGTATGTCAAGGATCTCATGTCCTGGACTTTCAAAGGGATATGAACTAAAATTCACAATTGCAGTCAATTTTCTGGGGAAAAAAAAAAAAAAAAAAAAGGGCTAAAAGAGAAAAGAATGGTGAAGTGGCAACATCTGGGAAAACGAGGAAAGGCTGTGAATAAGGAATTTGTGAGTCCTAATTATTGGTTTTGCTGCTGGTTTGATTTGAAACCTTGCGTAAGTGACAGTCTTTCTGCCTCAGCTACTCAGTCTCTGTAACACAAAACACAGCTGTACTCCTCAGACATCTCATGGGTTTCTATTTCTGGGTTTATTCAGGTCTTCCTTGCCAAAGTGGCTGCAATGGGCCCACGGAAAGCAGTGCTGAGATGGAATGGAGTGGAATGTCCAATGCTCATGGAAGGGCTCAGTGTCCCTCTGCCTGTTCGCTACTGCTGCTCATTGCCCGTGCAGCCCCCAAGGCAGCAGCTGCTCCCACACACTGAGACAGTTCATGCCCTTACATCTCCCTGATCTCCGTTTGCCCATCTCCAGCTTGCAGTCTCATAAATAGAATTATTGCAAATATGATAGTTATAAAATAAAAGACCAAGGAACTACAAGCTTAATTTTTATGTCCTAGATCCTGAAGCATTCATTCTAGGCATCCTAGTATACTGTGACAGCTCATTCAAAACAAGTAGGGACAGAAACTTATGATACAGAATTTTTTTTCATCAGTATGTTGCCATTAATAGATCAGAATAGCTAGATGGAGAATCTCAAACATGCAGAAAATGATGCTCACAGTAATGACATTACAACAGAAAGACTAGATTCAGTACACAGATGCCAAAATCTGTCGGTCCGTGCAACACTTCAGCAACACTTGGAGAAAAAGGTAATGTGCAAAGCAAAAAGAATGAAATAAGAAAAACAATCTACATTTCATTTAAATTGAAGTAATTTAAAGAGGAGGTTGTAACATAAGTTACCACTTTTTATTAAAAAAATGTTGCTATTCACCCAATCCGTATCTTACTACCAAAACCTAGTGGGTTTCCTCGGACTGGACTGCATAGGACTATTTGAGTTTATTTTTTTCTTTTATCTGCTGACATACTACAAGTTTGCACTGAAGTAAATGATGAGAGAGATTTCTAGCACATTTAAAGCTAACTGTACTATTTCTACAGTAAAAACACTGAAGAGAAATATGACTTGAGAATGTACTCAAATGCAGTACCAAAATACATCTGTTAGCTCTGAAAGTCAGTAGGCATGGCACTATAGAATAACAATCTCATATTTCACGGTCCTGTGAGACAGAACTTTATTTAGGGGGGGGTGGTGGAAAATAGGCACATAAATTTATTGAGTTATCTTCAATTTTCATGTAAAAATCACTAACATTTAGAGCATATTTAACATTATTATTATATCTGCTTTTGTTAGTCCTACACTATGCCACCACCCTGCTCAAGGCAATATCTAAATTCTGTTTCCATGGCACCATTTACCTTCCCATGCCACTTGTTCTGTGGGCATTACTAGAAAATCCTGAGAAATTTTACATCATTGTACCAATAACTGAGTTATTGTAAGCTGTGGAAGGAAGGTGGAAACAAAGCAATATGAACCTCTTTTCTTGGATTAGTGTTTGTGGGACTTTTTCCTTCATCTGTAACCAAACTGCTTTATTTTATTCACAGTAACACTCTTCCAGTCCAGCTGGATCATGGTGGAGTCAAAGGAAAAGCCTGCAAGATGAGAAGTACTATCTACAACCCAGAAGTAACATCCCCAGGCTCTGGTGTGTAGTCAGATATGTGGATAAATCATTAAATTGGTCTGTTACATGTTTTTTGGCCTGAGACACTTTGCAAACAATGTCCTAAAGCATTTCCAGCAGTGGTGTGGGATCACAATGTTGCAGGGAGATGAACAGATCTCTGCCATTTCCAATGGACACTTGTCATGCTCTCATCCGTGTGCACAGACAAGTTTTGGAAGCTGATAGATTTACTAAAACAGGTATGTCAGACCATGTCACATGGTTTCATTGCCCAGCTCTGTTCCTTGGTGAGTTTGTGCATAGACGTAGACACAACATCCACGTAATAGCTCTTACAGCCATCTTACCATGTTACATCAATGCAAAAAATTTCTAAACATCTGGCTAAACTTTGTTATTCTCTTCTTTTAAGATATTATCAGTGAGATTTAATTTACCCATAATAACTACATACTCAATGAAGGTTTCTACATGTGCCCTAGGCATCTGAGCTGCCACATACTCAGAGATTTAGTCAATAAATCAGTGGGAACTGTACTGTGAGCTGAGGTCCCAGTGATGAGACCTTCACTGATTATCATGGGAACTTAGACATCTAGTTTGCCTGTAGACACATATATTTGACCTTTTAATCCTGAACTAAGTTTTGTCCAACGCATTTGTGTTTGTGAGCACAAATTACCTGAAGTCATTCTAAACAAATCGACATGAGAAAAACAGAGTAATTTACATGATTTCAAAATTTTAAGTAAAGTTAAATGGCCAAAAAATAAATCAAGGAAGTGCAGTTTTGATTTCTACATGCAATCTTATTCCTTCTTCTCTGCTCTAGCATCTTGGCTAGCTTCAAAGCCAGGCAGCTTTGGGTGCACAGGTCATCTGAATGGTGTCTCTCATTTAAAACTGGGACTGGAGCATATTCCAGCTCCTATTGCTGTACAGGAGCAAAAGTTTGGGTAAAGCAAGTCCCTCTAGCATGCAGGTGGATGGAGCATCCAACAGAGAGCTGGGAAGCACTCAGTATACTTGGTGGATACATTCAATGTGTCTCATTCTCCTCTCTCCTTTTTCATTAGAGTGGAAGCTCTGGTTTCTATTTTTTCATCTCAAATTCCTTCCTGGTCATTAGGAAGGTGACCTGAGTAACACAGAACTCATTGGCAGTGGCCAAGAAGAATTTGGAGTTCTTCTCTTTCCTCTTCTCAGTTTCCACTGTCCTCCTTTCTATCCTATCTACATCTTTCCATGACTTATTATTAGAGGCAATTTATTTAATAATTTTATTTAATACTTGATAATTGCATTATGTTTTTTTTAAACAACCCTAAAACTGAGTAAATTTAGGTTGACTGACTACGTTTTAACTCTTATGGTCAGTATACAAGCACTGTTTTTAAAACACCAAAACACTTTCATAATAAATAATATGATAAATTCAATGTGTGAGAGCTAGCTACTTGTTATTATTAAACTGCTAAAATGATCTTAGCCAATATTTCTTTGATGACTATCACCCAAAGCATTAAAAAGATTTATATATAAGAAGCATGTGTTTCATCAGCAAAACCAGCTGACTTCATATTTTTAACAAAGGCCTAACTTACATTGACTTATTTTTATTTCTCTTGAATTGCAAGTTAATTTATTGCCTAAATGATTTTGTAATTTCTAAAATGATATTATTACAAGTGTCTGACTGTGACTGGGCAAAGAGTGGCATACTGACCTATTTATAATACTTTACAAATATATTGTAATGTGTGATCTCTACAGGCTATGTGGCAATAAAAATGACAAAAAGAATAAAACATTCCCAGTGCACACTCTTCCAGTTACTCTACCAGTCAATGGTCTAGAGGGTTAGCATATTCATAAATATATATTTTTTATGCAATTTAGTGACAGGAGTATATAATTATGACATTGACAGTTTCCCTCATAATATATTTGCCTTCAGCAATTTATGCTTTCTATAATGAGAAAACTGGCCATTTTATTACATTTGGCACAAATCAATTAGATAATAGTCAGAGACTGGAGAGCAACATAGGATAAATTACCATTAATGGTGCAGCTTTTCCCCACTACACTTATAAGAACTCAGCTGTGCTACAGCTGTTGCCAAACTATTGCTAAAGAAATGAAGCAGTTCTCTCCCTCTCTCTTTCCAACCTCCATTTATGAGATGTTCTTTTTATTTTTCAGGAAAAAAAAAAAAAAAAGTTTTGGCTTGTGAAAAACAATAACATGGAGCCAAAGGCAATCTGTACTACATCGTATCCTGATTCAAAATTTATTCTCCAGTTCCTTCTTTTGGCTTTCCTTCTTACTTTTTGTTCTCTCATAGAAACATAAGACTGAAATCTACAAAGAGGAAGAGGGTCTCAGAAACTTTCCATGTGATGCTCTCCTTTTATGCAGACACTGATTACTACCTGCTTCCTCTCTGTGCACAACTGTGTATACACTAGTATTACTCTTTGGAATTCACATAGATGTGATACCAGAATTTAAGCAATCATTTTGATAAATGATTGTTCTTATTTCAGACTTAGAGAACTCACTTTCAGGGCTAGATTTACAAAGGGATCTAGATTCTCAAATCTGGTCTGACTACAGACATACATAATAGAAATGCCACCTACCTATTTAAGCAGGATCTAATCATATTTCTGTCTAAGTAAGAGTCCAAAGGTTTAGATCGCAGAGCTGCACTAGTATCCCCTCAGGATCCAGCATTTTGGCACTAATTTCGTTCATCTCAAACATATTGTACTAAGCAGGAAGTAGAAAGCACCAAAATTCCCTCAGGAGACACGGGGTAGGTATTTTTTCACCTATTTAATCTACTCCCTCAACTCTACTCCCTGTTTCTAACGTTTTGCACTGAACAGACCTCCCAAGATATCTGTAAAATTTCTTATCTTAATACTTGAATACACTAAATATTACTCATCAATTATTGTTCAGTTAACCAATAAATAGCCTGCCCCAGCTCGTGTTGCAGACGTGGCTGCAGTGCCACGTTTGTGTCATTCGGTGGCAGAGAGGACAAGGCGAGGTCTTCCCCTGGTGCTCTGACCCACGTGGGCTCCCAGGATTTCTCAACAGCCTGACATTATTGCTTTGCTGTTTGTATGTTACACTTGAGAGGCAGCGGGCGTTGGCCGAGTGGCGTAGGCCCCCGCCTGTGGAGCCGACTCCTTCTCTGAGGACGCTGGTTCTAATCCTGGAGGAACTCGCTGTCGCCGTCTGAGCTGCTCGGCCGTGGCAAGATGAGCCTCAGGAGTAAAGGGAGTGGGGCCAGTTCTGCGCACCCTGTGCCTCACTTAAAAAATCCATTGCGCAGGCTTATCCCAAGATCTTCGTTCGCGAAGTCCAGCCAACAACAACAACCAATAAATAAATAAATAAATATTATAATAATAGCTCTCTCTAATACATATCTCTCTCATCATCAGTACATCTCAGATTTCTTGATGGAATTGTTGGTAGTTGGTGTCACCATTCATTATTTATGAACTGGGAAAGAGCGAAGTCAGGTTTTGTTGCCAGAAGTCATACCACAGGCTACACTAATAACTAGATCTCCTGAATCCCTGGTTAATGCACTATTCAGATAAGCTATGAACACAAAAGAGCCATTAAAGACAGAAGCAATGAGTCAGTTGCTCTTCATGGACTAATAAACAGTCTCTAATTATTTCTCTGTTTCAACAGACAAATCACACAAAAGGATCTACTCTTGCTCTTTTATGCCAAGGGGAAACCTGAGATTTAGGATGCTTTCCACTGCGATGAAAAAGAACTAGAGGAAAACTCAGCTAATGCAATTTGGTATTTCAAAGTCCTTTCACATCCTGTCTGAGACACACAGTATTCAGCTTTTATAGGAAAACCAGAGTAAACAGTTGGGCTCAAGAAGGGCCTGTGTCTCACTTGCATTTCCACCAGACAATTTGTCTCATTCAAAGTCTGAATAGTTATTTATAAGCAGACATGTGTTCACTTGTCCATTCTGCATAGCTTATGTTTGTAAGATATGAAAAGCAATTAGCATGGTGATGAGCCTGAGCTAATAAGGCTCTAAAGAGGGAGGGGGTATTAGCTTAGGGTCAGCATGCTGTTAACCACATTCTAGTAGTCCTGGAGCAGGACAGTGCAGTCTTGGGTCTATTTAGACCCCAAACCAAAAGCTGACTCCCTCAACCTCACACAACATTACAGATTCTATTGCGACTAGCAACAGCTCCTTCAAGCTGGTGTTTCCAGATGTTTTACTGCTGCTTCAAAATACTGAGCAGAGGGTACAAACAAACAGGTGTTTTGAGTAAGCCTCAAAAAGCTGTAGTCCACAAAGTCTGCCACCAGTACTTACAAAGCTAGCTTAAAGGTGGCTCAAGATGTTTATATGATTTGCAGAGACATTAGAGCAGTATAGACATACAAAGTAAGTCTCATTCCAAACATTTATTATCTGAATACAGCATCCAAATGGCTACTTCAATATGTCATTTTGAATTTTGATAAGGTGATTAGTCTTGGCTGACTACTTCAAAGAGTAACTGTGCTTTGAAGTGATTTTGAGCTTTTGTACACATCTCTGTAAAACACCCATTACAGTAATTTCCAGGAACCATATGAGGATAACACACATTACTTATGCCTTGAAGTCTCCAATCTACCTTTGGACATAAAAATACAGCTCTTTCTGAAGTCAATGAGTTTCACATGGCCCTCACACTAACAAAAGGAAAAGTGTCAACACCTTAAGCCTGCTATTACGTGCATCCATAAGCTTCACCCTAATTATGTGTTATCTATTTTGTGTTCTCCCAAGAAATTATTCTAGAAAAACTTTCAAGAATTATGCTATAGCACAGAACTACCACAGCTAGCCAGTAAAAACATACAGCCTAAATAAGCCTGAAATGGCACAGCTTTCTAAAATGCCTGTGCTAAGGATTACATATGTACTTAATTATGTGTACAAAAGTACCATATAGCTATGACATGAAACAGGGAAGATACATGTTTGAATAATCCTCAGTGGTAATGGCAAGATATTCAAGTACTGTCCTCAGCTCTTTTCCCTGCTTTTCCTAACAGGTTGCCACTTTACCTAAAGCCTGCAGGAGTCCAACAAAGGAAGAAGAGACACTGACTGACTAAGTGCAGCAGATCATTTAGCAGAGAGCATCTCCCACACAAGGAATGGTAGAAGAGCAATGTTGTTCAATGTTTGCTAATAGAAAAAGGGCCACAGAGAATTTGCAGCTATGAAGATGTTCCTTTAAATTGGAAAAATTAATTCCAAAGCAACTGCCAGACAACAGCATCAGTAAAGTGATATTGCTGACTATTCTCCTAATGACACCTTTTTTTCTCTTTTGACCTCCCACTGTACCAATGATACATAGATATATGTACATTTCCTTAATAAATTCAATTGACTAAATCCACCAAAATTTTCATATTCAATAGGAAAAAAAATGTAAAATTCTTTCTGATAATTAATTAGGATCTCTAGCTAGTCAGCTTCTTCTCCATCATAAATAGTATTTTTTAAATGAGGCTTGGTGTTAATCTTCATTGGAGCAAAAATCAAAATTAAAAATTCGTCATGAGGATGTTGACATGTAAACACTGCTATTAAAGAACAGCTCAAAGGCAAATGGTCAGATGTTCTGCTTGGTGTCTATACACTGCTTGACTTGATGCAGAGATGTGACTCTATATCTCTCAATGACAGATGAATACCCTAACCAGCAGGCTAATGTTATTTTCTTTCCAGTTGGAGCTGTCCCATTATGTTTAAATAATTAAGTATTCAGTGACTTCTGAAGTGTGTTTCTCTAATCCATTGACTAGGACATTTGCTTGGCAAATTGACCTGTTGATCTGATAAGAAAGTATTCTGCAAAGATATTCATAGTCATTATATTCCTAAATGAAAAGGAGAGACTTGTTTTTTTTTCCCGGTCCTTGCATTAATTCTCTCAACAGTCATCTATTTCCTGATTCAGCACTTGGTTGACGTTTGTCACAGTGCTGCTAAGTTAGCAATTCTCTATGTAGCACATTTGTAAAGTGCAACAAAATGTTTGTATAACATAAAATGGGCTTAACATTTTATATATAACATAAAATGGATTTAAATCAATTACTTCCGAAAATGTTGTTATTAATAGGTTTGGAAATGGACTAAGGAATACATATATATATATAGGTGGAAAACGCACTCAATACCTTTATCTACACTTGCTTGGTATACACTTATAGAGTCTGAATATAGAGTTTACAACTCTTATATAGTACCAAGTACCAAAAAACTAATACTGATGAATATGTAGAGTGCTTTAGCAGGGAAGCCCATTAGACTCACAGGGCCTCCATATGCTGGAGTTGAGGGTCATGAACTTTGTTCTTGTACACTGCATGAGGCACCACTGCATTTAATTCCATTATGAACTTCATTAAGCAGGAACAATGTCAGAAACACTGTAAGAATCACATCTCTGCAGTGAGACAGGAAGTTTGCCAGAGGACTTCCAACCTATTCCTAGTGAAATCAAAGCTCTGAATGCAAAGCAAATCTGCCCCTTTCACCAGCTTGGTCTGCCAGCCCTGCTTCAGTGTCTCTGCTCAAAGTGCAAAATTGTAAAAAAAGCAGAGCCCGTGTGTATGCATCCTGACCTCTACCTCTTTCCACCATATTTATCTGGAAATTAGTAAAGGGGATTGGGGAAGGTGTATAAATACTGTTCTGATTTTCTCCATGGGATTTGACTATTAGCACACTTGGAACTGCCCAAACCCTTCCCACTTGGCCTCCCACTAGGCAGCACCCTGCCACGTTTTGGGGTCTTTCTCCAGGACATTTTGGATAACACAACACACTCCTTGACAGGGGCCAGTTTAGCCACTTACTGTGTCCCATTTTACTTACTAAAATGGATTCAGTGAAAGAGACTGCACAAGTCTGGCTGACAATTTTGCAGGGCTGTGTACAGCTCAGGGACCTGTGTTACTTATTGCCACAACCTGCTTTACTGCTTGGCTGTTGTGGCTCGTTTTCAAGTGCAGCTCTGTATGTGTTTGGGAAGAACTGCTGCAATGACCCAATGCTGATGGCTCTGGAAAAATCCAGGGGCAGCCTGCCTTTCCTCCTGCCCTGCCTCCTGCCCACCAGACCCACAGAGGAGCAAGGCTGTTGCATGAGGCCACTGCTAGGAAGAAGAGTCTGCATCATCCCAGCTTTAGTTCTCCCGTCAGCCACCCCTTCTTCTGTCCCCCATGCCACAGTGAGGACAAACCAGAACCTACTACAGAACATAATGAAACAAAGGTGAAAAATGTAGCCCTAAACAGCCTATACTAAGACTGTGCCTGACAGCCTGGGCAGATTTTATGTTCCTCTCCCTATTATTTTTCCCCTTGCTGGCTGCTGGCTTATTTTTCGATGTGCAGTTGCTCAGGAAGTGGCATGAGGCTCAAGTGATGCAGCAGTTGCCATGGAGAGAAGCTGGAGTTTGCACTTTATTTATTTTATTTATTTCTGAATGGTAGCCTGCTGCAGTATGTAAAATCTGCACGGATTGCTAGCACACTGGATGCCACAAACCCGGGGCTGTATTTAAGCATAACCTGTATTTGGAAGAGCACAGTAAAAAGCTGAGCCTCATTTGCAGCTGATTTTATTTCTTATTTGGGATTGAATTTCCCTGGAGGCTTGTGTCTGAAGTGTCCACTGAAGCAGAATTAACATTTACCTCAATTACATAACAATTTTATTTTTTTTTTACCTGATACAAAGACAATTTATGTCAGTGCTCTAAAATATGCAATTTCAATAAGACTTTTGGGAAAGAGTGTAGCGTGGTCTTTCATTCCTTTTTATTTATTTATATAGCAACTGGAATCACACGGAATCCTTCCTGCCTCTATGAAAAGGACATAATTTCCAGAGTAACATTTACAATTAATTAACACTGAAACATGCTAGTGAAATTTATCCTTCAGCATTATAGTAAATCTTGCCATGCTAAAGTGACACAGGAGAAACATCACATTCTTTTTTAGACTCCCTACATCTAATGATGCCAAAGCAGTCTGTAATTGCTAACTACAAACCATATATGGGATAAAGAACTTCTTTGTCCTTCTTTCAACCTCTCCCCTCGAGTTTTGAAGCTTTTACAATAGTCATTGTTTGGAACTAAAAACTACAAGAAGGTCCAGTTTGTATTTGAACCACTGTCATTAAACAAAATGGGCAGAAGGAATTTCTAAAATTTCAATGGACTCTTAGTGAGCTGAGGATGTGGAGATGGGAGGCAAGCTTCGATCTGCCTGGATATTAGAATTTTTTACCTTACATAGAAAACGAGTATAGCTTTTCTATATTTCTTTATTAAAAAAAAAAAGAAAATTACAGAAATACAGTGCAATGGGTGTAATTAGAGATCTTAAAACGCTGCTTCTGTCATTTGACAGATCCAAGCACTGTATCTAATCCAGTGCTGTGTGTATTTCCTGCTGCCTGGGGGAACAGACACGAACCAGCCATAGAGGGTCTGCCAGATGAGCACTATGTCTTTATTCTTATTTCCCCCCTGCCCTCCCATTATATACTGCCAAATTGCTTTGACAGTGTTATCTTTTAATTGGTTTGGTAAGTATTATACAGTTAGCCATATCCACGTGTGATTAACTAAGATACATTTATATGTATCTAAATTCAAACCTAAGGAACTATATTAAATTTTGTCCTTCTCTATGAGATGAAATAGAGGGATAATCAAAGGATAAAATAATAGGAAAAGATCCTTACCTACAAAGGGATGGAAATGAATAGATTGGTTCTGATTGGTGACTCTGTACTATGAGAGCTATTTAATGTCCACACACTTGAACTGTATAACAGAACTAATTCCTAAGTATTACCTCTCATTAGCACAATGTATGTATTTTCATTATATCAAAGAAGTAATATCAAGCCTTCTTCCTTACCGAAGAAGGTCATACAGCCTGTTTTCCATGCATGGGAGAGCAGGCCAATAATTCAACACTAGAAAAATTAACATTGAACTTTACATGCATTTGCATAGGAGTCTTAAAGGACTGGAGTAAGCATATATCAGAGAAAAGCCCCTGAACAAATTAGTCAACAAAATGTCAGTTGTAATGATATTGGAGACTGCAAAGGAAAAGAAACCCACTTAATGCATACAATTTATTATACTGTGTGTCACGTGATATGACCAAATTTTAGAAATTAGGCAACTTTAAATATGGACATCAGTAAAATCAGCTGCAGGAAATTATCAGAGGTAAGGAAATTATCCAGCATCTTCTGCTTTTCACTGGTAGCTTTTTTGTCGGACAGAGAATTCCCCTTATGGTAACATAGTAAGGTTTTTTTAAACATTACTGATGGAAAACTAGGCTTCTGAATCCTTCCTGAGCTCTACCACCATCGAAAAATCACAGTCCAGGCACAAGATTTCTGTTTGAATTCCCACAAGAGCCTGATCTTTCAGTGACACTCATAATACACGTTGACAGTCCAGCACAAAGACCTCTCATGCCACAGGTGGGAATCCTAACCCTTAGAAGCAGCTGGGAACTGCTTCTCATGCTCTTCCCACTCCCATTCTGAATTCCCCAATACATGCCCTTCCCTAATCACCTCTTGCTCTGGAGGCAGACTCAGAGAACCAGAAGGTGACACCAACCAAACATGGAGCAGAGCTGGTGGGTCTCCTGCCAGGGGCTGACATTGGAGAGCCTGTCCCTACAATTAGTGCCATGCAGGATATTAAGGGTAAAAAACATCACTGCATGAAACAGCCATTGCTTCAGTTTTCATTATTTACTTTAACCTTTCAGAAGCAAAGCCTAACATTTGGTTTCTCTCTGCTCTGCTTGCAGAGCCCAGCAGTGCGCAACCAGCTGCAAAATGCGGTGACCTGGTTGAAATTGCAAACAGGAGATTTCTAGGCTTTCCCTGTACAAGTTGTTATAGCAGGTGACATGTCAGCTTAAAAAATCATCAGTACCCTTGAACAGATTTATTTTTTTAGTTCATTTTTTTTCCCCCTCCCTTGTCCGTGATACCAGAGTGGCATCCACCTGGACCTTCAGAAGCAGCCTCTCTTGATGAAGCCTAAGCTGGTACAGATCAGCAACTGGAAGAGGGTTAAATACATTAGCCACCCTATTCAAGAAATGAACAAGAGTGAAAAATGCAGCTCCTTAGAGACCAACATATCCTCTGGGCAAAACACTCACATCAGTCATTAAGAAAAACATGGTCTGCTTCTTGGAAAATGACAGACAGGAAAAAAATCCCGAACTCCAACTCATATTTATTTGCCAAATAAACTTAAGTGAGTTCTTTGAAAGGGTGACCAAGGAAACAGATGATAGAAAGGTGATGACAGAAATCTATCTGGATTTCACCCAAGCATCTGATAAGCTGTCACATCAGAAACTAGTGAGAAATGATAAAAGAGGAACAAGTACTAAACTGACATTGATTAAAAGCTGTCATCCCAAACCAGAAGTTGTTAAGTAATGAAGTAACTAGTTAAAAAGTGGAGAGGCAGAGGTCTTGACACTGGAATTTCCCAAATTCTGGGTTCATCCTGAGATTCTTTTACTATTTTTTATATGTGATTTCTTAGGATTTATTTCAAAAGAATAAAATAAAATAATAAAAAAATAGCTGACAGAGTAGGAGGACTTGCAACTTTTCTGACTGCTACTGCAATCCAGGAAAATGTCTAGATTCCACATATATATTTATTTTCTCCATGGATTTTTATTTAAGTCTTCCTTAGAAAGAGATTTAAAAAGCTCAGTAAAAAATAAAAACCAGGTTATTGAAAATTATTTTTATGACTTGAGATTGGGACCATGCTGTTTATGCTGCACAAAACACTCAGGTGTACAAACAGTAAACTTTCCTTCACGGAAGTAAATGAAAAACCCACATAGTGGTCTTAATAAAACACACACAAGTAGATCTATTTCCTGGCACCTACTCAAAGGCATCCTAAACTAAAGCTCAGTTAGTGGGGAACCTCTGACATTTCTGAAGAACCAGCAGAAAGTCAAAGTGCAACCTGAAGACAAATAGCAAAAATTCAGGATACACTTGGGATTTGTTCTGACTTGAAACTGAAAGAAATTAAATAAAGAAGCATGAGATGCTGTTGATACTCCAACTAAAGGACATTATTCTACAAAATGTCTTTCACTTCTCTCTCTTTGTATATGATCCTCCATTTAGTTCTGTGCCATTGCAACGTTTCAGTTTTAAGAGATATTCATAATTCAGGATCAGATCCTGTATGACCTGTCAGCTTTTTAATAACATATCTTTAATTTACATTCAGACTTGAAGTAAAATGGGAAATCTAAAAAGATTAAAGCATTCATGACAGTCTAAAGCAAAGACATGCACTTGCCTAAAACAAATATATTCACTTTTTCCTATCTTATTATTAATAATACATGTATAAAGCATATTAAGAACTACAAAACATAAACATGTCACACTTCTTTCTCTGCTGCAGTGTTCAAAGTAACTGATAGCTCATGAATAACAGCTTCAAAAGCTGTGTGAGGATACACTTTCCAATACTTCAGTAATACAAAAAACTTTAATCTCAAGTTGATACATTTAGAGAAGTATTACTTAAACATTAAAATCTAATCAATATCATAGAAGTTCCATGTACATTATATTTTTTAATATACTTCTGTGCAACTGAAAAGATGCTGGACGTGAAAGTTATGTATTTCATGTTCATGACACTGAAATTTTTGAATTGGGCCTAACTGAATATACAGAAGTTGTTAGACTATGAAAAATGTGGTTTTTTTTCCCCCTTCCCTTACTCTTTCACCCATGGAAGGCAGAATGCTTCTCTACCAGAGTCCTGTGGAGGTACTGCAATCTAAACATATTATCAGCCACAAGAGAAATGTTATTTCTGTTGAATCACAAATGAATAGCTCTGACACCTCTCCCACAGTAAAACTTGGTAACTTTGAAGAGGTAATGGTACCGATTCCATTCCTTGGTGATTTTGCACTACTCTGGTTCAGCTTGCCTCTTCTGACTGGCAGCAGGGCAGAAGGAGATGGGCAGCTCCTCATGGCCATGTAGTACTGTTGTCATCAGTTTGTGGCAGTCCTGACTCTTAGCCAAGCTTCTGCATATACATGAAACTTTATCAACTGGTATGTCAAACTCAGTGTATTTACAATCCTCTACATTTAATCCAGAATTTCTCCAATAAAACAGTATCTTCTATCATCCCTGAGATGTGACAGCGCTTCTTAGGGGTACAACTTCAAACAATGAAGAAAGAATAATTGCAACTTTTGAAAACTCTAGATAATAGCAGAAACAAAGTAGATTATATTATGCCTGATTGTCCTGTGTGTACTTAAGATACTTTAGAGTAAGAATATCAAAATGTAAAAACAAGTAGCTTGTAAGCAATATCAATATGAAATAGATCTGAGTTATTCAGGTTGCTTTTTGGTGCTGAAAGCCGGATGGAGTTGACTAAGTCAATACAAGGATTCAACTCAAATTATTACAAAAGTTCTGTCAGAGAAATTACTCTTTTGACTTTTCACCTGGGTCCTTCACCATCCTGTACAAAGGTAGTAGGACTCTTGCTGCTAACGGAAGGCTTTATGAAGGACAATGAAAAGTAAAAATGTAAAAAAAAAAAAGCCTAAGCAAATATTAGACCTGAGAAAAATGTTCAGGTATTTTCATTTTAAATAAAGTCCATCGGTTTTACAAAAAGGTGGATGAATAACTTTAGAACCAGGGATCTTTAAATATTTTAAATATGTGACTCAGAACTTCCAGAACCATCTCCAACCCCATATTTATTGAAGAGCTTCAAATTCCTAAGTGAATGCATACATGTACACAATTTTTATAGTGCAAGTAACAAGGTTTTAAAAGATTCTTTATGAAAGAGATTATCACAGAGGACTGAAATTTGCTGTGAGCAAGTTTCCAATTTGATGGGAACAGGAAAAAGCATTCTCCAAACTCCTAAGTTAACCACAAGGCAAAATTGTTCATGACTATTTCTCAAAGCACCAGAGCTTATTGTTGTGTGCATGTATTTATATTTCTTTGGTGTTTTTCACTACAATATCTTGATACTAAAACAATATCTACTCTGTCTGCACTAAGAGATGGGTGGATGTTTCAGAACGAGTACCTAAATCTACCTTGATACTTTTTTAATGCATATTTTAAATACCCCATGTGCTTCTAAAATTCTTTTGAGTATCTTGCTTGGGATCAAGACCTAAAACATTACTGCCTCACCCTCATCTGAATTCTCTGTGTGGTGAGTAGTACAAGAACATTTGTAGTGAAATATTGTAAATTTAAGAAAATATTACAAGTTAAGTTTTAAACTACAGTTATTCATACTCAAGATCCTTCCTTAACACTTTCTGCTTCTGTCCTCACCACTGCCTCAGTAAAGTAAGTACATTTGTTAACATAAACTTGGGAGTTCACCGAGACTCATTTAAAACCTAGAAACATTGATGTGACTCTTTTCATTCATTTCAGCCTTCCTGGGATCAGACCTGTAGAATTTAGCCACATAATGATGCTGCTTCTAGAAATAATCACTTATCAGCCCATCTGGAATGGTACTCAAAAGCAGAATAAGATAATATACTTATGTGAAATATCCAATTCCAAAGACACTTTGAATTGAAGTGGAAACAGCTGCATAGCCAGAAACATCCAAGTATACTGACTAAACACTAATCACATACTGGAACCATACTGTTTTCAGTAAGAGTATCATGAATGCAATTCATTAATATTCATGATTATCACATGTATTATTAATATAACTAATCCCATTCATATATCCATAGGCATGGGTTTGGATAGGTGGACTACTAATTATTATGGTGAATCCAAAATCAGCTAGGCAGCAGGGTTTGCAGTGTTGTGATCACTAATAAAAAGTTGGGCTGGTGGCTGAATACCAGTGGCACCTCCAAAGGTCAAACTGGAGTCAGTTGTTTAACACCTTCATTAATGTCTGGAGGAGGTGACAGAGTCCACCATCTGCAACAGGATCAGTTTAGGGGGAAAGGTCAGTAAGAGAGCTATTAGTACTGCTACTCCAAAGAACCTGACATGCTAGAGAAACAGGCTGATAATAAACTTGTGGTGCACAAGACAAATGCCAAGTACTGCTTCTGGCATGTAATAGCCTCTTGCCTCAGCTGAGGCTGGTGGTCAATTGATTCCAAGGTAGCTTAGCAGAAAAGGACTTTAGGTTCTTGGTGAATACAAGGTGAATGTGATTTAATGGGGCACTCCTGAAGGCTGTCAAATATTGGACCAGGTTTTCTAGGAAGGCTGCAGATATCTCTGTCCTTGGAGATCTTCATACTTGACTCTACAAGGTCCTGAGAAACTCCAGGCTGGCATTGCTTTGAGTGGGACCTCGACCTGATGTTCCAGAGAACCCCCTTACAATTTGTATTATTTTATGATTTTAGATTTTAGCAACCTGCTTATAAAATATAAAATATGGAATACTACAAATTTACACTGATTGCAAAAGTATTAGCTTTCTTGCATACTTCATCAACCTGTCTCCATTTTTTATGAGTGAACAGAGTCGTACTTGAGTATTCTTGTGTAGCATCATATCCTGTTGCATTTTCACTTCATAAAATTAACACAGCATATTTATCATTCTTAAAGCAAGAAATAATTTTACAAGTCTGACACTGCAACAATGAAAGGACAGCATGCTCATAAGTCCAGTATTTCCTAGCTGAGAAGATATTTGCTAGCATGTTTTACATGATTTAGTGACTACCTTCTGCATAGACATAGCACACCATTCGTAGCATATGCTCTTTGCTCAGTATATTTAATAAAGAGATTGCCTTCTGGTCCTTTGATAATGCAAATTTACTTCTCTTAGAAAGATGACTTTGCATACCCCAAGAAAATACAAACTTCTGGAATCTTAGTCTACAGAATGGCATTTTTTGATAGCACCATCCAATTAAAGGGCACACCCCTGAGTGTACACAGCTACCTGAAACACAAAACTTTACTGTACTCCTTTCCACTGCTAATTGACCTGTTTTCCAGTGTACCTCTCCATGATGCTCTGCTTACCATGTTTTTCTTAAAACCGCTTTTTAGGATCCCACAGGTTTTTATTACTTGCAGACTAAATGTGTGGTTGTGCTTTAGTTAAGCGGAAGCCTGTGAAGAGAAATTAGAGACTCTCCTGTGTTGTAGTTTGGAGGCAGTAAAGTTATTTGCTATGGAGATACAATGTGTGCTTGTATTTGTGCACTGTGTAAATATCAAGCTTGTTCTCTGCTGTATGTTGACACTTTCCTGGCTCTGCATGGTATTCCTTCTGCCTGTCACTATGTTCTGGGTATCATCTTTCCTGCACTTTCTGTGGTTTCCCTTTACTTTGCCTCCTTTTGTCTCTCTGACTTGCAACAGGAAACAACAAATGAAGATAACCTATTATGTGACACAATGAATGTGTCTTCGAGTTGTCTTTGGTTTTGTCGATAGTTGTTGTTGTAGTTTTACCATAATTCATTCTAATTATCCTTCATGCAATAAAAATATATTTATTTTGAAAGAGAGGGAGTCTCAATACCTTCTAGGAAGTGACGATCCTTTAATAGCAGTATGTACTGACTCAGTACAGCTAACACCACCCAACAACTGAATTTCTGACTTTACTTGAATTCTCTGAGCTCTCTTACTTTGGATGACAGTTTTTCTTTAGAAAAACTCTACATTAAAAAATCAAATAAAGTGAGCTTTAATTCAGCTGCAGTGGTGCTTTTCCTTGATTCTGAGGAATTATAATGTCTCTGCTGAGAAACAAAGTACCAACTGAGACTAAATTTCACACAACTATATTGATAACCATCCTTCAATGGCCTTCCTTATCTCAATCAGATTTCAAAGGCGCAACAGCAAGAAAGGGATGGTACTGGACGTTCTAAGTAGGATATATTTCACTGTGCAGATGTTGAAAACTTATGGAACATTAGGGAACATTAGAGTCAGTTTATAGACAATAATAGCAATAGACAGTTCTGAATTTTTCCCTTTACAGCATTTATTTTTGCCACAATCAAATATTCTCATTCACCTGCTCATGGTACATAAGGCAACACAATTTAATTGAGATCATAGCTTTTCCCTCTGAGCACATGTCCAAATTCTTAGGCACATAAATACTCCAAAGACAAAAATAACTTAACACAGTTGAATGTTCAGTTTCTATGGAGACAAATAAAAGTAAAATGTCTAATGTGAGTTCTTATTCAGCCTGATGCCTTACAGATTAGAAGCACTTCATTAAGCCTTAGAGACAGATATTATTCCATAAATAAGTACATAAAATAATAAAAAGGAACATCCAAAGTTCCACACCACATGTTTCTCATATGCACTTGTGTATTCTAGTTGTGTAATAATTACCACTGGCAGCCAATTCCCATTCTATTCCCACCCCCCCATTACATCCTTATTAATAGATTTGAGATATAGTTTGTGCCCTTTTCAATAGAAAAATCTTTTTGTAGAAACATAAAAAACCTGAAAGCTCAGGAAGTTGAGGTTTCTAGCCTTCACTCCAATATTTAAAGAGTAATAACTACAGAGTTAACTGCTACACATGCCTAATGCTAAATGCTAGGTCAAAGTAATGAATGTTACATGTCTGACCTTTTAAAAAAAATGTAGAAAAAAAAAAAAAAGGCCTGAAAAGTGTACTATCATGATTAGAGCTGTGGAAGTACTTGTGAGATTTCTCTCAGGCAGTTGGACACAGAGCCCACTTCTTAAAAGTGCATTTTAAGTGGCACTCTATTCAGTCTTAAAGATCATATTTGAAGAGGCGTTGTTCACAATTATCATTAGCTTTAATGTTGTTTTCTGAACTCTGTGCTTCTACAAGCCTTATTAGTTAGCTTAATGTCTCAGTCAGCTCTTCATTCTCACAAACTGCAAGTAAAATACAACATGAGATTATCAGTACTTAGGGTTTCTGCAAAGCTTTTTGCTAAAGCACAAGCTTTAATGATTATGCCTTAGCCAAATTCCACATGATAGCCATGCAAGTTGTCATTAGCACAGCACTGGGCTTCAACTCATTTCCTTTATTAGCTCCATACTGTATAATATTAAATATGCTGCAACGTTTTTTGGCCTGCAACTTGCTCACAAATGACCAGCTCAGAGCCTGAGCAGAATGACTAAAAATATAGACATCTAGAACAGCCATGAATTACAGCACAGGAGCCAGCCTTGGCCACCTTGAGTCAACTTAACTTACTTGATTTTTATACTGTTAAGCCTATTTATCCACCCAAGCATCTGCCAAATGTTTTATGTTAGAAAGGATCATGTATCTGCTCAGCTAAAATTTATTAGGCACAAAGAGACAAAACCCACAAAACAGCAGCATAAAGCTGGCTTCAAATGACAGAGAAGTTCTGTTGCCTGCTGAACCAACTAATCCCAGTGAGCAGACAGGCAAGGACAGCATCATAAGTTGTCATTTCACTACATACTCTCATAGGCTTACTTATATATGATTTATTTGTGGTTTAGGCATAGAATTTTAAGAAAATCTGACTCTTGCAATCAGGTTGTCCATTGGTCTGGTAGTTTGCAGGTTCTTCACCAACTAACTGAATTCAAGGGCTGATTTTAAAAGGGAATAAGAATTACTAAAGATAATTTGTGAAAATCAGAAAATGAGTAGAGAAATGCACAATAGTGACTCCACTAAGGCAAAAGCCAGCCATGACACTGGAGCTGGCAGAATCCAAGTGCCCAGATGGCACATGGGTATTAGATGGTCAATGCTCACACAGTCGAAGGGTAACAACAACATTGCTACTGTATGGGCTGTTACGTGGGACAGTAGAGAAATACTGGGAAGGGAAGGGTGAAAGTCAGACAATGAACACAATTCAGGAGAAGTTAGACATCAGTATTTCCATTTGCCAAAACAAGAACTCATTTTGTTCATGTTATCATATTCATCAGTTATCTTGATTAATTAAGACTTGACTGTAATTAATAACTTATAAGTTCTTATGAAGAGTAGTAGATGGAAAAATCATTTTACTTATCATTCACTAAAACCCCCAAAAGAGATTTGTTACTTGGCTAGAATTCTATAATTTCATATATATAGATATACACACACACATTATACTTTCAAGTTTTTCAGAAGCCTGAACGTGCCTTGCATACTTATTTGGTTCAACAGGAGCAAGACTCAACAGCAGAAATGAATCCTAGCAAACACTATTGAGTCCCCATACAGTAAATGTGGAGATAAAATGCTATTGGGTGCATAGGCTGTTATTCATCTAATCTTAAAACAAGCATCTTAAATAGGTCAGGTGAACCATATCCTGACAGTATTTGCTTCTCTCCATTTATTGTAGAGTCTAGGGTAACTAGCTTTAACACAAACACCTACAGTTCAGTATGGTGCATCTTAGGGACAAGTGGAATGAATGTTACCTTAGAAATTCAAATGTAGAATCAGATACTTAATATAGAAACAAATCATGTCAAGGATCCTACAGTGAAATTCTTTAAGGAAAACCAAAACAAATCAGGCAAATCTCATTAAACCCCAGCTGTTTTTTTTCCCCCCAAGAGTTAAACCCATAGTTTTTTTTCCCCAAAACATCTCGTTTTGTATCTCTGATGCAGTAAAACAGGCTGAACAGTTAGGCAAATATTACAGACAGACACGCAAGTTGCTACTTGGAAACAGGGATCTTCCCTGCTGTCTCCTCTTCCAAACACACCTTTTCTGTGAGGCTCAAATTTGGCAGCTGATGGCACAAACTTCCATAGTGGTCTGTAGCGCAAACTTTCATCGTGGTCTGTAGCACACTGCAAAGAAATACTCATAGCCCCTGCCTACCCCAGTCCTTTGCACCTCCTGTAACTGAACCTTTCCAATTTTAACCTACTCCATTTTGCCCTGACTGAACACACTGGGCAGTTGTCTAGGATGATTTAGCAAGACTTAAAATAATCTTTTAGGAAAAAAGCAGTGAAACTGCAAGACAAAACAAATATGACAACCAATTCTAGATGGCAGTTACTAACAACAGTACCTGTGTTGACTATTTTCTACCCTGAACCCTGCCAGAAGGTGACTCATACATGCAGGGACACTAATTCACACGGGGAAACCTTACACCACAATGCCTAATGACTCTATGAAACCCAGCACTGATTCATTACCTGACACACTCCACTGCACACCTCTGCAGCCTGGTCCACAGATTATCCAGAGATGATGCTCACTGTGGGTTGACCCACTTTTGCTGAGTAACTTCAAGCTTGGAGGCCAGAGCACAAGAGGTGGGAGGTCACTGCCATCCGCTTTCTCACACCCACATGGGTGCAGTTTGTGGAGAGGCTCACATTCAGATCTGCAAACTCAGAAGTGAGAGCTTCCGGCATCCACATTCTTGCCACAGGCTGTACTTCTCCACTGCCTAACATGTGGAAATCAGCATCCAGAGCTGACCTACTTGCTCCAAGGGAGGCCCTGCGAAGTCAGTCCCCCAGCTATGCTCATACTTATTTCCATGCCGAAGTCTGGTATTGAAAACTCAGGCAAATCAGAAGTACAATTTTTAGGGATTTTGAATTTAGCATCAGAGTTTGAGAGCAAGAAGAGTTGCCTTAACAATCCAGAAGAAAGTTGTACAAAGTTTGGTTTGGAGTGTCTATAGATTCATAGAACTTTTTTTCTACATTTTAGAAATATTAAGAATATAAAGGCTACCATGAAAACAGTTTAAGACAGTGATAGCTTATACTTCTGTCTTGTCCTAAGGTGCCCAAAACCTTATCTAGCATTCTTTGTATATCCAGTTCTGTTGGGAAATTGGTTAGACTTCAGCTATGCAACTATAGAAAAAAAATCTCAAATACTCAAAACAGCTCTATTTTAAGAAAACATAATCTTCTGTCTTCAGCAAATTGACTAAGTTTTGGTTTCCACTTGAGAGAGCTTCTGTTCACAAAATGTGCTTTTTTCTCAATAAATAAAAGAGATGGCTTCAAAGTCATAAAAAACTTGAAACATTTATATCATCACATCCCTAATTCTTCCTGCCTTCTATTGCATAACATATGTGTGGAGAGGTTTGCAAAAGTTCATGCAAACTCTAGGAATATTTTAAAGACTAAGCACTAAAACACAGAGGAAGAAGTCAAGAAAACAGACAAGCTATGATCTTAAAAAGCAAAATAAGAACACATTACACAACTTTTTAGAGTTTATGAGGAGTGATTAGTGTAACATCTATTCAAAGCATGATGCTCACTAATATCATTAAAATGTGTGACAATCAACAAACAGGGCTATAATCCACCTTGGCAGCAGTTAGTGCATCGAGCAAATCCTGACCTGGGAGTCCTGCCACTTTCTTAATTGGAACACTAACTGGATTTGTTTGAAAGAGTGAAATGTATTCCTCATCTTAAATTATACCAATGGAGAACAGAAAAATCAGACAGAAGAAAGACTGCAGAAGCAACTGGTAAACAAATTAAGTTGAAGGCAAGTTCCTGGTGACAAAACTTACTTAATTGAAATGAATTAGATCATGCAAGGAAAGTTGTTTATGAGACCAGACAGGAAGGGCTGTAAAGCATTTGTTTTAAAAAGACATGAGAATATTCTAAGCTAGAACTTTAACACATCCATAGATGTTAGAGAGTGAGGATGAATAGGGTCATCATCCTGGTGCATGGGGGAGAGAAATGGCAGAGCATTTCTCAGTCACTGTGAAGTGTCACAGCTCTGTTAAATTCAAAAGCATGAAAATAATACAAATCAGGGGAGGAACTGCCCCTCAGTTCTGTGCAGGCTCTAACAGCAAAAACTAAGCCCTCTGATGGCTACAGAAGAAAAAAGCACAATAGTCAGAATGAGATAAAATCAGTGCAGAAAACCAGACTTGCTCAGGATTATATCTGTATGGGCTCTATTTAAATGTTGTGCTGGTTTTGGCAGTAGAGTTCATTTTTGCTACATGATTAAGAACTTTTTTAAACTTTTTGTATTTGTTAATATCAGCACAACATAGCTGGTACAGGGCTGTGTTCTGGATTTGTACTGAGCACAGTGCTGATAATACATGGATATTTTCTGTTGCTGAGTAGTGCTTGCACAGAGTCAAGGCCTTTTCTGCTCCTCACCCCAACTCACCAGTGAGGAGGCTGGGGGTTCACAAGGAGTTGGGAGGAGACAACAGCTGGGACAGCTGACCCCAACTGACCCAAAGCATATCCTACAACACATGGTGTCATGCATAGCATATAAATATGGGGGGGAAAAGGAGGAATGGCAGTGACATTTGAAGGGATGCCATTTATCTTCATGAATCACTATTAGTCTTCTTTCTTGGGAACGGCTGAATGATGTGGTGAATGAATTCTTTGCTTTGCTTGTTGATGCAGCTTCTGCTTTACATATTAAACTGTCTTAATCTCAACCCACAAGTTTTTCCACTTTTATACTTTCAATTCCCTCCTCTCAGAGGTGGGGTGAGCAATTGTTTGCATGGGACTGTGCTGCTGGTTGGGGTGAAACCATGACACATGTAAATAAAATGGGCCTGGGCCAGCACACTGGCCTTGAGGCAGGCTGACATGACACAGCTCTTGCTTGTAGCACTGAAATCCTTCATCCCCTCTTCCACTCCCACAAATAAGATGCCTGGTTTTTGGGAAAGACACAGCATTGGTTCTTGAAACATACCCAGGCACTGGCACAAGGAGCGTGCTGGCACTTGACCATGTGGATGGCCACATGCAAGTGAGGGGACTGTAGACCCAAGCCCAGCTCAGTTTGCTGTGGCAGATGCAGTCACAGGCACTGGACAGAATAGTACACTGAACTGGTACAGATGGGATTCAGAGCAGATGTGTAAAAAACGGAGGACTTGGTCCTACAATAGGAGAGGCTGGAGAATTACAGACATGGAGAAATGGAAGGCTTTATCAAAGAAAAGCAACAGGAAAAACGTTTTTCCTTACTACTTATCTTTCCCTCTGGTACTGTAACAAAGATCCTAGCAATGACCACGAAACGCTTCACGGCATACTGTGCAAGTCTGCGTTAGTGAATGCCCTACTTGCCCAAAGAATGCACTTGCTCTGTGAATTCTCTGAGATGAAGACAGTACAGCACCTCTATATTCATAAGAAATTGCTTTCATCTCATAATATTTATTTACTTTACTTGAATCACATGTTTAACATAAAAATAGTGTTCCTGGGATAATATCTTTTTCTTGGCTTGTTTCTGGTCTCTTGCAGTTCTCTGTTTATTTAGCAACTACATAATTTTATAAAACAATGGGAAGATATGAGTTTCAAATTCCAATTTGTGATTTCGAGACAAATATAACACATATTAAGTAAGAAATAAACAGTTACAATGGATGCATCTTGTATGGCATGGAAAGTGTCACGAGAATGCAAGTGATTCTCTACAGGAAGAAAACAAATTTTTGTCTGGATTAAGCGAGAATGTAGCAGGAAATCAGGTTTTGGATAAAATTCATGAGGACTTGGGCTACACTTTTGAAGTTTATTCTAATATTGATTTTTTGGGCTCCATCTCAACTTAAAAAATTATATAAAGGAGATACTAAAAGAAGGCAGGTAGAGTCCTAATCACAACATGCAGAATAAACAATGGTTGCTTCAAATGATTTGCATTTTCCTTTAACTATGTATATTTAAACCATCGGCAATGGGGATATAAATCAGATTTAAAGTTAAATCTGTCCAGTTAACGATTCTGAAATATTTCTATGGAATGGTGTATTATTTCAGCATTTGCTCTTGGGAATTACTGCTCGATATTGTCATTAAAGCAAAGCAAAAACTTGACGGTGGATGAAGTATAAACATTGCTCTATTAGAGTAAGATGCCATAAGTATTGTAGCTCAAGCACTTACATAAAAATCTGAGCTGCCATTTCCATAGCAACAGGCAACATAATTTAGCTAAGATAGTTGCTTTCCATTCTAGGCACTTCATTGTCATTGCAATTTACAAAGGAAAAAAGTATGTCTTCAAAGATTCTAACATGGTAAAGGAGACAAAACACTGGAAATACTGAGGAGGGCATAGCTTTTATTTCACATGCAGGACAATAAAATGCTTCTTTCTCTTCTCACCTGTATTTCATGGGATTCTCTACCATCCTCAACCAACTATGTACTAATTTAGTTTTCCTTATGGTGCAGGAGATCCAGTGAAAGAATCTGTCTCTGAATCTGTCTCTGTGTTAGTCTGATTCTTTCCGGAATGTGCAGAAGCAGCTTCTTCATTGGCACACTTCCCCCTTCTCTCTTTCCTCCCCTCAGTTACCAGAATAAGAGTCACTTCGATGCAGAGAGTCAGCACAACATATCTGGGGCATCTGTTAAATCTCATATTGAGCCTACACACAGTTACTAATTTAACACACTGCTGACACACTCCCAGAGTCGTATTTTCCTTCCCCAGTGGTGCTGTGAATCTTTTTATTAATATGAATCATTTCAAAGTGCTTTTTAAAACATCAGGCTCCATAGTTTTAAATAAAAAATAAAAAAAAAAGTCTGTGAAAAAGTTATAAAATAGGAATTTACTGAGACACCAGAACTAATATTCTCACTAAAGGTACTCTGAAATGTCACACTTGAGTAGCAGTGGTCTAAATGGAAAGATCAGGGGGAGCACCATCAATTTCTATGTACTGGAAGTATAGGATTGCAGCCTGCAATCTTTACCTTGCAAAGAATAATGTCTTATAGTATTTTCTCAGTGAGGCTGGAAGAATTGCTTCTGAAGGAGAGATCTGATTGATGTCAGCAAATGAATCACCACCTGCCCATGGGAGATGGATGCTTTTGAAAGCAAGCTGTACTGGCCACTGCATTTGATAGACTCTGTAATGAAGTGATGGCTGTCTGTGAAGTTGTCCTGAGCTGAGCCCCGGCAGGGACCCTAAAGCACTCACCTCCTGACGGATTTTCCTTACTACACAAATATGCAAAAGGCAAACCCACTAAGCTCTTAACTTCATCACTGAGAATTAATTATGCATGATATTAGGATGCAGATAATTTATCTGACCGCTAAGTTATTTTCTCATTTTGGCAAGTTAAACAGTGCACCAATGACAGGAACTGACACAAGCAGCTGGAAAGGCAGCTGTGATGTTGGAGTTCGGTCATTTGTCCTCTGGGTAGGTTACATGAAAATTTCACAGAAGCAATTTGGGGATCAAGAGTAAGATGCAATATATGCCACTTATGAATGCCACCTAAAAAAACATATAAAATAAAAACACGGCAGCTTGCTTCTCTTTTCCAACTACAATGCAATGCATGCCTTTTTACAGACAAAGATCCTTTGACACAGAGGAATAATCCTCTACTTCTACATCCATTCATACAAATACACAGAACCTGACTTTTATTTCATTTAGACAAACTATGTATAATGTAGCACTTTGATGAAGGATTCAGTGTTCAGCTGATATAAAAAGAAAAAAACATTACACCTACCAGAGTAATTATTACAAGAGTATTTTTATCCTGCGGTTGAACATACACAATAAATGAGCATTAGGTTGTTCTACTGAAATAGTGCATGAGCCTTTATTATCCTACAGGACAAATTCTACAAGCTCTTCTTACAGTCTTCATCACAGCAATGGCCAGTTCTTGACTTGTGATGCAGGATGAGAGTGCCTGCTGAACTAGCAAGAATAACTGACTATCCAGTTTCGGAAGGAATTGATAACCACCAGGACTGTAAAGAGTCACCTCCCTATTAACTGACTGTGCCTAGTCTTGCATTAAAGGTAAACACACATACACAAGTCACTGATCTTGATACATCAGTCTTATACTACCACATCCAAAATTTATGGTTACAGGAATCATAGACATATTTAGTCAGAGACAACTACAGAAAACACCAGCTGCTATCATCTCTGACTATCAGGATCTCTTCTTTGCCTGAGATCTGAATCAGGAAACAGTTCTAGAACTACGTAAAAAGTGAAATTTAAATTATATCAACAAGTTTAATTTGAAATAGTAAAGACTGCTTATAGAATTTTAGCTTTGAGAGTGTATTTCATAGGAATATGTTTATATAGCACTATGATTTATTCTTGTTAAAAATCTTGCAGCAGCAAAGAAATATGACTTGTGGTCTATACAATACATTAAACCTTTGTGCAGAATTTGTTGGCTTAGAGCGAATTATCTAAACATCTGTTCTTGTATGGATATTTTTGTAATTCACAGTTGAGAGTGAACATTTAAAGAGAAGCAAAAATATTAAAGTCTAACATAAACACAAATTTCAAACGTAGAATTAAAAATTTAAAAAATATTATGAGGTGATATAATTTTAGAGAAAATAATCTTTGATAAATTAATACTTGAAACAATTAAGATCTACAATATAAATTACTATTTTAAAATCTTCCTTGTTGCATATAGCAAACAACTAAAATTAATTAAAAGATGTTGCTTGATCACTTAATCGGCCACTAAAGATCATAATGGTCATGATTAATATTGTGTCCTGTCAAACACACATATTTACGATATATATATATCAAATATCTAAAATAGAAAAGTTATATAGGATAAATAAATGAATATAAATATAATATAGAAAAATGTACTAATATGAACTACTTATTTTGTGAAATATTCTAAGTACAACATTCAGCTGCTACAAGCTGGCCTAAACATGTAATTGATGAGAAACTTTGGACAGTACATAATCACAATAAATAGAAAACTCATCAATGCAGTATTTCATATTTGCCTATTTTTTTTCAGCTAATACCTGAAAATGTAAAAGTATTTTTGATATTTTGACTTGAAAAAAGTCTACATTTAATTCATGCCATGAAAATGAGGAAATTAAAGGAGACAGGTTTTAAATGAAGAGTCAAAGCTTGCAAGAAGTCAACTTTTGACTGTCAATATGGTTGTCCTCTTTTCAATTTAAAATCTTAATAATCCTCCTTAAGGATTTGCCTTTGGCTATAATTCCAATTCAATATCTTTCTTCATACAAGTTCTTGTGGTCTACAGAATTTGCTTAAAACATCTGAACATATTTCTTTTAGGAGACTTTAACATTTCAGAGTCTTCATTTGACCTCTTGCTATTAACATTATCAAGTGCTGGGGCTATTTAAGATGTTCTGCATCATAATAGGTTCCAAAAAATTTGCAGCACCATCACAGTCTAAACATAGAGCAAGAATGTTGAATGACAGTTTAGGAAAATTGCTGCCTTAATAGAACATCGAGGATAATTTGACCAATCCAATATCATAAATACTGTAGCCCTTGCTGTTCTCAAATAATTGTTTCAGATATTTCTAAAAAGAAATGTTTAAAGAAGAATCAAGTCATGACTTCATGTATTTCCAAATCAGAGATACATCATGAAGTTCTACAGTATCTAGTAGAGTAGATATACTTTTATTTATTTATTTTAATTACTTTCAATTCTGTTTGGTCATAATGAATAAGGTATATATTTACTCTAATTCATCCTGTACCCCTAATATGAAATAATCCAGAGCACTTAAAACCAATAATCAATAAATATATAAAGAAAGAATTAAAAGCACAAATAAAAATTAATCATTAACTTTACATTAAACAAGATCAAGAGTTGTGCAGAATTCATTGTGACTGTGTATAACTCATACCATTGAATAAGAAATTACTAGCAGTACCTGCTGTACCTCTATACCAAGACGTCTTCATACAGTTCTTGTTGAACAGCTATAAAGCATAGTGAAGAACCAAAGAAATGAGAGCAAGTAATCCTAAAGAGTTAAATAAACTCATGCGGCAAGGCATCGGCATCATATATCTCCATGAGACTCCCAACTTCAAAGAAGGAGTATACAGCTCCTTCACATCTGAAATTACCTTATTTTCAAGAAAAGTTCATATCCCTTTCATTTTTCCTTTTTGCATATAGTTAAGTGGAAAATAAACAGGTGAAATTGAGGATACAGAAATAAACATTTTAATATATGAATGGAATGAAATTCACACAACTTCAAGTTCCTGCATGATTAGTAATTTTCCTCTGTTTTCCCATCTTTGAGAAAATTCTGTGACTGAGTCTGCACTCTGGAGTGGGGACACAACACCATGCTGTGGACATCCCAGCTCAGCTTCCCCAGAACACATGCTTGTCTGCATCCCCATTCCAGGAGAGGTTTGCTCAGAGCTATGCAATCCTCATTTCTTAAGACCCATAAGAAGCAGGCTCCAGAGCAACAGACTGAAAACATATGAGCAATTTTAGACCAGGAGCCTGAAGGAGACCAAAAATTTCAAAAAAATTAAAGAAATACTTTTCAATCAGTTTAAAATAATGTTTTCATATTCCCCAGTGTAAATTCACATAGCAGACTTTTCATGTTTGTAAGTAATGCTCGTTTTTCTCCCTGCAGGTTCATCTGGAAAACTGGTATTTTTCACAGCAAGACTATGCCCAGCTAAATCCCAATCAAGACTAAAGGCAACAGAAGCACAGCTTCCTCTTCATGGTTTTCACTTGAGACAAAAAAGCCATGACAAATATAGAACTGTAAAAAATTAACAGAACTAAGAAAGAAAGCTGGATATAGACCTATACTAGATGAAGTTTAATAAATGAAAGGCAGCTTATTTTCAGTTTATGATTCTGTCCATTCATTTTTATAGATGCTCAAAGGGATCTCAGCAGTGAGAGACCTTTTTAGTTTTGTTTACTAGCTCATCATACTCCATACCCTTATGGTTTTATGGTTTTGGGGAGTTTTTTTGTGTTAATTTTTGGGGGTTTTGGTTTGGTGTTGGTTTTGGTTTTTTGTTTGTTTTTGTTCTTTTATATCAACCCTGTATTCAGCCTAAGCTGAAAGATCTTGCTCTTTTTGAACACAAAACATAATGTTACTAAAGTTCAGTATAAACGTTAGGGGGAAAAAAAAAAAGTAAAAAAGTCCAACACCTAGCCAGACTCAATTCACTGGGCAAGCATTTCCCTGGATAAAGCCAAGATGATAACTAGCCAAAAAAAATCTATGACATAATATTTTCTCCAAATTTGTTCTTGAAAGCTCTGTCATCTCTAATCAAATAATATTGAACTTTGGTATTTTGTTGTTGATACTCCTGTACTAAATTCCACTCGGTGTTATTTGTTCTAAGCCATGTATTCTTCATTAATATTCTACCCAACTTTACACATGCTTTGCACAAAGGCAGAGATAAAGGATAAAGACAAGAATTTCTGTGCTTCTGACTCAGTGCTACAATAACTGCAAATAACATGGCTGAGCAGACACTTGCAGATAAATCTTTATTTCAATCACAGCACACCATTACTGGTGCAATGAATGAAATGCCCATCTCAGTTTCTGATTTAGCAGGTCTGTGAAAGTGCAAGTTCGATAGGCCATTAACTAACCTGTGAAATGATGCTCCTTATATCAAGTGTTATTTCTTCTGGAAAATGAGCAGGTGACCAACCAACCACCTTATAACATGCTTATCAGATATATCCAGGAATTAGAATGGATATTTTGATTAGCATTTGAGACTCTCTTTCTCTAAACACTTCCCACAGGACTGCATGTGCCAAATTCCTACCATAGCCTGAGTTATTATACAAAGACCTGAGAATGCTCATTCCACTTAGCTCTATCTTAGGTTTATTTACAGTGCTGAAGACAACAGTCTTTTCCTTAGACTACTAAATGACTTTAGAAAATAAAACATCCCACCATTTTGAGGTTGAAATCATTGCCCACAATGAACTGTTTGAATAAATAACCAACGACAGCTTTGTGCCTGAGGTATTTCATAAAACCTCAAGCCTATTTAGATGAATTGCAACAGAATAGCATTCATCATTAACAAAATGGAAAACAAAGTCTGTGGATCTTACTGAAGAGTTTGAGTATCTTGAGGTTTGTAATAAAGAAGGGAGAAAACACTGCACACTAAAGCAGAATTAAAAGAAAATTCAAGAGAGGCAGAAGGTGCATTTGGATTACCCACTGTAGACTCCTAACTCAAGTGGCACCTAATTAATATGTATGTGATTCAGAACAGGACTTTGCAGGTGTGTTTCACAGCCACTGGAAATCAAAGCAGACAACTGCTATTAACTACCTTCACCGGGGAGCTCCTCTGTGTTAAAGGTACTTTCTTAATCTTCTAAGTGAGTTCATAAAAGATATTACATATAGGGATGGAGTTTGAGGCTTGCATTTGAATGAGGCTTTGAAGTCTCTATCCTTTGTTTAATCCCATTCCTTAGAGACACATCCTGGCTAATCCTCCTTCCTCTTTGGAATAATGGTTACCCATAACTTGCTGCCTATGCTGGTATGACCAGATTGGAAAAACTGGATTTCATGTGCTGTCATGAGAGCACTCCCTTCCACCTCAAATCTCACATCAGCGACATCAAACTCAGGGGAAAAAATGTTCATTCCTATTCTATCAGTTATATATTGGGATCACCGCTTGGTTTGTTTGACACACACAATCACTATAACCTGAACTGGAGCTAAATCCTTGAAAAGGGAGAATGAAAAAGCTGTTATGTACAAATAATAAAGTACTTCTATATCCAGCATTTACAAAATTCTACATGAATATATTCTCATAGTTTTGGAAAAAAAGGGAGAGGGTTACTAGGACAGCTGTCAGAAAACCAGTCTTACAGTGTGAGCCTTAAAGAATACAACACATCAAATTTACCAGAACAAAAGTTTAAAGGTACCTTGACTACTGCATATAAAGTTTTAGTAGTCATAGTGCTGATAAAAGTGACAGCCTGTGGAAGAGGCCAGGTTTACAGATCAGGCCAAGTGGCACAGCCAGAAGAGGGCCACAAGCTTCTGTGTGCAGAGGCCTTTCAATGGGTCACTGCAAGCAGTTTTTCATAGACACTTGTTCAGAAAACATACATGAAGATGGGAGAATTTTCAGTCTTGCTGAAAAAGGCATAGCAAAAGGAAGACTGGCAGCTGATATTAAACAAATTCAACCTTTCCACAACATTTCAATTTCCTAGCACTAAGGGTAATTAAATATTGGAATGGCTTACCAGGGGAGCTGGTGGACTCGCCATTGCTTGGAGCTTTAGGACGAGATTAGAAATCATTGTAAAAGAGATGCTTTAATCCAGCTTCTGGAAGTTCTCAACATGCCCATAACACTTGCAGCTCTGCATTAAGACAATGACTATAATCAAATCTCATACTTTAGGGTTTCAGCTGATCAACTGCAAGGGTTATAAAGAGTTTCTTTTTCCTATCACATAAAAACCAGACAGATACTTTAGTGTGGTTTATGTGCTGATCTGTCTCTGTGGTAGCAAAGATCGCCCACATTTCTAGAAAACACAGGGGCAGCTGATGCAGTGGCTAGTGGTGACAGGGAAAGTACTTAGCCTGAAATTCACAAAGCAGTCATATCCAAATGGGAGCTTACATGAACTTGAAGTCATCTAGATGGATGCAAACTACCTCTGTCCTGGAACCTGTGCAATTAGGTCAGTGCAGAACCAGGTTTGATCCATCTGCCCTGCTAAGGGTGTGGCAGCAGCACCCACTCAGCACTTCCCTGATGCAGCTGCAGAGCACTGGCTAAGGGTCAAGTGATAAACTATTGGATCACCATACCCTTAGATGTCTCATTAATGAGTTTTTCTAGATTAGCTCAAAGGGTGTGCTTTTCCTAAGGTGAGATAAATAGAAATCTCAAATGAGATTGTTGTGTTTCCTCAGTGATACAAATCACCTGTTGACACACTAAGAATCATTTGGACATCTCTAATTAACTACTTGTTATTAAAGATGCATGAGTAACACCTTGATCTTTTCTGTCTCCTGAAAGTTAACATACCTTAACTTAACTAGGGTAATCATGTTAGCACAGAGATATCAGGATGGATTCAGCATTCTGCATTTTCCAGCATAACTAGATACATAGGCATCCCTTTTGGTGTTTAGTTTAACTACATCTGTAACTATACAGTCTGCACTATTTTAGCAGAATACTATAATGACTTCATTGCTACATGTAAGTGAAACTGAAGGCAAGACAGGACATTTTGCTGCTTTTACACTTTTATGTGAAAAAGGTATGTCTCAACTCCATCAAATAAAGACCAAAATGAGAAACAGTTCTTCTAGTGATTTCTATGAGCTGCACAGTAGAATGTTCATATGTGAGTCTCCAAATAAATAGCTTTTTAAGCAAAGTCCACATTTTCAGGCCATTATGCTTTTTGGCTACCTATACTATTGTCCTACACCCCTTCGACAGTTAGATTCAAAGATATTTTTGTCTGTGCTAACAGGTCATTTGATGGATTTTTGCACAGTTACTCCTGGAATGTAATGCAGTTGACCTGTCCTGCAATTCAAGATATTTTCCATGCAGAATAGGGATGATTTCTCTTTGCCATAATTCTGAAGCATACATATTAATATAAGGATCGGTTGATAGTATTGGCTATTATCATTACGATAAGATTGTCATACTTCAAATAACGAATGGGACTCACTGTGACAGCACCATCCAGTAACACAAAATATTCATGCAAAACCAAAACCACACTCAACTTCTAAAAGTAATAGAAAAAAAAATAAAAGATGCACTGATACTGCTTGTCCTACTGTCTATTTTGGTGATGTGTATATATTTGACATCTGTCATGAAGAACATATTTACAAGAGATGGTCCTAGAAAACTGCACATCATTCCATGGGTATTCTTACTCCATCAAAAACCAAAATACTAAGAATCAGAGTCTCCTCATTTTGGATGAAAATAGCAAAATCTGCACTTATGGTCTTCTGACTTCTCTTGGTGTGCTGCTGTATTTGAGTACAAACAGCTCTGCTAGACTCTGTACCCAGATCTGCTCCACACAAATTTCATTATAATGAACTTCTAAACTTCTTTCGATCATTTGTTCTATTCTTACAGCATACCTAGTGTCTACAATGCAGGAATGCTTGGAAAACCTCAGATAAATCTACAGTCCCATAATTTTTAAAGCACACTCTTCAAACCAAAAGTGAAGGATAAATATTATATTATGCAATAGACACCTTAGAAGCCAATGGCATAATAAATAGTAATATTTTTCTAATGATAAATATCATCACAAATTTGGACTAAATCACTTTGGGATACAAAAAACATGCTTTAGTTTTCCAAACTTTTCAACTGAAGGATTATTCAAGAAGAGTTTGAGTGCCGAAAGACATTTGTAGCAGAGATTCACCTTATTTCACAGTGTGCTCATTCATATTCCTCCTGTGCCAAAATCTCTACCCAAATAGCACAGAAGTTCATGTGATAACTTAGCACCAAATTCTCTGCTCTTGTATTTCTGCTAAAAAATTCTCAACTCAAAATGTGTGAAATGTAAAGTAATTATAGCTGTAAAATTCCAAAATTTTAAATGGACTGTTTTAAAAATTAAGTTTCAAACAGCATAATAAAGTATGTGTACAGTAGAATTCAGAGAATTAGCATAATTGTGTTCTCATTCTTTCTCAATTCTCTACTGAAAATTATGTTCTTACTATTAAACACCTGTTTCCTATACCTTTCTAGTAATAAAATTGGAAACTCAGTCTTATATTTCTTGAATCCTTTCTTTCCTTAAACACTGACAGGGGGATTTTTCCCTTTCTTACAGAATCACATGCAAGTTTGAATAACTTAAAATCTTTTCATTAGGATTTGTTCATTTGAAATAATGCTTCTCCTCCCTTTGATTTGTTTAACATTAAAGACACTACTGTTAACATTCAAAGCAAATTTTCAATTCTATTCTTCAAACTAGTTCATGTAATAGCTACCTTTTCTTCATTTATCTGAAATCTCAAAAAACTTGATAGTACAATTTTGACACGTAACAAATTGTTGTCAGTAGCACACCAAATAAATTGGTCACCCCCACCCCCCCAAAAAACTCAATAAACTCAGTATAAAACAAACAAATAACATAATCTAATCTAACTGTCCACTTTACCTGGAAATGCATGCCCTGTTAGAGAATCCAAATCTGAAATTAAAACAGTGAAAAGATAATCTTTAACACTAATTTAATATTAAAAAGCACAAAAAATCAAAAGCAAACCTGGCACCAAATATCACATCACCAACATCAAATTTTAATCATATACAGAGAAAAGCAAAAATAAAAACTTAGTATTACATTATGAAGATTTTCTTCTCCATAGTTTCGTGAAAATGTAAAATAAAATCTAAAGATGAAAGCTTTGAAAACTATGAGAAACTAATTTATTTTAATGTTTAAGACAGATCTACCACAATTAAATAGGAATTTTACAATACTTTTTAAATGAATCTCTGTTTTCAGAAACTCATTTCTTCTTAGATAGTATTGTGTCATGCAAGACAGTGACATGAGCACATTTGAAAAACAAGCCCTTTTGCTAGAAGCAGTCCATCAGTTCCCCATTATCTCATCAAGTTAGTGTTTGAGACCCTCAGACTGTCCTTACTCCCATTATCTGACAAGTGGGATGGCACAGAGATGCAGTGGCCACACTCTTGGAACAGCACAACAGGCAGATTGTGGATGACCAATGTATCCTAAAATGTGTGTATACATGAGCTTTCTTGGCATTTTATGTAATTGAACGTATTTATTAGCAGTGCCTGGAAAAAAACAAAACCTCTTAGTACTGTTTTTAAATTACTTCATCTTCCTGACTGCAACAGTCAACAGATACAAGATTTTAGGTAGATGGTTTAGGCTACAGGAAACCTGAACTTCTTGTAATACAGTAACTGATTCGAAAAATTATTGGGAGACTATTTACCAGTGAAACTTTGGAACTGCAGTAGGAACTTCTACTGAAAGACAGGAGGAAAGTGTGCTTGGCTTTAATAATTTATAACTGTTTAAATGAGATAAATTTCCTGAGGACTGAGAACATGCTTAGTTTTGCAAGTGAACACAGGAGAAAAACAACCCAAAATGTGATAAATGCACTGGAGAGAATTGCTTTCTGAAATCCAAGTTGCTGAACACAATGCATTACACCTAACAATTCCAGTATGTGGAGACTCAAGCTTTATCAGGCCAAACTTTATCATAATCTACAGCAGAAAGATGAAACAACCTCAGCATTTTTCTTTCAGAGCCTGAGAGACAGAATAATGTTGTTGACTCCTAGGAGCCCATAAAACCCACACCAAAACTAGATTATGTATAAATGGAGTATCTAGCTAGGCAGTGACTGCTCCCTGAGAGCACAGGGACTGGATGCAGCCACCATGCAAATTGGAATCAACACAATAAAACATCTAATAATCAAACAGTACAAACTGCTCTCACTGTGCACATCCTGTGGCACATCCTGCCACAGCAACAAATTTTTTGAAAATATCTATTCTCTGTCATTTTATTCACGAAAGTATCCCGATGCAAAACATTAAGATCCAAGAAAAAGAACAGAAGTAAAAAAATATCTTCTTCCTGTAGTTGTGAAAAAATATCTACTCAGACACTGGGATTAAAAAACCCAGCAATAACAAAACCCAAAACCAACCAAACCAGAAAAGTGAGACTTGTACTGAAAAGTTCATGCACATGTTGTATCTTGCAGCAGAAATCACTATTAAAAATGCTATTCTGAAAGCAATGTAAATTAATTACTCTTGTCTCAGCATAAAACAACACTACTGGCTAATATTTTGTGTTAAGCTGATGATATAAAATGTGGATGGATTTGTTTTCTTACAAGACAACCTCTACTAACTGAAAACAAGGTAGTTTGTCACCCGAGCACGTGTCCTGTGTGAACTGTTAAAATCAGACCTACTTTGCTAGCTGAAACCAGAGGAGTTTATGGTATATTGAACCCACAAATTATGAACCACATGCCCCAATTCCATCATTACATTTCACAAAGAATGATCTGAGCCAACACCACATATGAAGGCAATGTAAAGTTTCCCACATAAAGATAAATGCAGTGTGGAACATTTTCCTGATAGACTTCAATACATGCAATTACTGCAGTTATAATGGAATGAAACCTTTGCTGTGACTGAAACAACTGAAGTATTCAGTCTCTGCCATAGGATTTCTTCTACTCTTCTACGGACTCCAGAGGCAGTAGAAAAATCATCATTTCCTGTTATTGTTAAGGAGATTTCTCAGTTTCTTTAACTGATTTTCAATTAAGTAAGCCAGAAGAAGTGGAATACAATTTTCTTCTATTCCATTTATTTTGTGGATTGCTCTGATTTGTTACTATTCATTTTTATTTTCATACATACGACTTTCAAAGTAAAGAGCAGGAATCTGAGATGAAAGTGGAGTGCATAAAAGTCACACAAATTTTCAGCACCTTGTTAAGGCAGCACAGCTAGCATGTCCACAGTAGCAGTTGGCACTGAACTGCATTCATGCAATTCAGACCTGGTTCATAACATAATTCACTGATTTAAGTAATAAAACCAATAATTTGATGATAAAGCTGACTTTGAGTTAAAATGCATAGACTGATTTTTTTAAAAAAGGGAGTGTGCACTTTCCAGCAGGCAGTATCTTTCTTTGTTACACTAGTCTTTTCATTAGCTCAGTGCAAAACAGATGTTGGAGATTTTCATGCCAATAAGCTATTTTTTCCCCTAGAGTTGATTAGCAAAGATGTAGTCCTGCCTATAGCTTGCCTCCAAGGCCCTGTTCCTCCTATTTCAAAAACAGTGTTCACTGCACAATCCAGTGCTCAACCTTTGACTTCCATTCTCATGGTATTCCTCATGCTGTGCTTACAATAAAATATCAAAGCACTGTGTAGCTGCCACTGACATGCATTTCCAGAATACTAATACCAAATGAACAAAAGGCATAATTTTTACAGTGTACAGGAAAACATATTTAATGTGCAGAGCACATTTAAGTCATTTAACATTAAAGGCTCTCCATGGCATTGGCAGCAAGATAATGAAATACCAAACCATCTCTTGGAGGTGGTACCTGCTTGGAAAGGTTAGGACAAGCTAAATGAATGCTCAATCATGCTCTTTTGAAAAGACAAGATTTTGCCCTGCTTCTTAGTGTTTTAATATATATTGACAGCAGGAAATGAATGTCTCTGTTTTGCTAGACTTTCACAGTTAGACTCAGTCTTATTTCACTATAAGTCCATAAATGGGCAGCAGAACTCAGGAGCTGTCTGTGGATGTGCACAACACCTGGACCAAGAATTCTAAAAAGCTCAAGTCTTCTTTAAACAAAAGGAAAGTCCAGCTACTCATAATATTTGAAATACAAAGGGAGAGAAATAAAAAGGCTGGTTTGAAAAGGAGAGAGTGAAGAGTGACATATAGCTGCAGTGGCAGAAGATGGAAGATGACTTACATTAAACAGAAGTTACAACTGTACCTTCGACAATCAGGTCAGTGAAAACTATTGGCATGTAACTCTTAGGACTGGATTCGGATGGTGAGTTTGGCTACACCAAGATTAAGAGGTTAATTTGGTACTACCCAAACCTAAAGCCAGAGGCTAAACTAGAATTAGGTGAGTAATTATTAGCATTAGACTCTAGAGGGGAGAGTGTCCTTCAGCTTTGAAAACAGTGTGCATTATTCACTAAAAAGCTAGTTTTGCAGTGGAAGTAACTTCTGCACAGTCTTGTTGCTACAGTTTGGGTCTGCACTATTTGTCATTATCTGTCACTATGCCCCTAATCTACAGCAATAAAACTATATTCAGGCACTCTATTATTTTCATTGATACATTATTGCATTCATTTGCCACCAATCCTTTAAACAGAACAATTATCATTTTAATGGAAATGTAAACTTTTTCTGTAAGAATTTCCCTAACAAGAATTAAAAAAAGCATAAAGGTTGCACTAAGGAATTCATAATAGTGCAGTCACCATCTTACGAACCCAGTCCTCTCTTTGGCTGATGTTTGGAATTAACTTTTACTCTTGGAGATAATTCTAAGAAAAAAATCAATCTGAAAAGCTGGTTATGAAGACTTAACAATATGACATTCCAAAACCTATTTATTTGTCTGATTCAATTTTATACCATCAATTTATTGATAAAACATTGCATCATATTGAGACAGTAGATCACACTGATGTTACTAACCAGGGTTTCTTTTCACCAGCTTTCCTTTCTGTGATATCATTAAGAATTGGATTCAGACTTCCTTTACTTCAGCAGAGGTGTTTTCATGTGAGCTATGTGGAGCTTCCATTAGCTCCAATGAAGAAATAGTAGAAACTGAGTCAATTAATTAGTTGAAAAGTAGAAATTCAGCTTGGTCAGATGAATAGTTAGAACATCTCTTTCCATTGGCAAGATCTCTAATAACTACAGTGTGAGCTTATACAACTACATTCCTACATAACCTATAATGCAAGTAATTAGAGCAGAATCTCACCACAAGAATCTTTCAGGAAAATAATCTACAAATATGGATGTGGATCTGAGAGAGCCACAAGAATAAAATGAGAATGATTTAGACATGGATTTAGACTGTTTTCAAATTGGTAAATTTGATGGCCTCAGATCTCTAAAACAGCTAGTTAAAATAAGTCCTAGACAAAAATAAACTCAGTCCTGTCAGTCTCTAATGCAAAAACTCACTGATTATTTTTTCTACTGTCTTAAAATCATATGTTAATTATACAGGATGACGCTTGCATCTCTATATTTTGCCTTCTGAGTCATGTTATTTCAGCAAGAATTTGGACAATGGCTACAAAATGAAACACAAAAGGATCAATCTGAACACTTTTTTTAAAAAAAAGTACAAGAGTGACTGAGCACTGACACAGGTTGCCCAGGGAGATTGAGGAGTTTCCTTCCCAAAGGCAAATAAAAGCCACCTAGATGTAGTTCTGGAACACCCTGCTATCGATGGCCATGCTTGAGCAAAGGGGTTGGAGCAGATGACCTCCAGAGGTCCCTTTTGATCTCAACCATTCTGTGATTTTTTTCTTTTGATCTCAATCATTCTGTGATTCCATGAAATAATACCAATTGTTGAAAGAAACTAATGGCTTCAGTGTTGACAGAGTGGGAGAAAGAAATGCATTTTTCCTGACGAAACAACTGAGTTATGGGAGACAGATCACAAAAAATACTGATTAGGGGAGCTTTCATTAATAGAACTCATCTGTTATTATTGATAACTGGTAACCATTCACACTGCCCATTCAAGTCTGCTCACACAGCTCACTCTTCCACACTCACAGTTACCCACCTGTCTGGAGGCCAACAACAGCTCCCTGTGCAGAGGCCACGGGGGCACAACAGCACATGGGCTCTTAGGTGGGTGTCCAGGAAGTCTCTCAAAGGGTCCTTCACCTAATCACATGTATGTGGAATCCAGCAGCCTGGCCATATGTGGTACCCTCTGGAATGTGTTCCCATTTCCACATCTGGTTGTTGCTGAAATCACTCACACAAATTCATATAGAAGGCACTTTAATGCAATGCAACTTTTCCCCTGCTATGTGATACACTTTAGCAGAAGAAGCTGGGGGAGACCTAAAATCCTGCTATCCAGATGCAAATTTATCCTTACATAGTAGTTGTGAATTATTGTGAATAATTACAAGAACTGGTAATACTACCAAATGTGCATTATTGAAAGTGCTATTCCAAACAACATGATAAAGGAAGAAAATACACTTCCAGGTTTACTAAAGGGTCTCATTAAAACAGAAAGTTCTCTTAATATACAGTTAACTCTTTGGCATCCCCTGACCTTGAATAGCAAATATTAGTTAAATGTGTTGTCCTCAGTTTCCTTAGAATAATTTAACAGAATCACAGAATCAGTAAGGTTGAAAGGGACCACTGGAGGTCACCTTTCTGCTCAAGTAGGGTCATCCTGGGGCACGTTACTCAGGATTGTGTCCAGATTTCTTTTGAGTATCTCCAGAGAAGGAGACTCCAAAATCTCTCTGGGCAATCTCTTCCAGTGCACAGTCATCCAGAGAGTAAACAAATTCTTCCTCAATTTCACATGAAACTTCCCGTATTCCAGTTTCTGTTTGCTGCCTCTCTTCTTATCAGCCTGACTCTATTCTCACAACACTCTCCCTGTAGATAGTTAAATATGTTGATAAGGTCCCCACTCAGTTGCCTCTTCTCCAGGCTAAACATACCCAGCTCCCTCAGCCTTTCCTCACACAAGAGATGCTCCAGTCCCTTAATCATCTTCATAGCCCTTGGTTGGACTCATTCCAGGAGCTCAATGTCTTTCCTGTACCAAGGAGCCGGTAATTCAATTTCTGGGTACCTGCAGCTGTATTTCAAAGGGCTTCTAAGTCAAAATGTCATCACCATCTATACAGAATAAGAGTTCCTGTTACTTATATGTAAATACTTTAAACTATATAAAAATATTTGAGATATGGAACAGAGATAATTGGAAGCATATTCTCTAGGTCTAGTTTGACTTGTGGGTAACACTTCAGAGAAAAAAATAAATGGCATCTACTGACCCTGGCCAGCTAAACTGTATCGTGGCCTGCTTCTCTTCCTCCACAACATGTGTTTTCATCATGTGTTTTCTTCTTAAAAAACTAAGTAAAAACATCCACTACTGAAAAACAGAAAAACCAAAAGCAGTTTCCTTACATTTTGAAAGCCATTATTAATCCATTTTCTTCTGCTGCTGATCTCAAGCAATCTGCCAGCATCATACTTCCTACTATAATCATGGCCTCAGGACTGGTTTATCCAGACTCAATGTAGGAGTTTTAAATAGCATCTTAAAATATATTGTAGAACCTACAGCTGCATACAGCCATCTCAAGATCAGAACATTAATGCTTTCCAAAGGAGCTCTCATCAGGAAACTTAAAAGTACATTATGGATGAAATCCCAGCCCTGGCTTCCTGCAGTGGCAATAGATGGTGCACTGACAGCACCAGCAGCACCCACTCTGCTTGAATGCAGAGATTTTATTTAGGCAGCATTGACTAGCACTTTGATAGCAGTGATGGAGGACACCTATTATCAGAGGTAGGTGTATTGTAATTTGGAACCCCGTGCAGTTCATCACAGCTTTACTGCCTCATACTGAGCCAGGATTTCCCAGAGGACTACCACAGGTGTGCTGTCCTCACCACATGTAATAATCCAAACACTTTCAGGAAGGCACACTATATCTACAGGCACACTGTAACTGAGTGAGAGAGCTCACGGTTGTGTGCATATGTGTATTTACTTAAAACAAGCACATGAATGAAAAAGTTTCTCAGAAAGATCAGTACAAACATTGTTCACACTTTCCCCAATGACTTCCATGAAAGAGTGAAAGAACCTCTATTATCTAATGTACTTTAGTGTCTTAGCATGTCCAGAAACAGTTTTAAGCTCAGAAAACACTTTTAAGATTATGCATAGCTGATCGTTGAACAACCAACACTTTAAAAAGATAAAATCATTTAGGTTGGAAAAGACCTGTAATATCATTGAGTTCAACCATTAATCCAGCACTGTCAAGTCCACCACTAAACCATGTCTCTAAGTGCCACCTGTTAAATACCTCCAGTAATGATGATTCTTTTGCTGAAGAAAGCTTTCCTAATATCCAATCTAAACCTCCCCTGACACAATGTGAGGCCATTTGCACATGCCCTATTGCTTTTTAGCTGAGGAGAGGAGACCCCTACTCCCTCCCTAAAACCTTGTTTCAGGCAGTTGTAGAGAGCAAAAAGGTTCTGTCTGAGCATTCCTTTTCTCCAGGCTAAACAACTCCAGTGTCCTCATCTTTTGTGCTCCAAATCCTTCATCAACTCCATTGCTTTTCTCTGGACACACTCCAACACCTCAGTGTCTTTCTTGTAATGAGGGGCCCAAAACTGGACACAGGATTCCAGATGTGACCCCACCAGTGCTGAGTACAGGGAGTGATCACTTCCCTAGTCCTGCTACCCAGACCATTTCTGATACAGGTCAGGATGCCATTGTCCTTCTTGGGTACATGGGCCCACTGCTGGCTCATGTTCAGTGGCTGCCAACCTGCATCCCCAGGTCCTTTTCCACCAGGCAACTTTCCAGCCACTCTTCTCTAAACCTGTAGCTCTGTATGGGATTGTTCTGACCCAACAACAGAACCAAGCACTTGGTCTTGCAGAACCTCAAACATTTGGCCTCAGCCCACAGACCTGGGTATGTCTAAGTTGTGTAGCAGGTCACCAACCAATTCCCTTCAGATTATGGGAGCTTCATTCCACTCCCCATCACTGCCTTCCAGCTCAGAATGGTGGTACTTGGAGGACAACTGGTCTTACTGTTACAGACTGAGGAAAAGAAGGTATTAAGTACCTCAGTCTTTTCCTCGTCCTTTGCAACTCTTTTCCCCTGTATCCCACAAAAAAAAGAGATTTTCCTTTGCTCCCTTTTTGTTGCTTATGTATTTACAAAAAATATTTTTATTGTCTTTAACACAGTAGCCAGATTAAGTTCTAGCTGGGCTTTGGCCTTTCTAATTTCCTCCCTTCTTAGCCTCAAGCTGGACATCCTTATGATGTCCTCCTGAGTTTCTCACCTATTCTTCCAAAGATCATAAACTTTCCAGTTTTTCCTGAGTTACAGGCAAAGCTCTCTGTTCAGCCAGGTAAGTCTTCCCTACCACCCCATCTTACAATGCATTGGGGTGGACAGACATGTAAAACTTTCTAGATAGCTTTATTTGTAACTAATTCTTTTCAAAGGATATTTGCAAATTTATTTCAATCCAGCCAGAACTAGATCCTACCTATAACCAGGATCTGTAGAGCTGTGGTTAGCACAGCACTATTCTTGAGCTAATAACCTAAAGCAGCAACTTTGGGCCACAGCTGATTTCTGTACTCAAAAAATTGAGGTAGCTAACACAGACAGCCATGGGGTTTTTATACTTATTTAACCTCTGAAAAATTATTATTTGTCAGTAGAATTTCAATATATGACAGTAAATAGATGGTAGAGTTTTGACAGTCTACTGGAATCCTATCTATACATTTAATCAAATTATCTTCCCATAAGAAATGTTAAAGCTTCAATTAATTCCACATTATTGTGAAACATGCATTTCATGACTCAAGAAGCAATAACACAATATACATCATGATATAGTGATATCATGATTCTCAGAAATATCAATCTATCTAATTTTCCAGACCAGAAAACCATAAATTACATAAGTAAAAATACGCTAAATAAAATTCAACCTGTCTCTGTAATGTTGAGATACTTGTAAATCAGTCTCATAAAATTCATCTCATTCTTTCTCTTCTACCAGAAATGCCTCTTCTCTCACACTTTCCCCGTTTTTAGTAACTTTGCTTTTTCCTTGAAAATGCTAGAAATATAAGCTCTTGAATCAGCAGGCATTTTTAAACAAAAGATAATATTCTCTCCTTTTCCATTCAGCATCAGCTTCCCTTCTCTAACTCACATGAGATTGGTTTTGAATCTGTGCTCAGCTTGATCTGGTCCTTGATATATCATTTATTGTCTCCTGTTCACCAAGAGGCAGTATTTTTTCATATTCATTCTCCTGTCTTTTTTACCTTTTATCAGACAAAACCTAGTCCTTATTATTAAGCAATCTTTCAAGCTTTTGATGCCCTGCCTGGTTTCAAAAAGCCTAAATAACTATGTTTATACATTGACATGTAAAGTACCAAGACGAGCTTTACATGACAAAGCTGATTCTGTGACTTACTAAATATTAGGACAATTGCAGTTATACCAAACAAGCTGAGTCTTCTAAGTTCTTTAAATCTGCAAAGCTAGTGGGGAATAAAAAACCAAAACCAAAACCTTCTAAAAGAAGAAACATCTGCTTAAGTAGCTGTGGCTTAATCTCAGACAGCAATCACACCACACAGCTGCTTGCTCACAACCTCTCACCCTGGTGGGAGGCTAAAACCGGAAAGGGTAAAACCCATAGGCTAAGATAAGATCAGTTTGATGACTGAAGTAAAACATAATAATAGTAATGAAAGGGAGAGGAATAAAATCCAAGAAAGACAAGTGATGTACAATATAATTCCATCTGCTGACCAGAGCAATGATTGGTCCCTCCCAGACATCCCCCAGCTTATACACTGAGCATGGCATTCTTTGGTCTGGAATATCCCTTCGGCCAGTTTGGGTCACCTGTCCTGACCATGATCCCTCCCAGATTTTTGTGCACTTACTTGCTGGCAGAACACAGGACTCAGAAAAGTCCTTGATTTAGGATAAGCACTATTAGCAACAACTAAATATCAGTGTGTTATCAACATTATTCACATCCTAAATGCAAAACACAGCACTGTACTAGCTTCTAAGAAGAACTCTATCCCAGTTGAAACCAGAACAGTATCCACATGTATTGCATATAATTTATGCCTTGACCAAGTCCTACTCTTTCCAATACATTTCAATTAACCATCTTCCGTCTTCTCACCCTCTAATGTATATGTCTATACACACACACATCATTCCCTTTGTTTATGGAACATCCCTAAAAACATCCACTGAGTTCATTTAGTCCATACCTTTGGACTCCATCTATTACAATTTTTCATCAGGGCAGGAAAAAGAGAGTATGGTGTTGGATTGTCTCATACTGGAGACAGTTGGTTGTCCCTCTCCTCCACCAGTCCAGAGAGAGCTACTCTAGTACTGGTAATAGGATAATTCACTTCTTCTAAAAATGTAGTGGAATTTCTTTCCATATGATCAGGAGTATAAGGCTCTAGTAGATAACAGTGCACAGTGTACCCTAATGCCAACAAGCTTTAAACAGGCAGAACCTGTTTATATTTCTGGAGTGACAGGAGCTAACTGTATTGGAGGCTGAAATAAGCCCAGCTGGTAAAAAGTGGTAAAAGTGCCCCTTATGTGACTGGCCCAGAGACTCTGTGCATTCATGATGAGCTGTTGTTCATGTCTCGTTCACTGAACAATGGCCAACTTCTGAAGTTGTAAATTAGGAAAACTGTCAATGTTTTCAGTGATAAACATCAGAAATGCAGTTTATCAGAAATCACTGCAAGATTCCCTTTGATTTCATAGAGGTAAGAATTGCACTGAGTTCAGGAGGAAGAGACCATGAAACAGAAGAAGGGATTTCATGGGGGAAAGTTTGTGATAATGTAATTAAAATCTCTATGCACAAGGGAATGAAGTAAAGGCTAAATTGGCTTTTGCCCACAGGCATTTCCAGATTTGATTGCTTCACTTGATTGATCTAGCATTTTTTCAGCACAGTTTTGTGCTTTTGACATTGTTCATATGGAATATAACTAGAGGAGAAAAGCTATTGCATGATATAAATTACTGGAGTCAGTGGCATTACTCCAGTACCGAATATAGCTCACCCTGAAAAGTACCTAATTGTTCAGATTTTATATATTCAAGTATTAGATTAAATAACATTTATTCATAAACTAAATCTTAGGCATGACTTTTCTGAACATTATTGTAAAATGAATGAATGTACAGATAAAACCGAATGAACAGGTCAGTTATGTTTGCTAAAAACAGGATACATACCTGTGAGCTACAAGTTAATTTTGGGCCCTGGCATGCAAATAGTCAAGCAGCTGAATTGTTGTGGGTCTCTTTCCCTTTGATCAACTTTGGCTTTGAAAAATTTTCCTAAGAAAACACACTGAAACTGCTTTGTTATCTGGGATAGACAGTCTTGAACAATCAGCAGTTTCAAATAGAAAGGAATTATCAGAACATTTAAAAAATAACTGTATTTGAAGGCCAAGTTCTGGTCTGCAGTGTACAATTTTCAAATGCCCAAGATTTCTTTTCATATTTTAGCATATCTGCATATTGTGTATTCTGGAGTTTAACAAAATCTCTAACAATAGGAAGGTTGTATCATTTACTTCTTATTTTTTTCAGCCAGATTTGATATGGAATTAGATCTCCCACCAAAATTAACTGGTTGAACATTTTAGAAACAATGTTTTCTCATCTGGGTATATTATAAATATGAACTTTGACTCAACATTATTAGTGATAACATGAGAGCCATAAAAACAGGCCCTTCAGAACCTTCCAAGCCCCCAAACTCACAACTCTCAAGATCATCATAAATAAAATAAATCACACAATTTAGAAAACTAAAAAAATCCCCACTTCAGTAACACATGTTTCTATTTACAATCTTCATTTATTTTGGTAGCACTGCTTTGTCACTTTATTTTATGGCATGTCTTTTGGGAACTTTGTTTATAATACATATTAAAAAGAAAAAAAAAAAGGCAAAAAATAAAAAAGCAAGAAAAACAGTCCAAACAACTTTTGATTCTTGCCTTGTTGTTATACTTAGCATTTAACCTGGGCTAGTTGAATATTGTGGATGTTTTTTGAAATTAATTAGACACATAATTTTTACTACTGTTGCTCAAAATGTAAGATTCAATTGTTTTCAGGCACTTATCTGTGAGAAAGGAGATCTGTGTTGTACAAATCTTGCAGTGATTTAGTTGTTAGAAGAACTGCTTCACTGACATAAAGTGAAGAGGATAATACCTATCTTTCACATTTCTTAGTTTAACTGTCTTACTGAAACTGAATGCGACACACAGTGTAAGAAAGATTAATTATGAGAGAAAACTGAAGTCAGCAGCCTCAGGCAAGACAGTTTCTTAGAATTGGTTTTATAATCTCAGAAGAGATACCATTAACCTTAAATTAATTTGGATTTTTTACCTTTTTCCTTTCTTTTCTGAAATAGCACTGCAAAACTTGCTTTTCAAGTCCTTCTGTACTCTGAGCAAAAAATTACACCTTTCTCATTCCTGGATGGATTTTAAATAAATTCAAGTAATATTTCACCCAAGCTTATTGCATAACATCAAGATTTTGCTAACATTGAAAAGTTTTTAAATGTGATTGAAGGTGTCCCTGTCTTAGTTACCCTAAGTTTCTTTGTTAGGTTCAGCTCTGCACTAGGACCAACAGCCAGAATCGGTTCTAAGCCATTAGAGCTGCAATGGTGAAGTACTCTGATCCCTTCCCTAGAGGTCCCCAGGACATGAACTGTCTGTCTTCACACTTCTCAGACTGCAGTTCTGCTGTTTCTCTTCTCCATGAGGTCTTGTCCTCTTCCTTTCCTCTTCACACTTTATAAATATAAAATATACTTCTTTTCTCATCAAAGAGATAGTGGACATTGACAACTTATCAACTCTTCAAGTCTTTGCTCTGCAGGCAGCCACCCCAAGAGCAGTAGGATGTTACAGCGACGTGAGTGGCAGGTGAGTTAAACCAAATAAACAACAGCTTTTGATGGACAGCATTGTCTGCTTCACCAGAATTTTACTCCATGTTCTGTGTCACTGCTCTTCTGTCCTAGAGTATCCTAGATTCAGCTACATGTGCCCTAATTCTCTGTCTCATATGGTTTCCTAATTTTTAACAATGCCATCAGTACTGTGCATGTACCTTTGGGCGGAAGAGACTCCGTTATCAATACTATTTTGTTGACAGGGCTGTTGAAGGAGAACCACACCACTCTTCTGCCAGAGGACCAGCTGTATGCTTTGTTGGTCCCAGAGGAACCTCAGATTCTAACCCATAAGGATCAGCTGGCAGCAGGGNCCCATATATCCAACCCGGATAATTAGATACAGAGGTCAAGTATACAAATGGATCTTTCCATCTGGGTTGATGCATATCCTACATCTGATGTGCTGTCTCCTCAGAGAACAGAAAGAATAATCAGGCATTGCAAAAGGGGAGTCCTCAGCCCTTCTGATGACTTGCTAAAAGGTTCACTTCATTTAAGTATTGTTTTATTACAGTTTCCTTTAGACACACAATCTGAAAAATTCATATAAAAAACTTGAAAATGTTGAGAGATGGTGCAAATATTGTTGGACTTTATCCCTTAGTTATATGCTTCATTTTTCCTTATGTTTTCTCTGCTAATCTTAAATCACATTGGCCAAAAGAATAACTGTATAAAATACATATAAAATACTTTAAAAAGCTGGAATCACATCAATCTCCATTAGTATAATTAATTTATGCTACATCAAATCCTAACTGTGAGGGCAGTTTTCACAATGTTATATGGCAATTTGATGTACTTTATTTAAAGTAGGGGGTGGAATTAAAAATAGCTTTAGAAAGTGAAAATGAAATTTTGCATTACATTCAGCAATCCTCATATTCTAAGAGTTCTCAGTCTCTCAGAAAAAAAAAAATCCATACAAATACATAAAAAATATTAGTCTTTCTAGATTTTAGCTGCACATTAAAGTTCTCCTTTGTAATACCATGGAGAGAGGCAACAATTAGAGATGCATAACAGCCAAAGCAGGTTGTTCAGAAGCACTGGCCTATTCCCAGCTCTACAGCTGCCCTGCCAAGTAACTTCAGGAAATCCCCTTATTAACCTTGTCTCCATGTAGCCTATGATAAATTAGCTATTTAGTATATGCTGCTTGTTTAGTATCCTTCTATAACCAACAGAATAAAAAAACCCACATTTCCAGGGGATGATTTATGCCACCTGAAGCCAGGTCTGGAAACAATTAGACTATTGCATGCACTCAACTCTGGAAAACTTGTGGGGCAACTACTTATAGAACATTCATAAGTAAATGGAGGGCAAAAAAAGAGTTATTAGTTACAGGCCTTTTAGTTCAAGGAAAGAAAAAATTGTTTGTTTTTGGTTTTTTGTTTGTTTGTTTGTTTGTTTTTGTTTGTTTGGTTGGGTGTTTTGTTTTGTTTTGTTTTGTGGGTTTTTTTTTGGTAATGACTTTCCATAACTGGCTTTGCATAGAGTGTCTTCATTCTGGCCTGGCTGAGCAGAGAGTAACCCGGAGCAGCAGGCTCCCACAGGACTTCTGTGCAGAAGCAGAATCCTCCTTGGTAGCTCTGGCTTGTGGGACAGGTGGGAACATTTATTTCATGTGTTCTATTAAGTTATCTCTTATCTTGTGGGTAATGGACTTGGTTTTAAGATAATACAAAGGGAAAACGGAGCTCAAATCTTTAATTGGAAGGGGCAAGGAACAGAGGATGACTAGTCATAAAGCTGTTATAAGTAGAAATCCAGGGGAAAGCACAAAATTCTGAATAAGTAATGGTATATAAGCACTTGAAAGAACTTAAGAAAAGGAGTGGCAAGCAACACTTTGTTTGCCTATAAGCGAATGTCTGATTTCTTTTTGTGTTAGAATAGAAAGTCTTATATGTGAGGAGGAGCCTTATGTGTCTCGTGCACTGACTTGTCTTTTGACACTGGCCCACATTGCAAAGTCAGCAATGCCACAGACAATATGAGGTACGTGTTGTAGGTGGCATGACTTAAATTGAACTAATTCAAAGTCAAAATCTTGTATCACAGCCAGCCATTCATAGTTGAAAACACAGAATCATCAAGGTTAGAAGAGACCTTCAAGATCATCTAATCCAACCATCAAACCAGCACCACCATAATCACCCCTAAACCATAAAGCCACATCCTGACACCTCTTGAATAGAGATGGTGATTCCACCCTGTTTCTGGGCAGCTTATCCCAATGCCTATCCCCCAAATATCTAATGTTAACCTTCTCTGGTGCATCTTAAGGTCATTTTCTTCTGTTCTGTTAAATGGGGTGTCCACACTTAATACTGATGAATAGGCAATTCATTTGGATTTTTTTCCAATCACATGGACAGGATATCACTTGGACAGACATGTCACTGGTACAGCATGAGGACAGGGTTACAATTACTTTGTAAAACTAAAGAAATCTCTTAAAATAAAAATAAACACAATAGGATTGAATTCAGTAAAGACAAATACAAAACACTGAACTCAGGAGGCAAGAACTAATTGTAAGACACCAGCTATAGGCCCAATCGTCATGCCTCTGTTCTACACAAAAAGAGTCTGCTTTTACAGTTTAGCACACTTTAAATATGAGTAGGCAATATCATGTTATTTCTGAAAAGAAATAAGCATCATAGTGGGACATATAAGCAAGAGCAGAAGCTACAAGACATGGAAGGACATTCTTTTTTCACATGCAGTACAGGCTAGAGCCTCAGCTGTGTGCAGATTTGACAGAAGAGAGAGTATAGAGGAGAGACTGATAAGAACTCTGGAATACTTGACCCATGAGAAAAATCTGAAAGATTATTTGCTTTTAAGACTCACAGCGATAAGACTAACAGGGTACAATATCAGTCTTCAGCTGCATGAAAGGTTGCTGCTAAAGGGAATTTCTACTTTCACAGGCAAAAAAAATAAGGAGCTTATTCTGAAACAGAGAAGACTCAGGTCAAACATTAGCTGAACTTTCTAACAAGGATAGTGAAGCAGAGGAACAGACCTGCTGGGGGATATCACGGTCTTTCCATTGTTGGAACCATTGAAAACCAGGTTAGACCAAACAACTCTTCAGCATCACCAATCCTGCAGGGGCAGGAAACAGATGGGATGTTCTATGCAGTTCTTCTCCTGCCCTGTTTTATCTGAAAGCTTATGTTCTGTTTATTACAGGGATCTAATGGTAATATTGTGAATTATTATTAGATCAGAAAGTGGTACGTCTATGTATTTTCTGCTTTGTCAACATAAGAAGAATCTTACTGCAATACCAATAGCTTAAAAATGGAAGTTCAGTGTTACTTAAAGCTCACCTAAAGGAATATGTAATGGTTTTTAATTGAATAAATATTCACACAGTTGCTGTGCCAATTCCGATCAGACCAAATTGAAAGAAATGAGTGAAAGAAGAAAACTGAGAATTGTGGTGAGCACCATGGCAAATACCAAAACCTAAATGAAGCACTCACATAGTTTTAAAAAAACCAACCAAAACAAAAACAAAAACCCAAACAAACAAAAACAAACAAACAAACAGAAAATCTTCCTTTACAGACTGTTGTGTGATGGGTCCTTGAAACTCTCCATTAGAGTCAAAGCAACCGGGACTGAAAGCAGTGCTGGAGCTGGACAGAAACCTTAATAACATCATGAAAGCAATGGACCAAAAAAAAGACCATATATATATGCAATTTTGCATTTTCTTTCATAAGTTTACACCTGCCTTATGAGATACAATAGAAATTGAATCTATCCCTTGCTTACAGGCAGGCTGTAGAAATAAAGCCCTGGTCTGCTCTTTCATTGTTATTAAGTGATAAGCATCTATTAACAAAATAATTTTGTTTCTAAGCACATCACTGTTGTGATTTTTATTCTGAAAGTTTCACTCCTCTCATGTAATGTAACTGTGTCTTATTAGAAGTCTCCAGTCTCAGTGAAGCTCGGGAATGCTACAGGTAGTAGCCTTCACTAAGGACAACAGAAAAGTACTTATTAAGCAGTTCTTTGCTTAGTGTACCAGAAACAAAGGAATTAAGTGCAAAGATCAGGAGGACAAATGCTGTAGTAAGAATGAGAATTCTGTCTGGGTATTATTCTTTGGAGGCCTTAATCTGAAAGATTGGGGTGGGGGGGAAACAAACAAACAAACATACAAAAACCACAAAAGAAAACCACCAAAAGAAACCCACCAAAAAATGTGCAAGGAATGGTGGAAGGAGTGCTAGGAGGGGGAAGGATTTGAAGAAATCAGGAAAATTTCTTTTCCCCTGCCCCCAGAATTCTGGTGCAGCAAAGGGTTGGAACAGTGCTTAGTATTTATTCAGGGAAGTAAACCCGCAGAAGATACTTGCTTAACATCTAACTACTTTTTATTATCTTAAAATTCATTTAAGTAGTACAAAAATAAGGAGAATGAAGGACATAATCCTAAGGTCTATTTTCTATTAAATGCAACAATCTTATTTCCCTTCTCATCTCAGTTAATGTCTGTGAGCTAAGAATTCAGACATTGCCCGTAAAGTTTACATTTCCAGTTAGCCATATTTCAGCTGCATCTTAACTGCTGCTGTGAAAGCACAGAAAATTGTGATGATACTTATGACTGAAAAGGACTTTGAAATTGTTTCTAGCAGCAATTGAAACTATGTGAATGGTTCATACAAAACCTGTGCTTGAGTGTGTAAAAAGTACAGAAATTCAAGAGTTTTTTTGTACCTAAGCCAGAACACTAGTAGGACAGCAACTATGAGGCTTTATTTTGAAATCTAGCACAAGGCTGGCAGCAGCAGTGAGTAAATATGTTAGATTTATCATTCTTTATTATAATGGATGAAACGTGCGTGCAGAAATTTGTGGCGGTGCAAATCATGACATAGAAATTTTCCAAGTTAAAATTACTTGGGTAGAGCTCATTGTGGTAATGAGTTTAACATCAGCTCTCAGACCACACCTAAGAACTGCAGGAGAAACACACTGGAGACAGTGAGAATGGCAATCCCATGACAAGAATAAGCATTCATGTACAGAAAGCTAACTTTAATTCAAATTGGTCCTCAGAGACAACCAAGCAGTGAATAGCTCCCTAATTTATACCTAATCAATCACTCCTCTGGAAGTAAGCACCATCATGTTAAGACAGAGGAAAAATCCTTCAGACTTTCTTCATTGACACATGCTCCTCTCTGCTGCCTATATATGGGACTCAGAAACTTTGAGCAGCTAAATCTGAATCAGAAGTTGTGAATATTATAATATATTCATAATAGGAAAACCTAGGATTGTCCTAGAAATGTCAGTGTATGAATTGCAGAAAGGGAAACATAGTATGATTTCAAATTGCAGTGCCTGGTCCCCAAACTGTCTTCTGAACTTACCTAAAAAAAAAACCAAAAACCAATCTGTTGAACTGTGACAGACAATGTATATTTTATTTATCTGTTTAATTTGTGCTACATTATTTTGATGGTCTGTGGTTGGACAGTTGAGAGAAAGTCCTTTTCTCCTTGTCTGAGTGGCTGCACCATCCTTTGAGTAAAGCATGTGGAGGAAGGGCAGGGCTGATCCTCCCCAGGGGAGCGCAGAAACGTGTTCTGGCAGAGAGAGAGGTCTCAAACAGGGGGCCAGAGGTGGAGGGCAGGTGGGGTTAGGGCAGCAAACAAAGCCAGTGGCACAAGTCAGCGTGCCTGTTTTCTACTGCTCAAGGAGGGACTGAATGCAACTTGATGCAGTGCAGGAGACAACTGAGAGGTTCCTGGGCTGGGAGCAAGTTGGGAAAGAAAGGATCCCTGCCACCTGCAAGGACATGGAGGCCGGGGGGAAGTCAGTGGAGAAACACCATTTATTTTAGCCCAGTCATTGTGACATTTTTCTATTTTTGAGTGTTGTCTGCTCTATCACCTGCTCAAAGAAAGCTGGCTTTGGAAATGAAGGCCCTTGACAGCACTCCTGAGGTGCTATTAATGGTGCAGCACAGGCAATGAGGTGCACAGCAGGACTCAGAATTTCCCCCCATTTCCAGCAGATTTTGGCATAACTTTCTCATGAAAAATTTCTTAAAGAATGACAAGACTGTGCATACCTAGGTAAAACAACTGTTTAGCACCAGTAAATTTCCCTAAGTGAAAGTTTATAGCAAAAGAGATTTGATCTTTGAAAGTATTGTTGTGATCAGTGTCCTTCTATTCAAAACTCTGTTCTTAAACTACATTTTATTTAAGGTTTTGTGATTTATAGATAGTCTTGATTTTGCATATTTGTTTCTATTATAACTATTCTCCCTCAGTGCAAATAAATATTTTAAGTTATCAGTTATGCGGTATATTTTTTATGGAAGTTCTGGGATTGCCTAGTTGCCCTAGGTTCGCAGGTTAAAGAATTATATATTGGCATCTTGGTTACTACATAAAGAGAGATTCTTAGATAGCTGGTTAACAAAATAAAGTGTTGTAATTCTAAGAATACAAGCTTTCAAATACTGTGTTTAATGGCCAGGTTTGCAGACAATGTAAATTGATGGAGACTTTGCAAGTCAGCAGAGCTCTTATAGTAACCTGGTCCTACGTATTTAATTCATAAACTGTTCGTATATAAGAGCACCTCAAACTCTCAAATATTTGTGGAAGGGAAGTGATACTTCAGAAGTTTTGAGATAGGAATTTCAAAAGAGTTGAAAAACACTTTGCCATGCCATACACTTCCCAACTTCTTGCATAACAAGAACTTGCAAGGACCTGACCAAACACCTGAATCCTCCAACACCGGGAAGAGACCATGAGCAGAAGGAGAAGTCTGGATTACTTTCCACTGCAACCAAAGCAAGTATGACAAAAACTGTGAGGCAACATAAAGGAGAGCCTTCTCATTCAGAAACAGTGATGCCAGCAAAGCTCAAAGAACACATGGAAATGGAGGCTAAGCAAGATAAAGATTTCAAATATATAATAAGGTCCAGTACTGATTGAGCAATAAGAAAGAATAGAACTAGCCATATTTCTTCCAGAATAAATCACCCTAAGGCAGGTGATGACATGAAGTTTCTCACAGCCAGTTTCAAGATTTACTGTTGATATTAATTTAGCATTAAGTAACTTTACAATTCCTTCCTCTTGGCTAAAATCTGAGCAGTTGGGTATCTCTGAAGAACACAGAAAAATGACTGACTTAAAACAGATATTTATTATAATTTAAATTGATGGTATTTCTAGTATCTTCTATCAATAATCACAGTAAAAATATAAATATTTATCAATGGAAATAGTATTTTTAGCCCATTAGTAATGACATTTTATGAATATTTACCCTCTGTTTTGTACAAGTAATTTCAGAAGGGTTCTACCAGGTTGCAGTGGTACTGAAGAAACTTTGACATTATTCTGAGCAAACTGAGATGTGAAATGAAAACCAAGAATCCTAAAAAAGTGGAAGCATATATTTACATCCCTCTTATAAACTTGAGAACCTTATGTATCAGAGTAATAAAAGTAAAGAAAAAAAAAAAAAAGAAGAAATAAAGTGGAAAATTGAGGAAATTAAAGGAACAGTTGGATATTACTAGGCATGATAAAAACTCCCTAGAAGGGAAAAGAACATGCAAGAGGGATTTTTCTAGATGGAGTGGTGGAGAGTATATTTTTCTCCACCAGCTATCTTATTCAATGCAGCAGGATAGGAATTTAAAACAGTTGTTCTGAGAAAACAGAACAACTCAAAGGTTCAGAGCAACACCCCATAGATTGAACAAAAACATCATGAAGTTTATCACTCTTATAGAGCAAAATCGAAATCTGTTTTTTGTCTCCCACTGATGTTTGGTGTGTTATGAACTTGCACTGCAAAGAGGCCGTGTCCTTCTGGGAAATATTTACAAGAGAGCACAGAAAGCCAACGTAGCAGCCATAACTGATATTGCTGATGAAAACATAGCCACACCAACAATAAAAACAGCAATGTATTTTCCTTTTAGTTACCCTACTGCAGAAGTTTACAAAGGTGCGACAGATCCTCAGAAATGTAGAATAAAACTGAACCAGTCCTGTGACCATGTTACAAAACGGGAAAGTATACGGTACCTGTCAAAAGGCACAGTAAATTAAATCATCCATTAGCTTCTGCCTGATCCACCACTCGACAAGGATCTTGCAAGCAAATGTTCAAATGTTGAATAACAAAGAAAAGAACAAGAGTGAGGTCTTTTGATGTGCAAGGTATTTTTGCTACCAAATTTTAATAAAGCCTCTGACAATTTAAATTACTACAGGTGACTTCAGTTAAATCAAGATTTTTCAAAGTAAATGCACATTAAGCACTAATCCATCAGAACAAGGTCAAAGAGGATAAAAATTCTACAACTGCAATTTAAAATTACTAATTAGAACTATTGCAGCTGTTCTTTTTGCTAACCATTAAACTATAAAGATATGAAGACAATGGAAGGAGAATGACCTTCTATATGTCACAGAATATTGCTGAAGGCATCTGCAGCTAATGGCCTGTGCTTGCTTGTGCAGAAAGAGTAAATAGGTTTATTAGCTTACTCAGCTGGAAAATGCTTAGCAGCTACTGGTCATCTGATAACAAATTTAATTCATACTTCATTTAGCTACAAAAGGAACTGATTTTTTTATGCTGCTATTCAAATGTCCTGAAACATAATCTGTACCCAGAGGGGAAAAGGCAGACTCGTGAACCCTAGAACAAAATGTTAATGTTTTCTGCTTATTCTGTCTTAGTTTGCATCCTGTACCACTGCATGTGAATTTCTTAAAATTTCAGCATTGATTTCTCAGAAAAAAAGATTGTTTTCAGTAACTAGAGAAAACAAATGGAAAAACAGAAAGCCTCTTGAAATATGTATCACCCTTGTTGCCACTACATATATTCCCTAATAGCAAGATACATTTAAGAAATGTATTTTCTAAGAAGTACATTTTGTAAAAATTTTCATACCACAGTTCTGCTCTCGAAACTCATCTTGGGTTTTATTTGGATCAGATTCTTCTGCTATACACAAACTACTGTCCTTATGTTAACTGTCTTGTACTAGATGTGAAATTGAGAAATGGTCACACCTAGAAATATATGCCTGCAGCTGCCTCAGTGAATCCTTCCCAATCACTGATATTCTGGGACTTTTTCCCACTCACTAGGGAAAGAACTACAGCTAATGCTTGCTAGAAAGGGGAAATGCACATTAAGGTCAAGGTAGAAAACACTCTCTACTCAGAACTTCCTTGGAAATCAGTCACAATATCAGTACTGTAAGTTTATCTGTGTTGTTTTGCTCTCTGTAAAAACTCAGTCAATGGCAAAGACTAAACTGGAGACACCATGGGTAACACAGATTAAATACAACCACACTATGGAGCTGCAACAAAATGTCTACATAAGGGAAAAAACTAAAATATATGCATAAATACTATGGTAGCAGAGTCCAGAACATATTTTTCATACTAAGAAGAAAGGGAGAAGAAAAAAAAAAAAAGAAAGNGATTCAGTGGTATTGTAAACATTCACTGTTTGCTCCAGTAATAGGCTTGTCTGTTAATATTTGTTTCTTATACAGCCTTTTTACTGTCAATAACAATTCACAGAAGAGGTAGGAAAAAATAGATATACTTTTGCTAAATTTCTGGAATAATTAGTTCTGTGGCCTGAACTATTTTTAGTATTTGTATTTGCCTAGTATTTTGTGAGATGAACAGTCATTCTTCTACCTGTGATACCCATCAGAAAGTCTCCTTCCTGTTCTTAAAACACAAAATAAAAATCAAGTTTGTGAATGAAACGGCTGTTGATAATGACAAGAGTTTTTAGGATAGATTTAAGTTTTATTTATCATAACTTTAAAACAATTAAAGGGAAGTCCTTAAAGTTTCCTTGCAAAACTGTGCGGAAAACATCACACTGATAAATTAAGCTGAGAGGTTTGATTAAGATCCCTGTTCAGCACTACCTCTTCAGATACGTACTGTGTTGAAACATGATGCAATAGAAAAGACTATTCATTTGGCATTCTGTTCAACACAGCTTGATCTTCAAAGAGTGAAAAAGAATTATGGCACCTTCTGGTTTAGCTCAGAATAAATCTAACATTAGTCTGGCAGTGTGAGCACTTCAGACAGGTTATGAGGATGTGAGCACCATTATCACAGCCATATTTCCCTTGGTTAAGTCAGTTATCCCGCATATCATGGTCACTTGGGGTGCTCTTCACTCTTCACTCAAAGACTGGCATGATCCTTTACTATGACAGTTTCCTCTTTACACATTAAATGGATGTATGCAGGAGTCTTTTCCTTATAAACTGTTGCAGTAATAACTCTTAAGAAGAATTTAAATGCTCAGACTACAGTAGTGTCTTTTATATGCTTTTAGAGATGTCTTGTGGCTCAGGGATATTTTGCATGCAGACTGCCAGATTTAAACACCCACATGAAAAACATGGTTTATATATGAATCACACACTGCAGTAGAAAAAACTCGTCAGATTTTTAAAAGGGATCGTATTTTTGTAGAAGAGCTGCATTAGTCTTAAAATATCAGCAGAGGACAGTAATAAATACATCCTATATGCACACCTGGCTTTCTACACAGCCTGAAGTCAGTCAATGCTCTTGAGCTTGTTTTTCCTATTAACTATCTGTAAGTAAATAGCTTCCCACCTGAGGGAACTATAGGTAAGAGGAGAGAACATATTCTGAGGAATAGATAAACCTTAAATTTATTGAATCAAGACTGCTGTGCTTATTGTCAAAATATCTTTCTGCTGGGTGAGAAGTTAAAGCTTTTTGTAAGCAGTGTTGTGCAGGTGTAGTGTAAGGAAAAGATACTCTTACAAATAGCATTATTTTGTAAGCACATCAGAGGCAAAAGATTAGAGAAAACAAGAAGAATTAGCATTACCTACTGGAAACTCTGTCTCTGACCACCTCTGCTAAGGTAATGAAAAGTTAGATGTAAAATGGACACAAGCTCATGGAGGAGAGATGAATGATGCAGGAATTGAAGCAGTGGAGAGGTGAGAAAATAAAAGGGAAGGAGGAACTTCTCTGAACATGATGAAAAAGGGAAAAGGCGAAGAACAAGCCAGCCAAGAGAAAGAAGAAAGGTCATGACAAATTCTGTTTATTTTCCCTCAGAAAAAAAAAAAAATCAGCAAGACTGTGAAAAGAGAGAGGTGAAGCTTTGAGAAGTAATTCAATAGAATAAAGGTTACTTGAACTGTGGGTATGGCATTCATTGTGCTGAAGATGTAGAGCTACTGCATTCACATGCATTTGATCATAAAAGTTATAAAGTAACAAAATCTTTTTCTTGCTGTACTTTGCTCTTTTATCCTGTCTAGAAACGTGTTTGCCTAAGGTCCTGTTTTTTGGTTTGTCACCTTTTGGTGAATATATCCTGGAAATTTTTTTGAGTTTTTCTTTTTATTTCCCCACCATCACTAGCCCCTATTATCCTGAAAACCTGAAGAAGTAGAAAATCAAACTGATGTGGATGTTTCACATCTTATAAATGAGCTGAGCATGCAGTGGTCCTTTTTAACTCCCCCATATATTCCCTTAATCAACTTTACTGAAAGAAGAATTAGGCAAACAAAATAGCTGAGTAACTGTGCTAGGAGAGCTACTATCAGTAAGAATTAGATTTTCTGGATTTTTTAATAGATAATAGTAAAAGATAAAACCTAAAAATATTCTATATAGCTTGGCTTGTTTAGTTCACCGTCTTCCCTGATATTAGTGTATTAATATTTCAGTCTGATATAGGGACACATAGAATTTAATCTTTTTGTGAGGCTAAACACTGAAGAGCAATAACTATTAACTAAATATTTTTTCATTATTTTATTAAACAGAGAACTGCATTCTTGCAAAAAAGAAAAAAGAAAAATCCTGTGTCCTAAAAGAAAATAAATGGAAAACAAAACCCTGGGTATGTTAGCTTTGGCACTTTGTATTTATTTACCAACACAATGAACCGTATGAGTCTGAAATGTCAGCTCTTGTTAAAAAAAAATTAAAGTAGAAAACAAACCCAAGATATTTTACCTTTGGCACAGTGTATTTATTAACCAAGTCTGAATTTTCTTCGGGTTTTTTTTTTAGGGTGGTTGGGCACTGGAACAGGCTCCCCAGGGAAGTGGTCACAGCACTGAGCCTGACAGAGTTCAAGAAGTGTTTGGACAATGCTCTCAGACATACAGTGTGATCTTGGGGATGCTCCTGTGTGGGGCCGGGAACTGGACTCGATGGTCCTTGCAAGTCTCATTCACCTCAGCATATTGTGTGATTCTGTGATTCTGTCAAGTGTTTCATCACATATTTTTTTTTCCCTGTGGCAAAACAATTTCCTGTCTCCATCAAAATCTCTGAAGTTCAACACTTTTTGTATTAAGATGCTGATGAGTCATAAAGCCATTGTTCAAAAAAATGGTCCATGAAAACAAGTACGCAACAAAATCTTAGCTATTTAAATACAGTGAGTTTGTTTTTAGTCAATGAGAACCTTTTTTCTTTGTTGGCCTAAGAAAATAAGGTTCCTGATCATGTAATTCTCAGCTTGGACTGAATATTTTTAAATAGTATCCCACACAGCCTTCAAAACACTAAAAATCCAACTAAAACGCAAATGGCACTGTCCTCTTAAAGATTAAGAAGTTATGAAAATAAAACCATGCCATAATACCAAAAGGACAGAAACTTCCAGAACATAGCAGCCAGTCACAACTGGCTAAACAAATGAAAACTGAAAGTTATAAAACAACATACTGGGGTTTTATCAACAAAGGACATAATGCTTCACTAATTTCACAAGTTCTGTCCTGCCACCAGTTTTTGCCAAACTGAAAAGAATGTTAAAGGAAAATGCCCCGTATTTATGAATGCTTTGTCTGTCAAAGAAGTAGAAAGTACAGAGAATCAGTAATATCTCACAAAACAAAACTTTTTAAGATGAACACTGAAAGCATACTAATGACAAAGGTATCATGTAAAAATCTGAGTATAATTAACGCAGCATATACTGTATGAGAGGAAATGACAAGCAGAGCTGTATCTGATGTTACTTTGCCATTTCCTGCAAAAGTAGCTTCTTTTCACCTAAAAAGAACTTGTTAGTTGAATAACGCCTGGAGTAAGAATATAAAAAATGCGTGAATGTGGAGGATTTGAAAGTTCATATGGTGTCTTTTATATTCATATTTAAAAAACACAATCCTCTGAATGCAATATAAATATGGTCAATACAGTACCAGTTGTTACTATACTGACTGCAGTAACATGGCCACATTTTTATGTACACAATAAAAATATGCCCATAACTATTGATTCATGCTGTTTATTGACCCTTGAATTACTGATCCAAGGATTATTGATGTCTATTAATAATTTTAAAGGTAGAAAATCAGACTGGTTTTATGTTATAATCAAAAGTTCATGGTGTGATAACACTTCTTAAGATTAATGACAGACTGGTTATATTGTCTCACGAGTAACACAAGGAGTTTTGGAAATTGTCAGGGAAAAGAAACCATTGATGTTTAGAGACTGTCTTTGGTACTTTCTCTGCGATTAATGTTAGCTCTATTATAAATTTTCTTGTTTGTCTAAGAGAAAGAGAAAAAGTACAAAAGAGTACTTTAAAATACAGCTGTACCTATTGGGCTCCCTTCCTGATTGAGCAATCACAGGATTATAGCAGATGCCTTAGAGAACTAAAGCACAATGTGATAACAAAAGCCTCAGAAGACAAGCACGGTATAGTATTAGAGAGCCTGAGGGTATGAACACAAACCACAAATGGTAAGTTAATGGTCATCAACAGAATACACCTCTGTGAACCAGGCTGAACCCATTATAGGACATAACAGAGGAGAAGGGATATATATTCAATATTATAACCTAAATATATGGAAAATATAATGGAGTTAACAAGATGAGTTTAAAACAACAGGCTGTGCAGAAATGGGAGAAGAGAAGAATGGATCCAGCTGCTCCTGCCCTGGTTAGGGCTGCTGCACCAAATCAGCACCAGAGGGTCTTCCCTCCCCCTTGTCACAGAAAGCAGTGCTGCCTTTTGCCACATTTCATTACTCCAACTCACTTTGTCCCTGAAGTGTTATTTTTTACTGTGTAGGCTGGATTAAGCAAATGAGAACTTGGAAGGGCAGAGTGTGTGACGCAGTGTTTTCTGCTTTGATTTTCCCCACTTAACACAGTGACTGATATCGCTGCACCAGGACACAGTAAAGTGGATGCAATAGGTGAACAATGTCAGCGTGTTACTTACAGAGTTTATTTATACATGACCTATCCATCACTCCAAATCACGATATCTGCATCATAATTATTAAATTATACGTGAGTGACACCTACATCCTGGAGATGTTAGTAAGTGCAAATGAGGATTCAGACAATACCTGAGCCAGAAAAATTCGTTAAAGTTTTGCAAAAATCTCATCAGTGACTAGAAAGGGATTATTTTACTCTGAAAGTAACACAACTAATTTACTTGTTTTTGTCAAATGTTAAATTTGCAACTGGGCCTTTGAGGTTACTCACAATGTTTATCTTTAGGTATTCACACTCTCTAAATTGGTCAACAGAAAGAGAAGGTGCCTAAATTAAACCCATACTCTTGCCTTTGGGGAGACTATTTCCATTCCTTTATGGTATCCAAGCTATAGTTAAACAAGCTGTCCAAAGTAGGCATTTAGAAGTTTAATGTCCTGGGAGGACTTCTGTATGTTTTCAGACTGGAGTTATTATTAATTCAATATAAACAACATAACACCATTGGTTGTAGTGCATCAGTAATATTCTTTGGTGCTTATCTTTATTGTCTAGTAGCAATGGATCAATGTTTCTGGCTTTTCTTAAAACACTCTCAAAGAAAATGTGAGTAGAAAATGAAATTTAATGAGCAGATTTCTCCCATGCCCTTTGAAAAACAAACAGGTCAGGACAAGGCACCAAAGATGGCATTTTACTATGTGCTTGTTCCTGAAAAATACATCTACCTATAACATGTCAGCAAAGAAGAGGCTGCCATTTTACTCCCAATTAAAACATACTGTTTCAGGGTCATTTTTTGTTACATGAGCAAATTAAGTTTTCTGAATCATCTAGATGACCAGGGATACATGGGAGAAAAAAAACCAACAAAAACATCAAAGAGAACTTAAGGATCTAAGTTTTATAGGTCTTCCTTCATAAGTTTTTTATCTTAATTTACACAGAGAACATTTCAAGAACTAGTAAGAATTACTACTTACTAGTAAAACCTTGTATTGAAATCTCTTTTGTAAAAGGACGGGTGTCTGAAAAATGCAGAAAGTCATGTTGAAAAGTGGTACTAAAACATCTCTTTAGAAGTACATTGCTATAAGCCACAGTGCAGCTATGAATGTTCCTCCAAAAATCGAGATTCATAATTTCTGTATTCCAAATGTGGTCTTAGTATATTTTTGTAATAATTAGGGACTATCACAAAAATGACCAAATTCAAATTAAAAAAAAAAAAAAAAAGCTAAGGTTATGAGATGTGACAGGGACAAATAACCGTATCAAGTGCTCTTATTAACATTGACTTTCAAATTACTGTGAACATAGGCTATTTGCTTTCAGTAAGCATGTTTCATCAGTACTGTACAGAAAAACACAAGTGATTAACCTGATCACACATAAACAAATTTTGTTGCATTGTCCCTTTTAAACCAATACAGTACCATTCCTCTCAGGTACTGTATCAGGCATCAGCAGCAGGCCTCCTTTTCCACTTATATTTATCTCTCTGAGAAACATCTGTTGTGGCAAGGAAGAGGAATGACCCTCAGCGTTCAAATCTGAGTTCCCTCCGGCCTTGTTCAGGGCACTGGTGCAGAATAGACCCTTGTTCCATGTCTTTTATGTAGGAGACTCTTTCAAGACTTGAGAGCCTTAGACAAAGCTGTAGGATTTAGAGATCTGCACCAGAGGGACACCAGGTTAAAGACGTGAACAGAAAGCTTCCTGCCTCGATATGGGCCTCAGATTATTATCCATTATTGATTTTTCAGGTAGGCAACAATGAAGTTGCAGTAAGAAGTCTGAGAGCAATCAAGAGACCTCAGGGCCTTGGGACAGCTTGTTAAGGGATCAGGAGGACAAGCAACGTTCTTCTCTATCCTTCCACTTGCTGGGAATGATAAAGCAAGAAACAGGAAGAGCTAGCAGATCAATACCTGGCTCCAAGCCTGGTATCACCAGCAGAATTTAGAGGGTTTTGATCATGTGTTTACACAACAGTGAGTCTTCTGGCAGCAGACAGGCTACACCTGTCTCAAAGGAGAAAAAGGATTTTTGCAAAGGAGTTGCCAAGGTTCCTTGAAGGGGCTTTAAAGTAAATTTGAAGTGGGAAAGGAATAAGACCAGAATTGCTAGAGAAAAGCCTGGGGGCAGTATGCCAATGTTTGAGGGACAGTGAGCTACTGAGGTCATTTATTTTGCTGCTTCAGTGGAGGTAGGGGATGGACATCCATGCAGGAGCAAAGACACAAGTTTATTGATGTGTAAGTAACCACAGAAGTGCCTGAGAATGGTTCTGTAGGAATCAGAGCTTCTCCCCCTGAAAAAGTGTCAGAATGAACAGTCCAAGTGAAATGCACCTAGACCAACTCACCTTGGGATCAGCCCAAAGGTACTGAGGGAGCTGGTGGAAGTGCCCACTGAGCCATTCTCCATCATATACCATCAGTCCTGGTTACATGGAGAGGAGAGGTCCCAGTTAACTGGAACTTAGCAAGCCCATCTGCAAGAAGGGCAGATTTATGAAAGGCACGTCCTGCTTGACCAACCTGATCTACTTTTTACAAAAGAGTGACCCACTTACTCAATGAGGGAAAGGCTGTGGATGTTGTCTACCTGGACTTCAGTAAAGCCTTTGGCACCATTTCCCACAGCATTCTCTTGGAGAAAATGGAGCCCAAGGCTTGGATGGTGCACTGTTCAATGAGTAAAAGATTGCTGGATGGCTGGACCCAGAGAGTGGTGGTGAATGGAGGTAGTCCAGCTGGTGGCCACTCATGAGTCGTGTTTCCCAGGGATCAGTATTGGGTTCAGTCCTGTTTAATATCTTTATCAACAATCTAGACAAGGGGATTGAGTGCACCCCTTAGACAGTTTGCAGATTATACCAAGTTAGATGGGAGTGTTGATCTGAGGGAGGGTAAGAAGGTCCTACAGAGGGATCTGGACAGGCTGGTTAGATGGGCTGAAGTCATTGTATGATGCTTAACAAGGCCAGGTGCCAGGTCTTGCCCTTGTCACAATAACCCTATGCCATGCTACAATCTGGGGGAAGAGTGGCTGGAAAGTTGCCTAGTAGAAAAGGACCTGGGGGTGCAGATTGACAGCCACTGAACATGAGCCAGCAGTGTGTCCAGGGGCCCAAGAAGGCAAAAGACATCCTGGCCTGTATCAGAAATAGTCTGGCCAGAAGGACATGGAAAGTGATTATCTACCTGTACTCAGCACTGGCAGGGCCACACCTGGAATCCCGTGTCTGGTTTTGGGCCCCTCATTACAAGAAAGACACTGATGTTCTGGAGCATGTCCAGAGAAGGGCAATGGAGTTGATGAAGGATCTGGAGCACAAGTCTGATGAGGAGCAGTTGAGAGAGCTGAGGTTGTTTAGTCTGGAGAAAAGGAATGCTCAGACAGAATTTTTCGCTCCCCACAACTAGCTGAAATGAGGTTTTGGGGAGGGGGTGGGGCGGTCTCATGTCCCGAGTAAAGAGTGATAAGGTATGTGCAAACAGCTTCATGTTGTGTCAGGGGATGTTTAGATTGGCTATTAGGAAAACTGTCTTCATGGTAAGGATTGTCAAGCACTGGAACACCATCTCTGGAGGTATTTAAAAGAGGTGAGATGTAGGGACATGGTTCAGTGGTGGACTTGGCAGTGTCATCTTAATGGTTGGCCTTGATGATCTTAAATTTTTTTTCCAACTGAAATGTTTCCATGATTCTATACCAGTGATTCTGTCTTTTGGAAAGACATAGTGATTTTCTGTCATCCTGATGCATCAAATTCTATGGTGTCTAAAACTGTGCATTGGTTCTAGAGGCAAATGGCACACAGCTGGATGCTTTCAGGGATTGCTTTTTGCAACTGGCTGTTTTCAAGGTATTTTTTTCTGTGTAACATCTGATTCTTAGCCCACTTTCTGCAGTTACAGGGAAATCTTTGCTCCAAGTGATTACATTACAGTCAGTAATGAGGATTGTGTAGTTAGTAATATAACAAGTGACCAGAGTTTTATGATGAAAAAAAGTAAAATAAAATGACAATGAATGTTCATGGTTGGCCATCTGAAAAACAAGTATTAGTTGCCAGTAGAGCCATGTTAACAATTTTTCTGTGATGTCACGTTAATATTACATTATTCCTTGTCTTTCCTTCTGAACAGTTGGTTAAAGGAAATTAATACAACCTTTTAAGTGCCCTCAAAAGAAACCAGATGATTAAAGATGTCAAAAGAGGCGTAAAAAGCCCTAGGCTAGTATTCACCATGAAAGAAAAGGAAGATAAGGAATATAGGGAAGTTTCCTTGGATTTCAGTTATGTGTGTGAGAAGCCAGCAATTTGGACTTAATGGAATTCATATTCTGCAGGAGCAAAAATATCTTTTTTATTTATGAGCATTAGGGACAAAAGTAGAGTGCTGCCTGTGATTTTTTTGATTACTCCATTACACAGGAAATCTGCTGCCACTTTACTAATTAGAATTTTTTTTACTTATTTATTTCTGTAGCACATGTGGCAGCCAATAACTACAACCACAACCAAATGCATTGTTTCTCCTTGTTCTACTACAAAGGTCTAACGGTAAATTTAAACATAGAGAACTCAAAAAGCTACTTGTCTGAAAAAGAAAACGAATTAACAAATTTTCATTTCATTAAAAACATTTCTTAAATTATATTAAGGAAGCTTTTTGTCATCATTTCTGATTTGTGTCAGTTATAGCATTTGCATCTTCAGCTGGCAGTTCATTAAATGAGGAAATCACATAGTCCATCACATCAAGTGTTTGACTGAAGGAATGAAAAATGGCAGGCTGTCATCACATCCCTTCATTATTATTATTTTAATGCAAAATTATCAGCTGCACTCACAAACAAAATTCATTGCTGGTTAACATGAGGAAGGCACAGCTTGTGAACAGTATAATAGGAACATTTGGAGATCATTCTTTTTGCCATTTAAAGTAATGAGAATTTTGACATTGAGTTCAATGGAAGCAAGGCCAGATCCTATACAGTTCACCCACAATTATACTGACATGATTTGCAATTTCAGTGATAGCAAAATAGCAAGACCAAATTGGTTTAGTGTACATAGAAATGCAAAGCTCCTTCTCTTGGGCGCCTAGATCTTCTGCTGCTGATGAATATCTGTACTTACCTATGCAACTACAGATATATAAAAAAATGGGAATCTATATATTCTATTCCAAAGTATTCCAAAGATTTATTTGTTTTTCAAAATGGGCCTGACTTGTAACACTAGATTATAGTCAACATTTGAAATTTTAGCTTTTAATACTCTGTCAAATGCTCTGGAAACATACTCTTTTAGGGAAAATTATAAGGCTGCCTTGAGGTAGAAAACATTTTTTCCCTTTCAGTATTCAGTGCTATTTCTTTGCAAGGTCTAGGTTAAAATCAGACTTGGTTCATTGGCATTCCAAGGTACAAGTCCTTGTAAAAATCATGGCATATTATATATGCATAAAGATTTTCTAATGGTCATAAAGATGTGGAGGTTGATTACAGTGTTTTACAGAAGTTGTTACAATGGTCACTCAGTCAGTCATGTCTGTTTGGCAACTGTTTCTGTGCCTCCAAAAGTTAGATCTTTCCTTATCATCAATCTCTGTTTTCATATCATCCAAATTTTACCATTGCTAACGTCACTGTGTCTTTTGTCTGTGTTCCTCCACTTATACCCTTATTCTCTTCCTCTTCATTCCTGCTTCACTCTCAGTTGTTGCTGCGAATCTGCGAGGCACCACATTTTTTTGTTTTTGTTTGTTTGTTTGTTTGTTTGTTTTGTTGGTTTTTTGTTTTGTGTTTTGTTTTTGTTTTGTTTTTGTTTTTTGTTTTTGTTTTTCATTTGAGTGCAACATAGATTAGAGCACAGCTGGCAAACCAGTTTATTCACTAATCTGCTTACTACTTCAAAGATACAAAGGAGTATGAATAAGGAGAACTACAGGGAAATGCAGAACTGATATTCAAAGCAGAGCTTCATTCACTTCTTGTAGTAAAATGTATTTGTAGGCACAAATCAAAACACTTTTACAAAATAATACCTTACTTACACAAACCACAGTAGCTGGTAGCTCAAGAAAGAGTGGAGCTGGGTTACTGGGACTCTATGACTGTTGTGGCTTTAGGATCTTTTAAATCTCTGCTATTTCAATCAAATTAATTCAAGATAAAAGTACATTTTTCAAATTGGATGATATGAAAGGGTTTTTTTAAAGTCACAAATTGAAGGAAGGAAACTGAAGGTACATTTCTGGATGCTGATTTAGTTGATGTCTGTCAGTTTTATACTCTCACATTTAGCATGTCAAATTTCACTCTTTTTCTTACTTAATTTAATAAAATGATCATATTTTTCTTTCAGAAATATTACTGAAAGTTCAGGATTGCCTGGACACACTAAGTCGTTTCCTCTGCTAAGAAGGTCAGTTGGTTCTTTTCTGGTTTATATTATTCTAAAACCTTTTTTATGACTGTTTGGCACATGGGTTGGGGCAATCTCAATCACAAATACAGGATGGGTGGAGAAGGGATTGATAGCAGCCCTAAGGAGAAAGACTTGGAGGTGCTGGTTGACAAGAAACTTGCCATGACTTGGCAAGGTGCACTCACAGCCCAGAAGGCCAATGGTATCTTGGGCTGCAGCAAAAGCAGCATGGGCAGCAGTGCAGAGGAGGTGATTCACACTCTCTGGTTCACTCTCATGAGACTCCACATGGAATGCTGTGTCCAGCTCTGGAGACCTGCAGAAGAGCATGGACCTGCTGGAATGAGTCCAGGGAAGGGCCACGAACACAATCAGAGGGCTGAAGCATCTCTCATATGAAGACAGGCTGAGAGACCTGGGGCAGTTCAGCCTAGAGAAGAGAAGGCTCTGGAGAGACCTAAGAGCACCTCTCAGTATCTAAAATATGCCTAAAAAAGAGCTGGAGAGGGACTTTTCACAAGGGCATGTAGTGATACGACAAAGGGAATGGCTTCAAACTGTCAGGGGGTAGATTTAGATATATATTAGGAATTCATTCTTTATTGTCAGAGTGGTGAGTGCCCGGAGAAGTTGTGGATGCCCCATCCCTGGAAGTGTTCAAGGCCAGGCTGGATGGGGATCCGAGCAACCTGGTCTAGTGGAAGGTGTCCCTGCCCATGGCAGGGGGGTGGAATTAGATGAGGTCCCTTCCAACACAATCGATGCTATGATTCCATGATTCTGTGACACAGTTTTGCCTTTTTTCTTCTACATCAAAAATAATGAGCTAAAATGCATTTTAAAAATAAAATTAACTATTTAAATATTTAGGTTTTAAATCCTTAGATAGTTCATGATGTGATAATTCCAACAAAAAGAATGTCACTCAATTAGAAGCAAATAAAACCTGCATAATTTAGAGGTACATCTTAAATAATTTTCATTTCCAGCTGCTGAGACCAAGTCCTGTTACCGTGCTAGAAATGGGAAGTCATAAGGAACTCATCTTTCATGAAAGAACAGTCAAATTAATGTGAGTGGAGCAGATGTCTCAGCAGATCAATAATATCCCCTTGACAGTCACTAACATATGCCAAAATATAACATCTGAAAGACAATGAGGAAGAAAAAGACAATAAGCACCTGTTACGCTCTCCCAGTTTTATCGCTAAGGTGACACCAAGCATTTCAAGCTGAATACAAACCATCCAACAGAAAATGCTTACATTCTGCTTAAAGAATTATTTTTAATTTAGAGGGAGAAAATTCAAAGACAATACTGGGATGCATGGAAGACATCAATAGTAAGGAGAAAAATTATATAATATTCTGGTTTTAAGGTTTCTAAACTCTTAATACTTATACTCAAGAATGAATTCAACTCCTGTTGATGTGAGATTCTGTCAGTTCAATTATTCCAAGGTCCTGATTCTGCTCCTCTTAAATTAGTTTTGACTTTATTTCTCAAACTTATTATTAGTTAATATGGGGGAAAAAAGGTAGAACCTATTTTTAAAATAAGTAATAAGGTCAGACTGGAGCATATTCCTCGAAAGAAGTACAAGTATGAACAATGGCCATTGATAAGAGGACTCTGAGTGACTTGGTAAAGGAAGAATTCCAATTTTTCCACCAGTGTCTACCATGGATACTAGCTAATATCTCAGCATCAACAACTCCATCTGGTTAACCACGCCAGGCTTGTCAAAACTGTCCAACTGAAACAAAAGTACTCAACATTCATTATGGTTTATTTAGTTTCAATAAAACATTACTAACTTCATAACTCCTTTTCCTAAAATAAAAATCTCTTATGAACACAATGCAGATTTGACTGCTTGGAATTCAATCCCCCAGTTTCTGAAGAAAAGAGGTTGTATGAGAATCACAATGCACTGAGGTGTCTATCAAGCAGAAGAACACATGACAATCATACACGCTCCTTTGGAGAGTGAAATGTTAAGGGTTAATGACTAAAAGAATCAGCCAGTTGCAGAAGCAGCAGGGTGTTTTCTGGAAGTCAGGTTTGAACCCCGCACCTGAAGAGGAGGAGAGTTTTTGGATGTGTAGTGGTGAAATCTCTGATCCACATAAGAACAACCCAAGTGCAGAGGTGGTGCACACCCACCGCTAGAGGATGACCACAACAAACTGACCTTTGTTTAGCAGCAAGATGGGTTTTAAGACAGATAAGGAAAAAGGCCAATAAGAAGCAGACCCTGCTGTAAGACTCTCCCCATTTCCTCCTGCCAGGAGACATATCTGGACATTCACAGCAGGCCTGAAGGTACTCATCCTTTCTAAGAAGGAATAACTGGCTCAGCTATGCTGGCGTGAGTAAAAATGGTCATGTCTTGGAAAGGGGCATAAACCAAAGACCCCTGAAGCATCCCATGACCCATTTCTGAGGCCTTCCACCAGAGCACTGTGCGTGATCCTCAGTGTTACATCAGACAGGGCAGAACTCCCCCCCAGGGAAGGCACCTGGGCATTCCCACCTGAACCTGAATGCATATTAACCCACTGAACTTTATATTTGTGGGCTTCTACTCTCCATTTTTTTTTTTTTTTTGTCAGCCTCTGTCTATATAACTATCCATGAAGAAATATTAGCCATTTATTTGGTGTATAATTTGGTTGTGATCAAAACTTTGAACTTACACTTTAATAATCACAGGATAATAGAAAAATGGGCTTGGAGGAACCATAGGAGGTCATCCAGTTTATCTAATTAGCCTCCAGGTAAGAAAAATTATACCTACGTTGTTTCCAAGAGCTAATTGACCAGTTCTTAAAAACCTCCCATGGTGGAGGTTCCATCACTTACAAAAAAAAAGCTATGATAGTTCTTCAACGATTTTGCAATTTTAAAGTGTTTTTCAATAATGAAATAGGTCAAACTTTCCAGGCCTGTAATCCATCTCATTCAGTTATTCCAAACTATCTCCACTGGACCGCACAGTTCTTGACATACAGTGCTCCAAACAGCAGTTTTCTAGATGGCCAGTCTACCAAAGGCCACATTTCTGATTACTTCATATGTCTTTCTGCCTCTGCTTTAGCTTTGTGATGCTTTTTGTCATAGCACTGTGGGCTGATGCTCAGCTTTTTCTGAAAAACTGCTACCAAAGCAGCTGTCCTCATTTTGTATCACTGCAGTAAATAATTCCTGCTTTATGTTTTCGCATGCACTGCCACTTTGTCATTATCATTTTGAATTCTGATTCCATCCTCCAGCATATGAGCTCTCTCCTAGTTTTGGATCATCTCAAGATACAATAAACATACTCTATTTCATCATCTATGTTGTTCATAAAAGTATCCTTGAGAGTGTACAAATATAAGATATATGAGAGCTAGTGCTTTGCTTCTGTACTTTGACTTTTTGCTCTAGAGTTTTTCAGAGGATTGATGTTAACTGACAACAATTGCCAGATTGTTCTCTGTGTTCTGTTTACAGTTGAGCAGGGTGATTGTCTTTTTCCATTTCTCTTGATACCTTGTCTCTTCCTGCACGATCTCAAACATAACAGTCAAGAGTTTCAGATGCAGACATATAACAGGATAGTAACAAAGTTCATGTCATGAAACTGCATAGAAGAGTTGTATTGCCTACACAGCAGAAAACCCTGGAGCTTTCTGCTCTAATCATGAATCATGAGCTACCCTGGGCTATGCCGAAGTGGCAAAATGCCATGCATTAGTTGTAAAACTAATCACCAGATAATACAAAAACTGTTTAAATAAAAGGGGAAAGGTTTGTACTGCAGCTGGCAGCCACACAGGACACGGGGCACATGCTGTGTTTGGGACATCATCTACCACAAAACACAGACTGAGCAACTATGATGAAGAATCATATTTACTAAAAATAATGTTAATAGTCACTGTAGAAGCCTGGATAAGTAAGGATTTAATATGTTGCTATGCCTCAAACACCAATAGGCACTCAAGTGGGCAAGTTAGAACAGGATGTGGATGGAAAGAGAGCAGAGTTAGGGCCAACTTCCCGGTCCGTGGTGACTGCATGACATAAAGAGTACTGCAAACAATAGAATGGGGTCAGGAAGGGGGCATGGACAGCTGACTGAGAGTAAATCCAGGAGAAGGGGATCAAGACCACCAAAGACTCTCAAAATCCCCAATCCATTGCCAGAAAGATCCAGAAGGACAGACTGCGCAAACTCACTCATGTATGTGATGAGTGATAAAACTAATCCCAGAGTGGAGAAAAATCTCCTATAAAAAGGTACCCCCAACAAAGGTGATTCTTTGGAATAAGGGTAGACTCTTCAAAAATAATTTAAAAAATAAACTAAACTAAACCAAGAAGCCATGTTGTATTTTGGGAAAAGTGCTGTATACAAAACAGGTAACTAGTCCTCAATACTAAGGTGAGAAAAATGTACTGATCAAAACCTAGCAATTCACCACACAACAGGGAACTCTGTAAGAGATTTGCTAACAGCACACAAGAGCAGCTGTGCAGCTCGTAAACTCACTAGGGACATGGTACAGATGTACAGAAAAATCTAAGTCTAGAAATGTCAGAACAATGAACCAGGGAATTGACACAGCTAGATGTTATTCCTAACAGCAATATTACTATTTGTCATTACAAGACCATTCACAAATTACTACATAGCTGAACTGGGTTCAAATCCTGACAGTAACTTATAAGCTCTCCTTCTAGTAAACTAGAAAGAGCTCGTAAGAGAACTATGATCAAACTTTAGAGCTATGTGAAATATTTTACCGAAAATTGATATTTTAAAAAATACACAAATTCATTTCAGTAATGCTAATTATCTTTTAGTTTTGTTTAATTATGTTATTTCAAAATATATCTTTAATTTAAAAAGTAAGCTCTAAAACATGTAAATTATTTGCTGCATCCTGGACAGAAAGATTCCCTAAAGTAAAATAAAATAAAAAATATATAACGAGAGAGAGAAATATAAGAGCTCACACGAGAGCTCACCCAGAGCCAACTCAGGGCAGCACGGGCCCCTTAAGGCTCACACACTCACACACCCACTCCATGCCGTGAGTCCAGCCAAAAGGAAAAAGCTTTATTAACATATCACACACTGTATTTATAATCTATGCTTTTCAGTTACATCATTATATCAAATGATTGGTCAGCTTAGAACTGTTCATTCTCAGGCCACCTAAAGTCCGCAGTTCATAGGTGTTAATGTTAATTAACTCCTCCCGAAGAACTCATCCCATGATGGCTCTCTGAAGGAATTTGGGGAGTAACAGCAGATGTTCTTCTTATAGATAAGTTCTCACTCCAAGGCTGCGAACTGCTCTCTTGAAATCTGTAAACACAGGCCTGCTTCTCCTGGGAACTGCACAATGAATTGTTCACAGAATATTCACAGAATATCCAATTTTCTGCATTCTGCAACAATTCCCCAAGGAAAAAAATCTAGATTTCATTTGACTCAAATGATTTTGTTTAAAAAAACCCTTTAATTCAAATAATTTTTGAATTTTGTTTATATATAAATATATTTTAAAACAATTACTTGTCATATCACATATACTTCTCATCTCTATGAATCAGAGTTATCCTTGATAGCAGTAAAGCACCTAATACATTCATGAAGCCCCTTCTTCTCTCTGCCCTCAAAGTGACTCCCTTTAGAGCGACAGCTAAAACTTGGTAAGAAGTCCTTTGTCCAGTTAAGTCCCTGAGAAAACATGTAATGACTCACTCCAGTTGGAATTTAACATCTTAGCTCTTATCATTCTTACATCAGAGTAGATTTACAGCCTTATTTTTAAACTTCATTACAAAGGCAGCTAACCAGAGTTTTACTGTGTTGATACCAGCAGTGGAATGAGAAATGAGGTAAAAAGCAAAAGTTTATGAATTGGGTACTATATATTGTGGTGTATTCCCTGAACACTGACATCTGACTGCTATGCAAACAGCACAGAAAGGTGACCTTGATGAAGCAGTCCTTAACAAATGAGAGTTCTTAGCTATTCAGGATACACATAGTGGCTTACAAACATATTGTAAAACTATACTCAAAAGCATTTGTTGTTTTTTTTCAGCATCCTTCTCAAATATTTACTTTATCTGCAGTTCTTCAGTTCTTGGAATGTACCCACAATACCATTTCCTGTTTATTAAAGGGTTCACATTTGATTTTAAAAGTAAGAAGTAAATTTTTCCCCAGCAATTTTCTAGGTCTTACCATACTTCACTATCATGCCTTTTATCTTTTGCTTTATAATTGGAAATGGGAACATAAAGAGAAAACTTTGAAAATATATGCCTGTGCAGGATGCTGCTGATGGAATGCTAGGATGTTTTATCAGTCTTTATTGGCATCAATTGTTTGATTTTTATTTGATGCCCTTCAGTGTTGGGCACTACACAAGCAGAAATTACAAGACAATTATTATTTAGAATTTATGCCTTCCTGTTGGTTGGATTGCATTTGTGATTGCAAAACAATGAGCAAAGACAAGAGAAAGGTGATCGGAAGAATGATTACCTAATTTAATTTTGAGTCTGTAAAGCCTGTTTCAGGTAGGATATATGAAAAACTTATCACAGGGTGTAAGCAGTTTTTTAACAATTTATTAATGGCTCACTGAGCACATAATTAAATGTTACCTTATTTTTTTGCTTTTTGTACTCTATTTCGTTACTTCTCCCGTCCATCCTGACAAGCACACAGCAATCAAGAGCAATCTATAATGCACTGTACACTGCACAGACACATGGGGAATGCCACACTGCTAAGTCAAGGTCTTGATGAATGGCCGGTTCATCAGTGACAAACCATTGTCTAGTGCAGCACTCCTGTGCCACAAGAGAGAAAAAACCCCAACAAACCAGCCAGACTGTTCTTGAAGCCTCTTCAGGCTGGGAAGTAGTAGAATGAAATATCTGCAAAATATTATAGCATTTGCAACGTCAGAATCTGTTATAACTGAGGTTGTAAAGTAGTTTTCAATCTAGTTACCATTTTCATATCCTCATTTTAAAATCATTAACCCTCTGGGCTTGACATTTGCTTTATTGAAAAACATATTTGTTGATAACAAATATTTGCAAATATGTTTACTCTTGTTTTGAATTCCAAAAGAAACAACTTTAAGTCTTTGTTCTACCAAAGGCTTTAGTGCAAGTGCTCCAGCAATGCTATGACCTTGTCAGCCTCCCTGTTGCACAACTTTGATTACTTGTGCAAAATGTAAAGAATTTTTCAATATAGACATATGAGCAAATTGCAAAAACCCTTTTGCCTTTAGCAGGATGAGAACTTCACTCAAACTGTGACTCTTAAGAGTGATACTCAGGTGATATTTAGAGAGGAATATATCCTCGAGTTTGCAATGCATGGGTTTTTTCCAGTAAAAACTGGGAGTGTCTGAGTGCTGTATTGAGTATATAAAATATATGCTTGGAAGAAAAGGTAAGTGTGGCTCAGGAAGAGCACATTAACCAGAGCAGGTCCTTGTCTCCATAGTACTTTTCTGTTACAGACTCACCTTTAGTCTTTTAGTTAGTGGTTCAAACTCTTTCCAGGATTTCCTTCCTTCTTTAAATGAGGGAGAATTAAAATTCTCTAAGGCCTTGAAAGCTGCTTAAAAACTTAACCTCTCTAACACCTCATGTATTTTACATTAGCTGAAATTTTTTTCCTGCCTTACATTAGTTGAAAAAGAAATAAATAAAAGTAATACAAATTTGGCAGCTAAGTAGCCAAGAGAGGGTTAGAATAATTTATTGATATCTTGCATTTAAGGTTATACACCAGGAGACAGGTTAATAGTCTGAAATCCAAACTCTTCAGAGTTTTCAAATCTGAATAAGTTTTCAGACTTTTTAAAGACTAATTAATAAACATTAGGGAAAGTGACATTGGCTCCAAGTAAAGTGAATTATGACCACACGCACTACACAATAACCTCTGAGTTCCTGATCTCTAAAGTCATGCAGAATAGAGATTTGGCCAAAGCATCCTTTGGCTTGTTACCATGTCACAAACCTGAGTGTTCTTGCCCTGGAAACCAGGGCACCCAAAGGAATAGCAAAGCAAGAGAGAAAAAGGCATCACTATAACCACACTGTTAGTTTGAAAGTTTAGATTTAGCTATGGGAGAATTTTTCACATTGTCCCTACACTTTCCCTTTGGAAAGTGAGGAAAATTTCTTTTGGGGATGTTAGAAGGTATTTACTTGTGACAGCAAGGGGATTATTTTCATTAGACAGGTAAATAGTCACCCAAGCACAGCATACTTATTTCACAGCCCACAGGCTCGTTGGCTGCTTCTGCTGCTCATTTATTTTTCACAATACTTTTGACAAACTTTAAATAAGTTTTTACGGGAATGTTTGTGAAAGTTTAAAATGGAACTGTACATTTACATTTTTCCCTGCTGCTACAAGATGCTGTCATAGCTTTTGAATTCTTTGTGCTGTTTATATGGATGATGTGGCCTTCTAGGAATCAATCATACATCTCCATGGGAAAGAAAATAGAGAATGATTAGAACTCAGGACACAAAAGTCATGGGATTGTTTCTGGCTGTTGTATTTCTTCAAACCCTGCAAGGACCAGAAACAGTTCACAGAGGAGAGCTGTAAAGTGAACAGGGAGGGATCAAACTTAGAGCATCTGATACGATTTCCTGGCATGTGATTTGCAGACCAGAAGAAATACTAATGAATGGTTCACAACATACATGGTTATGGACAATCACTGTTAATGTAAAGAGAAAGACTTAGTGACATACATGGTAAAACTTTGGCCAGGTCACACACAAGCAGGGGACCACTCTGTTCTCTATTTTGACAGGTATATTGCACCAGTGAACAGCACTGATCTTTTCCTATGTAGATTTAATCAGCAGACATACAAAAGCTGACTTCAAATTAACCTGGTCATGCTGGAAATAAAAACAGCAACTATGAACACTACTGCCCCCTTCACCTCAAGTATTTTCTTTTACTTCATCACCTTTCAACATTCTGGCATTTTAAGAAAACACAAATTCCTAATAAGATTAGGAATTTGGAAAGAAATAGTTCACATAGCAAAAACAGTAATTGTAGTATCACACTTCATATTTAGAATTTCTTTTTAGGATTTAAACATTTTCTACACTTATACACCTTAACATGGATTAAACACTTACCTACTCATTAGTGATATTTATACCTAATTATTGCTGATAGACTCATGCTGACATGTTTAAGAATACTCTTACAGGACCAGTGCTATGTTTCAAAACTCTGCCAAACAGAATAAAAAAAGGGAAAAATCAATTAAATATATATATTCAATGAAAATCCATATTTTAAGGAGGCGAGTTTTAAGCGAAGTACTCAGGCAAATGATAAAATATAACTGCACTGGGCTTACAGACGAAAGACTGAACAGATGATTCAAGGATGGTTTCAAGTGAACAGTTGTGAACTAAACAGAACATGGGCAGAAGGTTGTGTGATTACGTTAACCATGAATATCTTGGAAGCACAGGGTTTGCTCTTTTTTTTTCTTAATAACACATATTTAAATTCTCACTCAGTTCATGATAAATGAGAATTCAATTGAACACTCCAACAGCAAAAATCCATTATTAAACTAAGAAAGGTCATCAAAAAGAAAAAGGCCTTGCATTGGTCAGCACTTGTTAAACAAAAAGACCAATCCTGTTTACCAAGAAATTTTCATACTTAAGAGGGTTTATTTGCCTTAAATCCCTGAAAACTAAGCTGATTGATGAAGTTGCAAGATATATTCTTTCCTGGAATTTGTTAACAAGTAAGAGTTTGAGGCACAGGAAAATTTTAACATCTTACTAAGGAAATTGAAAAGATGGATGAGAAATCAATAACACTGCACTTGACACTACACAGCTAAAATCAGGGCGTGAGGTAGACGATAAACACCTCATTTAAAGTAAAGCTAATGTAACCAAGTAAAATTCTAGGACAATATAAATCTTTTTATCTATGCTGATGATCTTTAAATTCAGGGGAGGTTGATGCATCTGAGCCAAATAAGAGGAACAGATTACTCCTGCATTTGATGGGTTGTTCTGTGAAGAATAACAAGAAAGCATTCTCTAAGTAAAACAGTCAGAAAAGAAAGGCCAAAGAGAGTCCGCCCCCTGATAAACAAGGGAGAACTGGTGACACCAGCTATGGAGAAAGCTGAGGTGCTCAAGGAGTTCTTCATATTAGCCTCCACTGGGTGTCAGGTTTCCCACTTCTCTCAAGTTCCTAAATTTCCAAGTGAAGGTTGAGGTAGCAAAGTCCCTCCCTCTGTACATGAGGAGCAGGTTCATGATAAATTGATGAAAACTGAGAAGGCATAAGTCTATGGGCCTAACGTGCACCCCAGGGTCCTGAGGGATCTCTCCATCATATTTGAAAGGTCATGGTGGTCAGGTGAAGTCCCCAGTGACTGGGAAAAAGGAAGTATCAATTCTATTTTTAAGAAGGGATGAAAGGAAGACCCATGGAACTACAGGCCAGTGGGACTCACCCCTCTGCCTGCGAATACTGTGAAGTAGATCCTCATGGAAACAATGTTAAGATACAGACAAGACAAGGAGATTTTACTAGAGGAGTTCCTGCCTGACCAATCTGGCAGCGTTCTATGAAGAAGTTACTGCAACATTGACAAGGGAAGATGGACAGATGTCATCTACCTTGACTTATGTTATGCCTTTGACACAGTCCCACACAACATCTTTCCTTATCTTCAAACTGGAGAGATCACAGATTTGAAGGGTAGACTATTTGGTGGATGTGAAATTGCTGGATGGATGCAGTCAGAGTTGTGGTCAATGGTTCTATGACAAGGTGGCGGCTCATGACAAGTGGTGCCCCTCAGAGATCTGTCTTGGGACCAGCACTTTTTAACATCTCTGTCAATGACATAGTGAAATGGAGTGCACTCTCAGCAAGATGGCAGATGGCATGATGCTGAGCGGTACATATGACCGGATGCCATTGAGAGGGATTTGGACAAACTTCAGAAGTGGGATCGTGAGGACCTTATGAGGTTCAACAAGTCCAAGTGCAAGGTGCTGAACTTGGATGAATGCAATCCCATACATGAGTACAGACAGGGAAAAGAACTCATTCAGACTAGCATTGTGGAGAATGACTCGGGGGTTCTGGTGAATGAAAAGGTGGACATAAGCCAACAGTGTGTCCTCACGGTCCAGAATGCCAGTTGTAGCCTGGGCTGTATCAGAAGCAGCATGGCCACAGGCTGGGGAGATGATTCTGCCCCTCTACTGTGACCTTGTGAGACCCCACCTGTAGCACAACATCCAGCTCTCGGGTCCTCAGCACATGAAAGACGTAGACCTGTTGGAGTGAGTACAGAGGAGGCCATAAATATGACCAGAGGACTGCAGCACCTGTCCTGTAAAGACAAACTGAGAGAGTTGGGATTGTTCAGTGTGGAGAAGAGAAAGCTCATCTGGTCTTCCAGCACTTAAAGGGGCTTATTAAATTTAAAAAAAAAAAAAGGAGAGGGAGAGGGACTTTTTACATGGTCAGATAGTGACAGGACAAGGGCAGGTTGTTTTTTAACTAAAAGAGATTTAGATGTTAGGAAGAAATTCATCACCGTGAGGATCATGAGAAAGTGGAACAGATTACTGAGAGAAGTGCAGATGTCCCATCCTTGGAAAGCCGGATGGGGCCTTGAGCAACCTGATCTTGTGGGTGGCATCCCTACCCTTGGCAAAGGGATTTGAACTAGATGATCTTTAAGGTCCCTTCATGCAAATGAAATGCACACTTTTCTGTGATTCTCTGAATTCTTATTTCTGTCCTCAGATTTCACAGTCAAAAGTTTGCCAGTAATACAGAACTATCATAGTGATTTCATGTGAAAAAGTATTTGATAAATCATAAAATCATAGATTTCATAAATATGAATCATAAATATGCTGCTATTTTACAGGTCACTGTAAGTTGTTAATAATCAGATATAAACTGACAGTAACTGAAAATATTTACAAAATTTCAGTTTCCCACAATGATAAAAGATGAATCTGTTCAGAGCATTTAAGCTTTGCATGTACATGCCCCCTGCCTGCTCTCTGCCAAGTCAAACTTTTCCATTAAATTGGTCTTTGATTACTTTTCACAAAGTTCATCCAATCCAGCCTCTTACTTTCTTATTCCTACTTACTCTAGTAATAAATGCATTGCCTTTCTAGCCTCTTACTCATCATTCCCTTCAACCCCTGAAAAACATTAAACATGTCACTAAACAGGGTTGAGCCAGACACTACCACAGTCAGGAAGTGTAACTTCACACTTGCTTTATGTGCCATAGCTGCCTGTGACAGCAGGGCATGGGCTCCACAGTCCTTTCCAGTCCTTGCCCCCATATCGTGGAGTGCAGAACATGGTGCAAGACAGAGGAGGGAAGTCTGCCAGGTGGAACCACTTCCTCCCTCTCAGTTCCCAGCATCTCTGCAGAACCCTGAGCTGACCACTCAGTAACAACACCCTAGAGTGACTATCTGTAAGAATCTTTGGTTGAACTGGGGCAGGAGGACTAGCTTTTGTCTACATTACACTGCACTACAGTGACAGTAATGTCACATATCCTTAGGCTAATAAGAAGAAAAAGCAGCAGTGTGGGTGCATAGGTGGGTAATATTTTTAGCATCTGGGCTTCTCAAGCACAGCCACTCTTTATTCTCCTCATGTTTCACTGGCGCTAGTGTCACATACTTTTAAATTGGTGTGTGAGGAAAGAAACGACCAGAAAGAACAGCAGGAGGCAGATGTGACTTAGTGAAAACAGAATATTTGGAGATGGAGAGACACTGGGAGTACTCTGCTCAAGAGGCTTTGACATCTGTTTCAGAAGCAAAGATAGTGAAAACTAGTGTAACTATGACAAAAGTTTTTAACAGTCTATGTCATATTTGTCTGTCTTAACACTGCTGTTGTGTAATTACATATGAATGAACTAATATGTATAGGTGATTGAACATGCATTTGTATTCATCTACAGACACTTGGCAAGGATACACATAGACTTTCTGTTTAGTACAGTGGAGAGGGACTGACAATCCATATAGAGTTTCTTAATTTCTCTAGGTTAGATCTAACGTGCCACAGCAAAACAAAGGAGCTGATCTGAGCCCAAATTATTCCTGCAACTGTCTCTGTGTTCCCTGCATGAGGAATGTGAAGGAAAATGGGAAATGGTTGTATTGCAGATGTCTCAGCAAGGGTTCTCTTTTCATACAGGATTTGAGCCATGTGTTTTTGAGTAGATTATGGTATTATGATTTCCCTTGCTGCCCTCCTTTCTTTTTTTCCCTGAAGATATCAATATTGGACACTTGCAGTATATGATTCAGTTTTGATACAATCCTCGTTAAAGAGCTGAAATGACAAGAAAATGTCAGCAATCATTCTCCTAGCTTCATATTCTTTTTCTCCTTAGGTTACAAAGGTGAGCTGCATAAAGTAAACATAGCATACAAAAGACAGGCTGGAGAGGAATAGAGTGCTTCACTCATCAAAGAGATACCTAATATAGACATTCCATATACAATCATTGAGGTTCCCTCTAAAGTCAATAACAACAAACATGTAATTCTAAGGTACAATTTTACCTTTCATACAGCTGATGTCAGATGAGTTCCTGAATGTTCACAAATTGTTCATTCCTAAAACCAAAAATTTATCACCTCTGACTTTAGGGATTTGTTGCCTTCCTCATAATCACATCTAAAGATAAATCCTATCTGTTTACTTGGTCTTTATACTATCCTTTCTTTGCTGTAGATTTGTCCATCCTGTAAAACTGACACAAGTTCATGTTTTTCTGTAAACCAGAATAAAATTCATTTTCATCTGCTTCAGTTCAACATCTCTATGTTGACTATCTTAAGATAAAGTTTCCTGTGAAGGCCGGTTTGTAAAGTAATAGTATTGCTTTCCAGAATAGATATTCCCCTCCTGTGAACTAAAGAAATATTTGAGAGACACTATGACTTTTTGCATTTATTCCCAAGTCAGATCTGAGTGCTGAATACATAGGAATATTTTACAGTAAACATCATAGACTTTGACAGAAGTTCATCCATGAAATGCACCAAAAAACCAACCCTTAAACAACAAGTAAATAAAACCCTCCTCTTGTTTGTCATAGATATATTAGCTTCAGATTTCAATCACAGTAGACACAGAGAACTCAGTTCTACAGGGATTTGAGACAGTACAGCACAAATATATGCTAACATATATATATGTAACTAATAATCGTACTGCTACCATTCTACACTGGTGTTGCTCTAACCATATTTATCTCATTGCCTCAGGAATTGCTTTTAATAGTTTGAATATATAAAAAATAAGCTTTGTTCCACTTTATACTTTCATTTATACTTTCATGTTTTCAGGCTAATATATTTTTTGAAAACACAAATATTTTGATATCACAGAATCTGAATATTTAAATTCTACATCACACTCTCAAACCTGGAGTGCTTTTTTCAAGTACTATTCTTAGTAATTGTTCCTGTTATGAAATAAATCCCATCATTGGATGTATATTGAAAATGTCTATTATTAATATCAGGATACACATATGGCATGCATTTGAATAGTGATATGTGTTTGTATGTGTATATATATAGATATACATGTATATGTGCATATGCCTATCAGAAACAGGTGCTCAGCCTTGTGGAGCCTGGGGGTGCTGAACCATAGAAACCTTACTGCTTTGGGCTACCAGGTTCTGCAACCTCAAGCAGCATCAAAAAGAAATAATCAAAGGTTGTAAACCTAAAAATGTCTGCATTCACAAATATTAACATACATGTGTTCAGAATCCGAGTTGAAAAAGAGAAAAATATCCAAAAAATAGTTGGCTTTGAAAAAGGAATCTTTTAATAACTGGAAAGATGTGGTGAGAAAGCCAAAATCTTAAAGCAATAAAAGGAGCGAGTTAGACAGTGTTTATGTAGGACTGATGGAAAATGAGGGAGGAACAACAAGCAGAAAGATTCAGACAGAAGCATAACTGTGGAAGGACTGATGAAGAGAAAGTAAAAAAAAAAAAAAAGAATGAGAAGAATCTCACAGATGAAGAGCTTTGTGAAAGATCTGAGGAAACAGAAATGTAAGACTAAATGCAACACATTTGATGTATAAGAGAGAAAATACCTTACTTATCTAGAAAGGCCAATGCAAAGGTGGAAATAATCAGGCATGATGAGGACAGTGTGGAATTATCTACTGTGATGAGATGGAAGGAAAAAATATCTGAAAGGGAAAACCATGAATTATGATAGAGAAATGGGATTCCCTCAAGGAACGTAACCTTGAAAACTAATTCTTTATAGAGAGATTGTAACTACACGGATTTTTCCACAATCTCTCACTTTGTGCTTCAAATCATCAGATTTATACAGACAATCTTCAACTACTTTGCACCAAAGTTTTTTGTAAAATATGCTTTTCCAACATAGTACATACTCTTCTTAGATCCTGAAGCCAGTTTCTAGCCTCTTCCAATTGGATATATCTTAAATATTTTAAAACATATATTAAAATTCTAGTAAATATTTAAACACAGATATGCCAGAACCTCAGATCTGGAGTACCATATATAAATGTTAACACTTATTTAAATAAAGAATAGCCAATTCTGATGAATTGCAAAGCAAGGGTTCTACTGCTGAGATTCCAGAAAATTATTGTTCAGCCATTCTGGGGGAAAAGATTATAAAAATGAAACACAGTGAAAGCCTATTACTCATCCTTCCTGCACAGTCCAGTGGGAAATGCATTTCTAACATGAAGTTTCATAAGAACATGTTGACAGCTCTTCTTCACTGCTTTGTTGGAGGGAGCAGTTCCTTTCACTGGACTTAACTTCTGATCTGTGTTTCAATCTTGCAGAGTGCATCTGACACAGCTATGAGAAGAGGAATATTCAGTCTGTCAGAGGCAACAGACACAATAAACTGTGTTCTCTGAAGCACACCCTTCATCGTTTCCCACTTTTTTGCTATTTCGTGCACAACTACTTACTTAGGTTTAGGTTTGTACAACACATCATAGAGAAGTTGCTATAAGAACGTTTCTTGGTTCCACTATCTCATTTTGTCAGGTTTTCTGGAGTGCTCTTCTCCTAGGTTTCTTTTTAATTACAGTGTGCATGATTCCCCATAGGGTAAATAGATGGCAAGGAAACAGCCCATGCTCCTAAATGAAGTGGTAGAGAGAATCTCATCTTTCTCTGCACAGTCCTGTGATCCAGGCAGGTGTACACTGTCGGCCAGTAGCCAAACGTCCTAAGCTGATACAAGCACTGGAAGAGCTCTCCTTGGAGAGGATAATATGGGAACATATGCCACTCTGTATTCAGCATTTCCTTTGGAGGAAAGTTTATATGTATTCCCAGGCTAATAAATTAGAGTGTTCAGGCTGAAGTGTGTGTCCACAGACTCTAGCCACTGCTTGCAGCTCCTACTGAAATATCAGCTGTGTTGATTCTTTTTTTTTTCCTTGTTTTTTTATGGCTTTTGTTTGTTGGTTTGATTTTTGTGGTGTTTTTGTTTTGGTTTTGGTTTGGGTTTTTTTGTTTTCCTTTGGACAGCTTCTATTGCTCACAGTGAAAATTAGGAATACTGCTTGATATTCTGGAAAGGTGCTAAAAGATACAATTTCACATAACAAATAAAAATAAAACTCCCACTATTTCCATTGAAGAACAGTAGGCAGCATTACAATTAATTAGACTTTCAATCACAACCAACCAACAACTACAAATATGTATTATATACACAGATAAAAAAATGCATTAAAAAGCATCATTTTCATAAATGAGCCTTTCATTAGTTAGGAAGGGCAAGAATTAAAGTTTCCTGGGGTATTTCAATTTGCCACCCTAGCTTGACTGGCCTTAATTACATGGTCTGCTTCTATTTGCTACAGGGCTCTGGCTTCACTCAGAACTCATGATGGTGGGTGCTCACTTAACACTGCATCAACAAAATGTTCTCAATGAGCAGCCAAACAATATCTGTAGTTATTAGTAGCCTCACAGATTATTCAACTCCACACATTAAGAACATTGCACAAACTGATTTATTTTCTTTATGTCCAATGGATGCATGAAGACTTGAGGAATATTCAGAAAAGAGTCAGACAACCCACACTGAATGTCCATTCTGAACTGATCCAAACTTTCAGAGAATTTTGTTTTTTGTATCCCATCTAATACTCAAAGGACCCTTCTCAGTGCCCTCTGTCCCAGCTAAGGAGGTTCAGCAATTCTCCACAGCATACCCCAGTACCTCAATTTAGATCTCAGGAAAGAGAAAACACTGTATTTGCAATCTTTTGTAGAAAGAATTGTAAAAACACATCATCTAGGAACTGCACTAGCTGCTGTTTTCCCTAGTGTCTTTTTCCCAGAGTGATTCAGAAGACCCCTAGTAGCTAGAACACTTTTCCTTCTTCAATCATTGAAATCAATAACATTATTCTCTCTTACTTTTGATACTTACATTATGCATCTCCTTNTATATATATATATATATATATATATATACACACACACATCACCCACATGTAGAATCAAAGATGTTCCTAGTCTATGTAAAGGATTAAGGCTAGCAGAATTAAAACCTTTTGAGAATTTGTCATGAAGAAACATCTGCATGTTGTCTGTCCAATGCAAACATTTTCACTTGTGGAAATGAGCAGACTGACTATGCAATCAGAGTAGGGATAGTCACACATCTTGATTAGATCTCAAAAAGGAATATGAAAGAATAAATTCACACTAAATACTGTAGTGATGCTTTATGACTTTACTGCATTTGCAAAGAGCATCATGATAAATAAGGAGATAGTATACAATCTTTCAGAATCCATATGACACTATCTGGCAACAATTCTCAAGTGAAGTGTATTGGTGTCTGCTGCAGAATGATAACATTTTTCCCATAGAGAAAAAACTGTTTCAGCTGACTAAAAATAACTGGTACCCACACTCTGTAGCTTTCAAATTATTTCCTGACTCAAGCAAGTTGCTTCTTGTATTTTAAAGCTTTCCTAGAATCTGACTTGTACATAATTCTCCTCTGAATTCTTCATGAAATTGTTTTCTCTTGAGACAGAAAATTTGATTTGTCCTACTAAACAAGTGAAATTACACAAAGATTGTTTCCACCATTTCTTTGTGAGACAAATAACAGAATTGCAATATTGACCTCAGTGGTGTGATTAATATTTTAAAGGGCAGGTATACTTTCATAAGGAGTATGTTTCCTCTGAATTCAGGAAGAAGGAAGAGCCCAGTTTATTCAATGTCATAATAGGAGGTCTGAGAAGAAAGTGAGGATATATAAGGCTTTCCTTTTATTGATCCATCGAGCAGCTGTGTGAGATGTATGTTTATTTAGTAGTGAGGAATTTAATAAGTATCCAGAGGGAGAAAATTAATTGGACAAATAGTTATTATAGGTAATATTTGCATTAATTGGAAGGTCAAGTAAAATAAATAGGAGTAATGGACTTCAAAAACCTCAAGTGTCTCTTGAAAAGAAATTCTAAGTTGAGTAAGCAAAAGAAGGTGGAGATGCTGGATAGGTAATTAGGTAGGTGTATGAGGCAACACTAATATAGGAAGAAGAGCTAGTAGTGGCAGTATCATCAGTGGCATTGATGAAGACATCTCCCAGCTGCTGGTTCCTAGTGAATTCCGGGCTCTGCAATTGCCAAGAGTTGCTATCTTGCATAAAACAAAGTTGTAACTGATAATGTGATTGACACATCGTTGAGAGAGACTATCTTCCAGTTCCTGCTGAGTCTTAGCCTTTATCTTTGGGGCTGAAAAAATACAATTAGCTATGCACTCTTGGTAGTGTCCTGACCAAAAAAGGGTAGAAAAGCTGACTGCCGTTGTAAGCAGCTACAGAAAAGCTCAAACAACTAAAAACCTTGCTCATCTAAGTGCCTTGGTTTGCTGAAAGCTGAATTTTTTGCTGTTTCTGCTATCACCAATGCCATGAGATGCTTTTCATCTTTGTGCATATGCTTCAAACTCTGTCTTGCCTTTTCTCATACTGATAAAACAAAGTGGTATATTTAGCAGCTTATTCAAAAAACACATCCTAGTAAGTGCAGAAATACAGTAAGACACATTTCAACTAATCTGAGCATATAGTTTGAAAATATTCCAATTAGGAAGATACTTTTTGTTATCAAATGCACAAATTATATATATGCACATGTGTAGGAAACATAGGAAATAAAACTGGAGATCCTTCTGGCTGAGCTAGGAACTCTTTAACGATCTGAAAGCAGAAAAGTAATCATAGAAACACATGGGAGTAGTTTATGTCCATATGAAAAGAAATACAAAGACCATTGTGGAAAACCCAAAGTTCTTATTGGAACAAAGAAGAGAAGGCGACAGAAAGGATTCATAACTATATTTGAACAATGAAAACAAAAGAATGTGAAAGAGAACAAAGATGAAATTACAGAGGTTAAAAAAGAAGGGTAACTTTTCCCTAAATCTTTACATGAAAGACAAATAGTGAAGACCCATTTAACAAAATTAATTTAAGAAGCATATTCAAATGCGCTGATAAAGGAAACGTGCTGAAAGAAGATGCAGATCAGTTAAATGTGAGAATTAGAGCAGAGACTGAGAATGTTCATTTTGAAGTTTGTCCTGATTTTAGTAGCCAAGATCAGTTTGTCACTGTGTGGGTGTGTATTCTAAAGCCTCTATGCCATTTTTTCCCATGAACTGCTCACAGTGGCACATCAGCAGCTATTGTCTAAGGGACAGCACACCTCTCAGGCTGCAGGCTGGGTGTCTTGGAACTTCTATGAGATAAGGAAATTCTTCTGCCTCCACACCCACCTGAGGGGTCATGTCTGCTAATGGCCCATCAGGGATGTCAAAAATAGGCCATTGTTTATCTCACAGAGTAAATCACCCATTGTTTAAGTCTTCGCCCTGGGGGAGGGACTGGGCGGAGCCTAAGTGAATATNAAATACCTCCGTGCCCGCCAGGGACAGAGACTGGGGGAGGGAAGGGGTTTTTGCTCAGGTTTTTTTTTTCTATTTTACTCGTTTTGTTCTAGTTGCTTTTGTTTATCTTAAATATATATAGATAGATATATATAAATTATAGCTAGGAACTGTTATCCTTCCATTTATCATATCTTAATTAGAATTTGTTTTGAAATTGAAGGAGATTTGTCCCTCTGTTTTAGTTATAAATTTTTCTAAGCTCTCTAAACTTAGACAAAGTTTTTAGGAAATTAGCCATTGGAATTTTAAAGATGAGTATTTATCAAGTACCTGTAGGAGCAGGGAAAAAAACCCCAACAACAAACAGCAACATACAAACCAATGAAAACATGTTAGACCCAGAGAACCACCTAGTCAAATTAATAACTTTAGAGCTAAGTATTAACCATGATATCTGTGAGTTCCTATACGATAATATTGTAAAAGAACGTTTCTACATCTGTCAAATAGAACTCATGGCAAGACAGTCTACTTTCCTTCTATGACAAGTCAACTGGATAAAAGTTACAGATATGATATACCCTGACTTTTAATTACAGCTTCTGACACTTTTCCATATAATATTCTCATAAACAAGTTAAAACAGAAAATGTGATCACCATCAGATAGGTTGACAACCAGTTGAGAAATTTCTCATCAAAGAATTACCAGTGGTTTACTGTTGAACTGGAAGAAGATTTCAAGTAGGACCAGGTTGGGAACTGGAAGGGCTGAGATCTACTAAGAATTTTAAAAGTTCCATTTGTAATGGCAAAGATAAGCCCAAATCTGATTGTTAGACTAAGGGCGTAGGGGTTCTAAACACATTGGAAGCTGGAATAAAAATAATTTTTACACTAGGGGATTAAAATTTCAGCAGCTGGGAAATAGAAATAGCACAAAGTATTATACCTGGAAAACAGCAATCAAACACAGTCAGAACTCACAAAGTAAAAAGGTAAGCAGCAGTTGAGCAGATAAAGATGCATTAATTTTGCACAATTCAGCACCAGTGAGCTTCAAGTAATGCAGTGTCCTCATTTTACAACACTTCAAGGAAAATGAAGATAAAATTAAGAAAATTGCAGGAAATGGTAAAAGGGATTAGAAAAATAATAGAATACATAACTTTCAAGCAAAGATTCCGGTAATATGTAGTTTGATTAATAATTAAAGTTGAGAATACTGAATATGACACTTCCAACATGCAAAAATGTGTTATAAACAAAAGGGTGATCAGTGCCTATTGTAAGGTAGAAAAGAAACCAATGTAATTTGCAAAAAAAAAAAGTACTACCAACACTGTATAGCCAAAAGCTTTTTAATTGTTAGGGTGGAAAAAATTAAGAATATTACTGAATCAGTTATTTGAAAGTTTTCAAATACAGATATACTGCTGATCCAGCTTGTTTAGGAGTAGTTGATCCTGACAGAGCTCAGAGACTGAACTAAATTACTTGACTTTTCTTCTGATGTCATCTATTTAAATCTGTCATTATTAACCACTGCAAATAAATCAAGTATAAGCAAGTAATATATGCCACTTTTAATATCAGAGATTTCTAAACTAATAACTGCTGATGAAGCCACCTCAAGCTTTTAACTTATTTGCATCATTGGGATAAATCCATTAGAGCTGGAGATGCCAACTTACTAGCTGCAGATTTTCGAATGTTTAAGTAACAATATATATTTAAACAAATGGACAATTAATGACCAGGAGGACTACAATTGTAAATTTGTCTTTGAAATGCTCTGCTGACAAATCTGATACTGGATGAACCATTACAGTATTGAATAGACTGTTAAATCTATAATATTAAACTATGAAGAGGTTGTGAATTGCATCTTTGACATTACCTAAATTTTGGGACATTACCTAATTGAGACAACAATTTGATCACAAAGAAAGCACATGCAAAGTTGAATTGGGTTAGCTGTTATACTTCCACAGAACTTGTGAATAATACAAGTTCTACTTTGGTGTCCAGATGTAGGAATATGAAACTGAATTATTAATAAGAAAACTGACAGGCTTGTATGCCAAACCTTGTGAGACCACCAAAAGCCAGGAAGTTTCCCAGGATGATAAACTTAATCCTGTCTCAAGATGCTGATCCAGTAGCCAGACTGACCCAATACCTCTATTAACATTTGACAAGATTGTAACCTCTCTGTTGCCACTGAGAGATAAGAAAACCTGTTTGCCAACACCTATTGTCCCCCCTTGCCTTGTGTCTATGAATAATGGGATAGCTCTAGATACCTCTTCTCCCCCATTATTAACATAAAGTAGTCCTTTAGTTAGCATGATCCATCCCCCATTTATCATAACCTGGCCTCCTAATTGTAATAATCCCATATACAGCAAAAATTGGGTTTAATAAAAGTTTTTGGGTTTAATAAAAGTTTTTTGGTTTACCCCAAAATGGGGAATGTGTTTTGTGACTGTTACACCCAGACAGCATGGACAAGCTGAGACCTTCTGCATGACATTAATTGTGGGATTCGAAAATAGCTTGGCTTCAAGAAAGCTGACTGGAAAGTCAAAGAGGTCTTGGGTATGTGTACTTGGAGTATTCCAAGCTTGGTAAAACTCAACCAAGTCTGCTGACATCTGCTTCCTCAATATCTCCAAACCGCCTACAGCTGACAGGATTTGTGGGCTTCTGTGTACTCCTCCTAAGCCAGATGGACTCTCATGTATAAAGTGCCTTTGTTTCTTCTGACCTCACACTCCTGACTGACCTCCATAGCAATCATAATGTAATCTCCTAGTTGTAATATCTCCTCCCATATTTAGCATAAAACCAGCCCCTGAGATGAATATTTACTCGTTGAACTTATATATTGTATCTCTTAAATTCAATAAAGGTTCCTGTTTGCCCCCCCACAAATGGGGACTGTGCCCAACCACTACAATTGATTACTCTTAACTATTATGTGGACATCCAGCCCTAGAATCACACTTTAAACTTTTTTCACATAAGCACACAGTATAATTTTATAGGAGAAAAATTACTGTTGATCCAGACACAGATTCAAAACAACTGTCCCAAGCAAAAAAACTGGGACTCCCATGAGTTTCACTACAGATGTAATATTTCTGCAAGAATACATACAGTTTCATTTACCAGAAAACTTTGAAGCTTAGCAAAACAGAGCATGCTGGTAAATACATGGTGTAACAAGAAACTTCAAGAAAAAAATCTAAAATGTCATGAAAAAATATAAAATCTGAAAAATACTCAAAGTACTCAAATTTATGCAGGAGTGGATTTAGTGCAGCTAACACCAAAAGGTCATTATTGCTCCCAGGGAAAACACTAGGGACATTTCTTTTAGTGTATAAGAAGTGGGATATCAAGTTTTAAATTATGTCAGTCTGAAGATATATTTCTACTCTTAGGGGAGTGGTTGCATGGAGACTTTTACCCTGGTTCAAAATTGCATTGGTACTGCAATGCTAGCTCTGCATTTTGGCAGATAAACAAATCACACACCTCTAAAGCCTGAAGAACACCTATAACATTCAGAGGCAGAGCAGAGTTAAGCTGTTGCTGTGCTACAATGAAAAACACATAAGAACTTTGTGATGTCTAAAACGGCATTTTGAAGTAGACAGGAAATCAGAATATCGTTACATGTGCCTTTATTGTCTTACTGTTTTCTACTAAAAAGCATTAGTTTGCTGAAAACAAGGTTCCTCTTTTTAACCTTCTGTTTTTTGCATTCCCAGTGAGCTCATTCAGAATGCGGGAACACATTTTGTTAGGCAGTTTTTGGAGTTGACTCTTTGGCAGCCCAATAGAGAACAAAAAATCTCATCCATTTGGGTAGAGACTGTACATCACCAGAAGCTTCTATAGAAGCAATTATTTGTCACATGAATGTGTTATAAAATGACAAAATGTCACCTACAATAAACAACATTTTTTTACTTTGAAACTTGATTCTTTATCTTGAAATGCCAAAGACTTTCAGGGGGAAAATATAATAGTAGTAGTTTCTGTTTGACCTATTATTTTTATTTTTATAATCAACTTCAGCTTATTTCCATAAAAGTATAGACAGGTGTAGTTTCTTGCTTTACAAGACACATTCCACATTTCTCTGTGATTTTCCTGTGTTAATATTGCAAAAAACCTAAGTCTACTCCTATTTTTTAATTAAGGAAGTCACACTTTTTATTATACCATTGTCAAATAAAATACAAACAAGAATTTGGCTACATTTGAAGTGGTTGTTCATATATATTTACTCCATTGCTTGTGTTGCCTGATCACATTAATAGCTAAATAAAAATTAAAAATAAAATTTAACATAAAATTAAAGAATATCCTGAATACCACTATTCTGAATGAGAAAACTACTCTACTTACTCATGAGACTCAGTTAGTGCTTTCATATCATGGCAAAGAAGAGAAAAGGTATTGATGGCATCCCAGATCATGCAGTATAAACCATCTATCAGCAGCTGTAGAATTACACAGAATGGATCTGTTTATCCAATTCAAGCTTTGAACAGTTTGTTCCAATTTAGAAAAAGGTAAAAGGACATGTAAAACCAACGGCAATACAAAACACATCATGCATTGCAAATACACTTCATGAAGTGAAAAAAAATAAAAGACTCAAAAGACCTACTTAGATGAAGATGCTCAGTTTCATTTGGCCAAAGTACAGAGGGGAAAAAAAGTATCAGATTTTTATGCCTTATCTTTAAAAACCCACATAATTAAAATCTCTTCATAACTACTGATTTTGCCAAGTACATGGAATTATTCCATTGCTTACAGCAACATAAATACAGGTGACAGTCCTAGTAAAAGGTAATTAGCATATTCAATGATCCACGAAGCACATAGCTTTCAGTACAGAGTTTAATTACCACAGCCTCACACTAGTCTGGATATTACGTTGAGATTTATGAGTTATATAAAGGATTATGATCTTGAATACACTTTTGACACATACATATTTTCTAGACTGCTCATGTAGACTGAGAAACATAAAAGCTCTTCATGATGATATAGAGAAAAGCAATTCCATCATATATCTAGGCTGTAGAGTCAGAGGTCTGTCACTGTCACTAGCACTGTGAGTGAAATAAGAGTTATTACTTAACAGAGAAGCTCCTTTATACCAACAGACAAAATTAATCCAGAACATACTGCATATCCTGTCCACTAGATTTTGAATCATATTAATCTTCAAAGTCACACGCAGAAAGATGTTAAAATGAAATTACCATGACTGATCTCAAGGAGTTAGAAACAACTAAATTTATGATGGAACATAGTAGTGCAAACTCTAAGTTACAAAGAAAGATAATTTCAGAACATTTGCTATTTACTTAGATAAATCGAATTTTTTAAGGTCTTAAGAAACTTAAATGATAGCAACTTATCCTTCTTGTAAAGCTAAAATACTTTTTTTTTAATTGTTACTTTGAACAGACTTTTGGCTGAATTTGCAGATGAAAAGAGTATAGATATGAGAAAATTATTGGAAGGAAGTGCTGTTTAAGTGAAAAAGCACTCATGAAGGTAAATATGATATAGGCCAATAGAGAAAACATGTTGCCTTCTCTTCCTTCTCCCAATAAGAACTTCTTTGGTTTTTCTACACTAGTCATTTTATTTCTTTTCATATGAACACAGAAGCATATGAAATACTGTGTGATTTCAATAATTCCAACAATTTTGTTCACTGAATTTGCTCCCGTAGTTTTGAATGTCAGAATCTACTGGTGTAGTGGATTTTGAAGCAACTAGAGTTGCCTACTGGGGAGCAGATTGTTTAATTCAAAGACTGAAATGGACAGTGCAGCTTAGCAACAAGAATCCTGATCTTTTGAAATAAATTCTTTCAACTTCTCTAGAGTTATTTTAATTAGCCCTTGTACACAAATAACAAAAAAATAGGAAATATTTGAGACAAAAGTTGTTATTTTCTTGCAGATCAAGAACAAACCAAGACAAAGTTTAAGAATCTCAAAATGCAAGTATATGCACTAAAAAGATCAGATTTTTTTTTTTTTAATGAAACTGTGCTCATTTACAATGCAGGAAAAATTAGAGCCCAAATAGGGCAGAATTGATGAAAATTTGATCTTTCATGAGACCACAACCTCTTCTGCTAAAAGCAAGTCTCTCTTGTTTGACCTACACATCTAGTCACAGCAGCTGGATTTCTATAGGCTGTATATCACAGAATGGGACACATGATATACTCAAATCCACTGGAAAGCAAAATTTTTTCTTCAGTCACACAAGTTTCAAAAGTGATTCTCCCCTTCACGAGACCCCATCTGTGCTGAACCCCTAGGAGAAGAACATGGACTTGTTGGATTGAGTCCAGACCAGACCATGAAGATGATCAGGGGGTTGGAGGAAAGAATGAGACAGTTGGGGTTGTTCAGTCTGGAGAAGACAAGGATTCAGGGTAACCTCATTGCTGCCTTTGAGTACCTGAATGGTGCCTACAAGAGGCATGGAGAGGGCCTTTTTACAAGGCCATGGAGTGATAGGACAAGGGGGAATGGCTTAAAACTGAAATGACAGGTTTAGATTAGACATTAGGAAGAAATTCTTTGCTGTATGGGTAGTGAGGCACTGAAACAAGTTACTAAGCTGTGGATGTCCCATCCCTGGAAGGGTTCAAGGTCAGGTTGGATCAGGCTCTGAGCAACCTGATCTTGGAAAAGGTGTCCCTGCCCATGGGAGGGGGGTTGGAACTCGATGATCTTTAGGGTCCTTTCCAACCATTCACTGAATATAACAAAAACTTTCCCCAAAACAAACAAAAAAACCCCAAACAAACAGAAATATTTTTAAACCATAAAAAATAAGGTCAGACTTGAAGAAATAGAACAAATACAACACCCATTAGAAAAAAAACATTGAACAAAGCTTGCTGAGGATAACCAAACATTTCAATCATAAATTAAAGGCTTCCTAAATTAAGAAATGAAAATTAAAAACATTAAACACTTTTTAGCATTTCTGACTAGAGTTTAGAAGCCTACTCCAAAGACTTCCATGCCAAAAAAATATTAATAAATATGTGTAGTTGTGCAGCATTGTCTTTTTTCCTTGTTCCTCAACAGAGCATCATATCAGTTTTAACTGCCTTTAGGGTCAGTAAATACTTGATTTTCTGGAAGTGAAATTAACATAAAAAGAGAGACAAAACCACAGAATTTTTGTAATTTATGTCTGACAGAACAATACTTTGTATACTAAGAACAATAAATATTACAATGAAACACTGATTACAGAAAAAAAAATTACTATTGTATTGATATATTGACTTATTTTTTGTGGCTATTAGGGAAAAATTAAATTTAAAAAATGGAAACCCAAACAAAATTAGATTAATAAAAGAAATGAAATACCCCTTTGATCTGAAAATGCAGATAAGGACTTTTAATCTCTCAAGAGTTTTGATTTTTGACAAACATCTTGTTCTAAATACCAAACCACCTATGTTTTTGCATCACAAAGTAAAAAAAATATTTTTTAAAAGTGTTTCTTTGGAAACAGAAGGGTTTTACAAATGTAGTCTTACTCCAAGAAAACCTTTCAAAAACTTATTTTCCAGAATAGCTTTGCAACTGGGAATCTTCCAACAAACACCAAGTTCCTTGAGCATTATGATGACCTGAACCCTTCTTTTTCTCCTCAAGTCTTTTCTCAGCGACTGCTCTTAAAGTTGAAGGAATTAAAATTTTGCAATTTTCCACCCACTTTTTAATTTTTTTTAATTAAAAGGCTGTTTCAAGTCTCAAGCCCAGCAGTGCACCAACCACAATATATTTCAAGAAGAAAACTGAACAGTTTTGCAACTAGTCTAGCAAACAAGCATGATCCAGAGGCAGCAAAGCACCAAATGCTATTCCTCTGTACTCCTCTTATGCACATGTTATTATATCCAAATTGCTGTGCTAAGGTCCAAGTAGGCTTGTAAGTATTAACCTACCTAATTCTGCTTCCAATACCAACTGATGATTCTCTTCACCAGCAATAAATAAGTAAGAAACATTTTCCCCTCTCTGAGCACAAAAAATAGAGGTTTAGGAGTCCTTGCAGCTGCTCCAGAGACAGAACCAGGCAATTCAGACAGTATCATGTCTGGACTGTTTGTTGGATCAAATGATCCAGACCTTCCAAGAAATCATTTAGAAGAAAACTGGAGCAGTTAGTGAGGGTGAGAGTCATCCGACCAAGAGCCGATACCCAACATTTTCTGTGACTGGTCTTACAGCCAGTAAAGATTCATCTCACCTTATAGAGGTCTTTAAAAAGAGAGTCAGATAAGCAGACTCGAGGCACGGTGTGGGAAACCAGCCAAAGAATGGCGAGGATTATAGCAAACACACTCAAGTGACTTGCAGATAGGGTGTGGAAAAACATATGTATCATACTTGTAATTATTTAGTCTTGTGTGCTTGACAAGCAGAACATCTATGTTTAGATGAAATTGGCCTCTGACACTCAGAGCCACCCTATGGAACTTGCCTGACTCCTGCCCTGCTGTGGGAAAGATCAAAGCACAGTGGTGAAGAAGCTTGTGTGAACACTGGAAAGGCACATGCAAACAGCAGGTTCAGCCATCCTCTAGCACAGACCAAGCTCCATGGTGTCCATGCCCCTGCCTGTGTGCTGCTGCCCAGGTGCAGCTCTGGGGGTCCCCCAGTTGGTGTGATAACAAAAATTAATTTACTCTTTGCATGTCATCTGTAGTTTTGTGTTTGTTCCTGTGTCCTGCCTATGCTGGCACATGGACACTTATTTCTCTTTCTTGCTTGTAGTGGGGGTCAGGTGCAGAGTGTTGGAAAGATCAAAGCACAGTGGTGAAGAAGCCTGTGTGAACACTGGAAAGGGTGTTCATAGCTAAATGGCTAAAGGGTGTGAAAAAAGCAAATGCCAAAACAAAAGCAGAACACAGGAGTAACAGAGAGAGTGAAGGAGGAGTAAAGGAATGGAGTGGGAAGAAAGGATGAGAATGAGCTGTGGAGGAGAGAACTGGAAACAAGAGAGGAATCAGGAAAGAAGAAGAAAAGATGATTAAGAAAGCTCCCTTCTTAAAAACAAAAAAAAACCCCAAACCAAAACAAAAAATAAAACACACACACAAAAAAAAAACCAACTAAAAAAAAACCCTCAAAACCAAAACCAAAGAAACCCACAAAATACATCCAAAAGATTAATGTTATGTTTATTCATGTTCCTAATTGCTTGAATTATTCATTTTTTACAGAGTGCTATTTATTTTCTCAGCACTTAAGAATAAAGCTGAGGCTCTGTATATGAGACACTCACAAATTTTTTTCTTTCCTTTTTTTCCTTCCTTTTTTTTTTTTTTCTTAAAATCACTGACTAACTTAGGAAGACACACTTTTGCATTTGCTAACTCTTCCCATCCAAAAGTACTTGGGTAACAGACGAAAAGTACTTGGGTAACAGAGGAAAATACACCTCTTTGTATTTTCAATCACACCACAAGAATTCATATTTACATGATGAAGCTACTCTCCTGACACTAACCTAAAAATCTTAACGGCACCAGGAAAAAAAGAATCCACAAATAAACAACAACTTTAAGGCTGACCTTCTTGACTGCTGTAGTTCATTTCTTCAGTGACTGAAATAAATTAAATTCTATCATGGCTAAAGAAGGTAAAAAACAGGCATTTGATAGTTAAGTCCTAGAAAGGATTCAAAAAGTGGTTTTAAAGGAGAAATTTTAAGTTGCTTGTAACTGAAGAAAGAAATTGTTCCAGGCATAGAGAGGAAGCAATGTGAAAATACTGCAGAAATGAAAGGCTCTGCAAGGCGGGCAGTCAGTAATGTGCCCAGAGTTCTGGATGGTTGCATTTTAATTAAATCAAAGTAAACAAGCCACAGCAGGGCCAAGTGTGAGCCAAGCTGTAGGCAAGTTTGACATACGAAGTTTGAAGGTGAGTCTGAGGTAGACTGAAGTTGCTGAAAAAAGAGAAAAGACAACAACAGGCAGAGAAGAGCCGGGTAATATGCTTGGGGGAGAAAGGAGGGCAGTAACTGTATCTGCAAGATGATGAATAGACTACGGCAACCAAAGATGAAGGGTGTACAGGCTTGAGGAGAGATGGCATTACTTGTCAGTATGTGGCTGAGATATATCACTCACTCAGGACTTAGGAATAATGCTCACAGTTTACAGATTTTACCAATCCTTAACTTTACCCCAGACATGCATTACAAAAAGCTCTCTTGAATTTTGAAGGTTCATTTATGGGTGTATTGGGTTCCCATGGCCAGATTTTGGAAGCGGGGCGGCTACAGGGGTGGCTTCTGTGAGAAGGTGGCAGAGCCAACTCCAGCCAGTTCCAGAATAGACCCACTGCTGGACAATCAGGAATGACAGTAACGCCTCTGTGACTACATATTTAAGAAAGGGAAAAAATATTATGCAGATGAAAATTGCAGCCAGAGAACAGCAAAGTGAGAACACATGAACAACCATGTAGACACCAATGCCAGCACAGAGGGAGGGTCAGGAGGTGCTCCAGGCACTGGAGCTGAGGTTCCCCTGCAGCCTATGGTGCAGACCATGATGGAGCAGCTGTGCCCCTGCAGCCAATGGAAGTCCATGGGAGCGCAGAGATCCACCTGCAGCTCATGAAGGAGACCCATACCAGAGCACATGGATGCCCAAAGGAAGCTGAGACCCCATGGGAGGCCCATGCTGGGGCAGGGTCTGACAGGGACCTGCTGAACTGTGGAGAGAGGAACCCACACTGAAGCAGGTTTTTCCAGTAGGAATATGGCCCTGTGGGGGACCCATATTGGAGCAGCCTGTGCCTGAAGGACTGCAGGCCATGGAAGAGTGACCCACATTGCAGAAGTCTGTGAAAAACTGTTGCCTGTGGAATGGAATCACATTGGAGAAGTTCATGAAGGACTGTCTCCCGTGGGAGGGACACCATGGGGAGCAGGGGAAGGACTCCTCTGCCTGAGCAGTGGCAGAAACAGCTGCAGAGGCAAATGAAACGACTGTAACCCCCATTCCCCATCTCCCTGCACCCCTGGGCAGGGAGAAGGTAGAACGTGGGAAGGAGAGAGGGGAGAGGGGTTTCTAAGATTTATTTTACTTATTATTATCCTGCTCAGATTCTGTTAGCAATAAATTTAAGCAATATCCCTACTTTTGAGTTTGTTTTGCCTGTGATGGTGACCTCTCCCAGTCCTTATCCCAACTCATGAATTCTTTGTTATATTTTCTCTCCTCTGTCCAGTTACAGAGGCAAGTGAGAGTGGCTTTGGTAGATACTTGGTATCCAGCCAATGTCAACCCACCCACAGTGAGTAACTTGCCATATTTTGCATTTTAAAGCATGTTGTTTCAAGTTTCTTAATCCTGCAACTGGTGAATTGTGGAGCAGCTGAGTAACCACCAGATACCCTAATTTTTGGAAGCAAGTTTAGGATTAAGTTTATAAATATCTATATAGAAAACAAAAAAAGTTCTTCAGCCTTGTTCCCTGGGAATTCTACAGGTTGGGACTCATGGTGCAGAGGACCACTGGATGGAAGAGTATACAGAATATACGCAAAATGGAAACCAAATTAAAAATCTCATCCACAACTAACATTACAGAAGTGACCATCCTGGACTGTGCCCCTTCCAGTGCATTTGTTCTTCAACATTTTTTTCCTTAGATTGACCAATAAATAAATAAAAACCTTGCTAAAAATCTAAGCTAAAATAGCACTTATGATCAAGTGGTAGGACAGCTGGTCAAAACACTTTTCCCTAGTTATTTCACCCTCATTTTACAGGAAAAAGTAAATACTCAGATAGCTCAAACTGTAAAGTGATCCAATAGTTAGAACTGTGATTTTTTTTAATATATCTAAAATGAGAATATAAGTTTTAATATAAAAACTATTAAATCCAAGGTCATTTATCTTATTACCACTTACACATGCATACACTGATTCACCATGAAAATTATGGACAAAGCTGTAGGCAGAGAAAAATTTTCTGTATGTATGGGAAGCAGACTTATTATCAATAGCTAGAATATTCCCAGAATGCCAGGTTTCAAACATAATTAATTCAATTAACTGTAAAATACTTTTAGAATGTAGTTACATAGAAGCATTTTTCAGGTCATTAAGTGTTTATATTTCTCACAAAAGAGGTCCTACATTAAACAGTAAATAAATTACATTAAACATATTTAGCTCAAAATTGATTACAGTGATAAAAGTGCTCATTTTGGATACATATATGCTTTTTTTCTGAATGTCTTTTGCAAGAAAAAAAAGGCTGGTGCTGTTTTTGTATCAGTAAAGACAGCTGAAAGGAGACTTTGTTCAGCAGCAAATTAAACTTAATTCTCTGTGTTTACAATGAATGAGTGAACTGCTGGAGGTATCATGGGACATCTGTATACAGAAAATGCACTAGTTTGATAACATAGCATCCTGACTGTCAGTTAATAACAGCAGCAGTGTTCACATAGAAAGTTTGGCTTTTAAAATATGGGTTTGCATACACAAAGAATTCATAAACAGGTACCGTTTCACATATCTCAGAGTTTTATCATTTTAAGCCACTCATTATTGCAGCTCTGTATTTTTGGTAACTTGATTATGCAAGTGCAGCACAGCAGAAAGGCATACACTGTCTTGAAATTCTCAATATATAGCGCTTAACTCTCCTTTTCCCCCTATGCCATTCAACACTTCACTGTGGTATTCAGCTTTACATTCTTGACAATTAAGGCTGACTTGTTAATTATGGGCCTAGCTGATGCTTAGTTTTCAAGAGTAATTCAATGGTAAGTGGGGCAGCCCTATTGATCTACAAAAACAAGTAACTTCTGTTTTTTCCACAGCTCTCAAACAAGTAGACCTAATACAACAAAAAATGTCAGCACAGGCTTAAGGTGATTATTATTGACATATAATGACATATTTAAACTTGACCACTTAAGACAAAGCATGTGCTCAAAATGCACAGTTGATCAGACAACTAAACAAATAATGTATTAACCTCTCTCAGTTTGTAGGCTGACCAGAAACTTCACAGCTGAATTTTATATGTAAAAGTTCATACACTCCTCTTGGTCCAAGGCCTGGCAACTGTGTACTTCAGAATGTCTCCTGAGATTCTGTGGAAGGTTTGTCAATGTCCTCATGGCCCAGAAGGTCAACAGTAGAACGTACAAGTGCTTTAAGATAATGATCCTTTGACTAACTCACAAACCTAGCTTCTATATAGTCCTGTATCAGCAATATTTTTGTTGCTCCCATGGCACCTCCTTCTATCCTGTTTTTTGTTGTTTTGTTTTGCTTTTTAGAGGTTTTGGTTATTTGCCTTTTTTTTTTTTTTTAATAACCTCTCCGGTTCTGAAATTTTTTTTAAAGAATATATTATTTCATCTTCTTCACCTTCTTCTTGTAAGAGTGCCAATAAGTAGTTTGCTTATCCTTAGCTACTGAAATATTTATCTAAGGATTATATACATTCCAAACACAGGGCACAGCAGCTACAATTCTGCAAGCAAGCTCTCTTTCAATCTTTACAGCATTGCTGTGCTTTGGGAGCAGCCAAGGCTCTGGCATGCCTGAATTCTGTAACTACTGAACAGCTTCAGTCTCACCAGAGCATTAACAGGGATGCCACAGTTGATCAAACGATTGCCATTCTGTTCCAGATCTTCTGAGAGCTGCAGCAGTTTTCAGTCATCATCACACCCCCAAGTAATTGAACCTACAAGGCAATTCTGCCAAGCATCACACGTCCTAGCGTAACTTGGGCTGTGTTATAAGTGCAGTCCACGGACATTTAGGGATAAGTGGCAGTGGAAACAGAGAATGATTTGAAGGACTAGTCAAAATATTTAACACCTTTCTGTAAAAGAAATAGCAACTATGTGTTGGTCTTAATTTGTTACTACTCATGCCACAAGTTGCCTTTCAGTCCACCCATCCAGCTACCTTATACCTCAAGTATGCTGCTCTGGAAAACAAAAAGCTAGTAATCAAAACAGTCATAAGTGCTAGCATTCAATGGTTTGATTTAGACTTTTATGAAGTCTACTTGATAGAACTAAGACAAAAAAAGAAAGCAGAGTGGCAAGGGAGGGAAATAATTTGTACATCAGTTCAGCCAGCCTTCTCCTGTGCACTGGTTTGAGAAGAGGCACAAAGGACAGAATGGATTTGGATATGGAGCTTACCTAAGAAACTGAGACAATGTGTTTCAGGATTATGTTGCGTTTCAGGATTATTTTTAATTCCTGCTAAAAGATTAATTACAAACTTGGGTTTTTTGCATTAACACCTTTTTAACTAAACTGAAAAACAACCCGCTTGGTGAAGCTTTGATATGCACTCAGAGAGCAGCCCTTGAGCTTGCCTTTGTTACCTGATGTAAACATCCAGATGTGTTTTGATGATCAAGGCTGTTTCACTGGTTCAGTGCAGTAAAATGGCAAGAGACGTAAACTGACTTGAAGGTAAACAACACATGTTGAAAAACAAAGTATTATTTTATCTTTTTGTTTCTCACATACAATTAAAAAAAAAATAAATCACACATTAACAGGCCAAACTTGGATTATTGAAGAAGGTGCTAGTTTCACACGCAGTTTGAAATCAATCCTGGGGAGTTGGTGAAGGTAGGACCAAGCAAGGTGAGCGAGGCTGCTATCCAGAAGCCAGCAATCCCATTGCTTTAGACAGGGCTGCAAGCTCAAGCACTTAAGTGAATCCAAAACAGACAGACTGATGTCAGCATCATAAACTTCATCAAGAAACCTCCTGGCAACCAGTATAGCAAGATTCTCCTTTCAGTGTTTCAAATAATTTTCAGTAAAGTTAACATTATAAAAAGTGAGATTTTAAACCTAGTAATCCAGTGCATGGCCTCCAAAATGTAATGTTACTACAAAGGTCTCTTAAACATATTGGGATATATACGAAGAGGCCATGGTTTAGATCTGATTATCCACTGTAGCATTTCTTAAACTGTAAAAACATAAATCATAGAAAATACCAAACAAATTCATGTAAATGGAATTATTCACTGAACAGAGCTGTTGTCTCTATGCACTTCCTTTGTTTAGTTTTTACTTCTTGAAAACAGAACCAGAAGGGGTGATTGAATTTTGCTTCCACTTTTGGTTAATGTATTTGTCTATTTCTCTTGTACCATTATGGGTAAACAACTATCCACTGTTTCAAAGAATGATTACACTGGCCACTGGAGACCTGTTCTACATTAGACTATAAAATCCAGACCAGACCAATCTGGAAAACAGACTTAGCTTCAGTGTTCCTGTTCTGAACTAAGTGAAATTGGGACTGAAGGGTATATCATATCTTCCAAAGGAAAGCTTGTCAATCAGCTATGAAGTGCATTTATTTTACAAAACATTAATAAGCACATTGTCACATGAATGCCTATATTTCTAAGAGATATTTTCAAGAAGTCTGACCTTTTCTTCTAAAATTAACATCAACCTAAAATTTCAGATTCCCTCTTTAAAATTAACATTCATTATAGTCATTCTCCTGAAGAGAAACACTGTATCAATGCTATTGCATCAGAAACTACAGCCAGGAAAAGGCTTGCCAAAAGTTTGGTGTAGCTAGGAAGCTGAACTTACCACCATATGAGCAATTACTTTGTCAATAAATTATGCAGCATTTATTAATCAATGTATTATTACCTGCTCAAATAAGAAAAAAAAAAAATCATCTGCTGTGCATATTTTAACAGTAGATGGAGTATGATACATTATGCTGCAAGGAAACAGAAGGATGAATGGTGGGGAGTTAGTGCTCTAAATTCAGGGTGAGACAGGAGAGATGTTTACCACAGAGTGAAAAATGTTCCGTAAGGAATTGGTGAGTTGAAGAGAACATCAAAGCTGTGAATATTTACAATGCATTTATCTCTTTCTAAGCCAGTAAGAGAGGAAGATCCTGGCATTTCTTGGAATAGCCCTGCTGTGTTCCCACGTTTTAGTGCGAAAACAATTATCATTCATTTCTACAGGTTACATTTAATGTTGCTTCTGCTAAATAGTGTCACTTTCACTTAATAAATTTCTTTGGCTTCACTGTATATTTGATCAGTTTTTAGATCATGCAGCTTATTAAGCAGGTCTCTGTGAACTCAATCAAAACATACTGAACGTTATTTGAGAGTTAAAATTTAGTCGGCAAGCAATCACTACAAAACAAGTTTACACCTTATATATTTACTAAACTGAAAGAAGAGAGACTTAGATTAGATGTCAGGAAGAAATTCTTCACTATAAGGGTGGTGAGACACTGAAACAGGGTGCCCAGAGCAGTTGTGGATGCCCCATTCTTGGAAGTGTTCAAGACCAGGTTGGATGGGGCTTTGAAAAAACATGGTCTAGTGGAAAGTGTCTCTGTCCATGGTGGGGGGATAGATGGTCTTTAAGGTCCCTTCCAACCCAAACCATTCTATGATTCTATTTGAAATTGTCTGTATATGCTAGGTTCTGCCTCTGAGCCTTCTATTGCTGGGGTCACTTAGGTGCCCACTGAATGGCACAGCATTTTGTGATGTGATCACAGCTGATTCACAACAGCTTAAAACAGGAGATTGATCTCTTACAACAATAAAAAATAAAAAAAATACAAAAATGAAAGAACCCTTGTCAATAAACCAGTATATAAACCAACCGAAAAAATGTCCTTAACTGGGATTTCTACGTTCCTCTCAGAAATAAACTACAGTGCTTAATTACACTGTTTTCCACTATAGTTTTTAAACTTAAAAGTTGTTAAAATGTTGATTTGTTGGTGTTGTGTTTTTTTTTCCCTAAGTCTCAGTTGGAACCACTTAATTCCCTGGCAGCAGGTTTTTCTGTAGTAAACACGCTCTGACAAAAAAGATATACTCAAAATAATATACAGTGACTGCAATTTTTTTTGAGCTACAATAACATATTTAATATCATCTATTATTTAATAATGGATGTGTAGCAGTTCTCAGAATACGATATGCAACATTACTCTTTTTAATTATAAGTATGGAATTTATATCTCTAGAATTGCTTGTTTCTAAAGTTGGAACTGTAAATATAAGTCATCACATGTTAATGAGTAATTTAATTTTTAGTTGTGAGGGTAAGATGGATTTGTGAATGCTAGTTATTTAGACCCAAGTAGCAAGTCCACTTTGATTGAAACACCTTGCAATCAATCAGCAGGGATAGTAGCCAACTATACAGTCAACTAGGGCTCTATTTTGTTTCTGCTTCCATCAGTATTCCACTTAGGATTCTCCTCCAACTCTTCTGCCTGTTATCTCCATCATTCTTGGAGACAGTAACAAATTGCCTATTTCTTTCCCCTGTGAGTTGGAATGATTGATTTGTCAATGTCTAGTTAAAATATCTTGCACAAGTCTTTATACGTCTTCATATTCAGAGGCTGATCTTTTTAAAAGATAATGTTAGGAATAGAGCACAGATGCAGGCACAGAGTTTTAAACCTCATCTGTCTTGCGGAAGAAACTTAGTGCAATATTTCCTTAACCATCCAATTTCAAGCCCATTAATCTTTTCAATTTGTGTTGCCTAATCATTCACATACATCAAATCCTGAGCTTGCTACTTTGAAATAATTACAGCAGAAAGGTACTCACTCTACGGTTTAGCAAAACACAAATGTTTTCCACAGACATATTAAAATGCTAAAATGGCACCAAATTCACAGCAGGTGTTAAAAACACCATCCTTTGGAGGCTCTAAGACTGAAAAAAAAACCCAAACCTGCATGAATGGAATACAGTGAGAATTCTAATGATGATGTTGGTCTTGGCCCCTCTTCTGTTACATATTCTATGACATCCATAGCTGATCTTTCATGATAGATGCTGCTTCATCCCATTAAAAGAAATGGGCGTGTTTAATCTCCTCACATGATCTCTCTACTCTCGTCACAGAATGAGAACTTGGAGTTCAGCTATATCGGTTTGAAGGATCATGAATGTGTCTGTCTACTCTCAGGTTATGGGCAATCTGAGTTCACCTTTTCAAGGTTAAAGACACTGAACACTAACAAACCAATTAGATTTATAAAGATTCTGCAAATAAATCACAAGTAGTTTACTGTAACTTAAATCATGATCCACCACAAGAAAAGCACCTTACACTGGGTCATAGAAATAAAACACAGATAGACATCTCTCTTTTTTTTCCTTTGCTGCTTTCGACTATCACTATCCTCTTGTGATAGTTCAGAAGTTCTTAATGTTTTTCAAATTCTGTTCTTGTGTAAGCCTCACCATCTAAAACTTCACTTCTCTTCCACAACACTGGTTGCTCCTTTGTTAAGTGGAATGTGATCTCCGGGCTACCCAAAATCCTCCATCAGTCAATGAATCTGTCCTTTATTTACCAAACATCTGGAATTCAGCCTTGAAAGCCAAGTTTGCCCTTGGCCATAGGTCTTGTGGGAGCTGCAATTGGTTGTTGAAGCTTAGAAACCCTACATTGTTAGTCTTCTGCCTAAAGCAAGATCTTTTCCTGGTACCTTTTTTAGGTTTTAGATCAATATGTAGACACGCATATACAGAGTATAAAAAACTCCATATTTAAAACAGAGTGCACTCAGATCCAGCCTTTGCAGGCAGAGAACTTCTGTTATCAAGTGAAATTCCTAAATCACACACTGAATAATGGGCTGAGAGAATTTCTCATAACAGAGACAGTCACAACATGTTCTTTTAGCTGAGTGCTTTTACAACATGAAATAAATCATTCCAAGTAACCTTCTCCCAAGTTGGGTTTAAAATTTCAGCAACTGGCTAGCTAGAAAAAACATAGCACATACATAAACCTTATGGTATCAAGAATCAGATTTAGCTAGCAGAAGAAAGGTCAGAATTTGAACTGCATGGACTTTTCTTGATCATAAAGTGTCTAGCCTGCTAGCATAGACCAAATAAAGAATATTTTAGCTTAGCTTCAGGAATATCCTTACAACTACTCCCTGTAGTTTCTGTGATAAAAGGCAAATATTGCAGTAGTTAAACAAATCACTTAATCAGGTGCTTTAACATCAGAAAAGTGAAAACCACTATGTTAGCACAAAAATACTTTTAAAATAATTTATAGAGAGTAAATACAAAGGAAAACAAAGGCAGAAAGAAAATACCCACATGTTCTTCATCAGTAAGGGAATTAACCTCTTTCTATATCAATATGATGAACTGATGGTTACTGAGGAAAAGGCAAAAATAAAATCTTCATAGTGGCCATTCATGGCATTAACTTAAAGACTTATTTCAGCTCATGAAATCTACAATTTATGATAATCTATGAAAGGCATGTTGTTCCATCAGTAGTTTTAGATGCTCTTGTTAAAGCACAAAGAGAGGGAATTCTCTCTACACTTTCAGAAGTTTCTTTTCAGAATGTCTGATTTGCACACTCATTCAGTTCTTAGACAAAGCACTGTCATGATACAGTTGACAAACAAAAAATACAATGGCATAGTGAAAATTTAACACAAGCTAAAACCCCCAGGAGGTTACTGTCTCCACATATGCTGACAGGGAAATCATTGCCATGTTTCAATAATTAGTCCATCTCAAAAAGAATGCTAATAATAGACATTACTGAAACCAAGTTCAACATCCAAAGTTTTAAATTATAAACAATGAGTCCATTCTAAACAGTGAAGAAAATTATTAAGCCTTTCTCTTCCAATTAAGTAGCTGGACCATGTATGAAGCCCTATATCTGACAAAATACGTCTCATTAACTTTACATGGGCTACCTTGAGTAAAACAAATAAAGACTGCGCTATGATCTTTGTCTAGCAGTAACATAACAGCTTACTCTACTCCTTTTGCTAAGCATGCTGAGTAATACACTGGTGGCCCACTCATACTACTGAGAAAAATAATCTGAGGGTGAAAACCACACTGCCCCAAGTCTCTGTTACACTGTATGTGGTTAAAACCTGGAAAACCAGCTCTGGGGGAAGAACAGCACTGTGCTGCCCCTTTATGCACCTGAAAATCAGATCTTCAAGTAACTGGAACAATACCATGTAAAGACTTTTCTGAAATATTTTTTTCAGAAACCAGCACTTAAGAGCTGCTTAACATTCAGCTGCACAAGCTAATTGCTATTAACACAGTTACTGCTATCATATTTTTCATTTTCATGAACAGTCAGTAGATTTAAAAAAAAATTTCAAACCACATATCCAAAGCTATTTCTCTGTCACGTATTATTAGAGAAAAATGTCGGCTTTAATAGTTTATAAGGTGTGCAAAGATTCTAGTGACTAAAATTGTGATGAAAGCTGATGGAAAATAATCAGTAGGTACAGAAATCTAAATCATTTTGCTTGAAGTTCTTAGCTGTGAAAGTCTTAGGTCTTTTTCTACATAATATTTTCACTAATATCATTTGTAGCTCTGCACAAAGCAAGAGCTCAGGATTTTCATACATTGTTGAGGTGAATGTTGCCAGAAGTTATTTCAGATTTATGCAAATGTACACTGTACGAGAAGCCAGTGCTCCTCCTGCACAGAAATCTCTTTTAAATTAATGCAGGGTTTGGCTTCAAAAAAGCATTTCTTTTGCTAGCAGGTTGTTTTTAACCTTTTCAGATTGATGATCTAGAATTGAAGTAAAAATCATTCATGATTTGCTCAGTCAGAATGAAATGTGTACATGTGTGCAATAATAATCATGTAATTTATTTGTGCATGGGTTTCGGAAGATGGATTGGAAAGATTCAGTCTTGAAGGTCACGGTGTGTGGTGGAAGGAAAGGAAATTTTTCTTTGCTTTTTGTTACAGCTGCACTTCTCAAACCTTACAACCACAGATTTTTATAAAACTATCCCTCTACCCAGAAGAATTAAAACACTGATTGAGAAGCAATAACTTGACCTTACTTACAGAAGTTATAGTGATACTTTACAGCATTTCGAATCTCACTGACATTCAACTTTACATCTAGAATTAACTTCATCTTTATGCAGAAGCAGACAAAAACACTGATAATTCCCCAGCAGCACAAGGCTTCTCTTTGACTTAGAGCTGCCGCTAAGGCAGGCCTTGGTTTCCTCATAATCAGGTGTCTGCAGAGACCAGACTGACTATCTGAGTCTGCCCTGAACCTGGGACTAAGGGACAGGTCTGGGGAGTGATATGATGAAAGTCAAATCAAGCCTGTAAACCATACACTTCAAGCTATAAACTGCAGAACTTAAAACTGACCTGTAAGATCATCCATTTCAGCTTTACTGGGTCAAATACACAGTAAATTAAATAAGAAATGAATGTTGAAATGTGAAACCTTTAAAAAAAAAAAAGGTGTATGTTTTGGTAGAAGTCCATGATGTTTCTTATCCTACAAAGGCGCAGAAGTATATTTCTCAAACATAAAGTGTTCTACAAGCTGTAGGAAATATTCTGGAGACATTACTGTTCAACATAAAGAGATCTGCTATGTCTACATACAAAGCACTATTACAGCTGAATGAAACCCTAAGCAAACACAAACCCTAAGCACTGCAGAGCATGAAAATTAGAAGCTAAGGGAAAGCACAGACAGTTCACAGTATAAAGGAAATGGTTTCATTTATGATGCATACTTCTAAAATAACATCTGTAAGAGAAATTTCTGCAGAAATTAACATTCAGCAGATATATACAAACAACTACTCAAAACAGGACATTTCATGTAATATGAAAACATGCTAAACAGTTAGCAAAAGAAGAAAAATGGAAGAAATAAGGGGTATGTATACACATCTACCTCTGCAAAGGTTAATTTAAAAATAACTTCTAGGCTGCACTGACCATTGGCCTCTGCTCTAATAAGTACTGATGTCCTGAGGACTGTTTAGTCCCCAAAAGGATTAAATTACATGTGCAGCTTCATTCACTGTTGGCAAAGGAAATATTGACATTTCCGATTCTGCATGAAATCTTAAGGGTGTGCTGACTAAAGTTTGATGCAAACTCTTCTTCCCTCATCCCCAGAAATCACAGCATATTCTGAGTTGGGAGGGACACACAAAGATCACCAAGTCGAACCCTTAAGTCAATGGCCTGCACAGGGACCAACCCCACAACCCTGGTGTTACTGGCACCAGGTTCTAACCAACTCATCTCAGGGGAAAATTTACTTTTCATTTATTCATTTACATTGGAGAAAAAGAGATGAGATGACCCTTGTCTTTGGTTTTGTTTGATTTTTTAATCACAACAATGTAAAATGAACACACAAAGAATAGCTTCTGCATTTGGGATTACATCCCGTTTGTTCAAATTAAATCGAGGAGCAGGGAGGTTTATTATTTTTGTGTTTGCACAAGTCAGGAGAGTGGATCAATAGATGAAAAAACCAATAATAACAAAGTAGTTTTGAGTACAGCTGTTTCCTGTACATATGAGAAATAAGAAAAACTGAAGAATTTATTTAATTTTTCAAAATATAAATGATAGGTGAAGGCCTGGAAAATATGCTTAAAAATATTTTCTTAAATGAGATTTTTTTTTTTCTTTAAAGAGGTTTATCTTAAATTCCCACAAGATATTCTGTAAAAGAAATGTATCAAAATTAGTATCATCATAACTCACACTGTGCTTACACAGGTCTTAGCTCTTTAAATATATTATTCTCAACTTCAAAAAAAGTAGGTAAAATCAGCAGCTTTATTCCTAGTTATAGACAAAAGTATTCATTTTGCCAATGCCTTATCTAAATTTGCAAACTATACCAATATGAAATATAGATGAGTTCAAAACTGAACCTTCAAATCTTTCTGTTATAACTTGAGAGTTTTTTCAACAGATAAATCTTTAGCAAAGATACTCTGGACAACTTTTGCTCTCTGCCCAAATGCAGGTAACATGAAAATACAGTAGCAACATGAAGTTCAATATTGTTTGAATAAAAAAAAAATACTGTAACTCTTTCCTAAAAATTATGTTACACATCTCAACTCTTTATTTAAAATTCAGCACAGTTAAAGAATAATGGACATTATGAATACACTGTAACTGGTATCATAAAGAAATTAATGAATAGAATCTCACGTTAGACTGCTGAGAAAGAGATTTAAAGGTATTTAGGTTCACACAGTATCCAAATTTTGTGGGCAATTTTTAAAAACATGTAGTGTAACTAATTTGCATATTTTTGTAAAAAAAGTTCAATATTTCCAGACTACACAATGGAGAATGATAGCAATGTATTTCTATGAAACTTGAAAACTTTTCATGAAGATGAAAAATCAAATCACGTCACTTTGACAGTAATATCTGAAGTGTTAAAAAAAAAAAAAAATTAAGTCTCTGATAAGCAGGAAGTTTCATGCCACCAGTAATTTCAGCAGAACCTAGTATTTAAATGTTATCAAGGATGTTCACTGAGGCACACAAATGAGACTGTTCTGAAAACCAATGTGTTGGTGTACAAATAGTTCAAAGCAGAAAAATCAAAGTCCTTGACCCTGTATTTACTTATATTTTTTCATACATAACTGAATAAAGTCAGCATTATGTCAATCACTTCATGAAATAATTATGAATTAGTATTATTATGTTGATAGCAGGAATCACAATCTATTCAGTCATTTCAGTGATACATATACAGATTAAGAAAGTTTCTTATTTGAAGAAACAACTGTGATTTTTTTTTTTAGTAAATAGTAGGAAAATGATAAATATTAAAATTAGGCAAAGTAGATTTTATTATCTGTTATTGTTTCCTTCAAAATGTCATGATTACAGTGAAAAGTACTTTGCTTTCCTAGACAACTTTAATTTTATTACTGGTACTTGTTAGTCTAGTAAACAGAGCAGAAGTATAAAAAAGTAAGACTACAGAACTCTTGAAAGTCATTGCTAACACTGGCAAAACTGTCAGCTTTCAGTGTGGATTACCAAATGTTAAGATTAGCAAAATGAAGATGAGAAAAATTCTCTGGAGTTATTAATATGCCTATAATAGTTTTCCACTAGATATCCTGGGAAATGTTTATACTCAGAGCCAGAACTACACAGATGGAACATCATCAATATTAGGACATATTGCCAAATTTAAGGTATTTTTTCTGAACTATCTATCTACTCTCCAAATTCTTTATTTAAAAAAAAAAAAAAAAAAGACCTACAAAACCAAACAAAAAAACACAAACCAAAAGGAAAAAAAATAAAACAAATGTAAAAAGGAAAGCAAAACCTCAGACTTATTTCCCCCACAAACTCCAACACTCTAGTATTAACCAGAGCACAGAGGATGGCAAAGCTGATAGTACCTGAAATAAATACACCACTCTGACACTGACATATCTGAAAAAGACATTTTTTTTCATCAAGTATGAGCTTTTCGCTGTTACTCTCAATAATTTATTTACATTTCTTATATTTCCCAAATTCTACTAAATATGTTATGCATCTTGTGAGCAAAAAATTAAATAGCACAATTTGGTTTTATTTCAAAGAAATCAAAACTTCTTTTACTAAATAAAAATATAATAAAGAATTAATTAAATCTCTCTTCCAAAATGAATCATATTAAAAAACCTTCTACAATTAATTAAGATAAACTTCTGTATGGTTAAATAAATGACATTGTTGTAACTTGGTTTAAAATTTTACAAAAACTTACTTTTTTCTCAGAGAAAGACAAAATCTAGCTCAAAAATTTAAATGAACAGTAAAAGAAATCTTAATCTTTTGACAGTTGGATTTGTTGTCTGATAAAATACAATTGTCAGAAGTTTCTCAATCTTTTGACACTTGGAGCCACGAAGTATCAATGAACTTGCAATATGAATTATTATCTGTTTAACTTAACAAAAGAACAAGTTTAGGGAAAAAAACCCCCACCTGTGCAATGTGAGATATGTTAAGAAATAGGTCTCATATTTATTAATTAACAGAATCACTCTTCTAAGTTTGCTACCACAATCTTGAACCCACCAATCACTTCTTGTTCCAGTTACTGGCAAAAAATAATGAGCAAACTTAATTCAAAGTCTAGGTGTAAACCACAGCCCAAAAGAGATCTGAGACACTGAGGAAGAATCTGAACTACTTGGACAAATTATAGAAAGTCACTACAGGAGTTGTGAAGGGTATTAAAAATGCCTGGAAGAAAACTTTACATTTGCATAGGCTTTGAGAAGACAGAATGGCCTGCTGAAATCTTAGCTGCCACCAAATTTGCTTGGTTTCTGCTTTGGTAATATAGAAAATTATATTCAGTGATACAGTTCTCTCAAAGCCTGTGAATAGATACAGAGATTTAGAAAGGACAGAAACATCTGCTAGAGGATTAATGAGGATAACTGTTCCTGAAACTTCTCACAACTGATCCAGTCTTTCTAAGAGTACTTTGGCTGTCACAAAGACTGAGTGTCTGCAACATGACTTCCTCACAATCTGAGCAGGAATAAAGCAAAGAAGAACAACTCAACCATGTTTACCAGGACAACACAATCTGTCAGCTGCAGGTCACTTCCACAATGGTGGCTGTTGTCACCTGTCTGAAAACACATCAATGCTGCTCTTGTATTTCCAGAAGAGGGATCAGCTCAAAGTAGCCACAGTAATGGAATTCTGAAACTTTAGTTTCCTCATAGTATAAAATAAGCCTCATGGTCTTCAAAAGTCTCACACTAACAGGAATGGTGACTGACAAGCTTGCAATAAAAGCACAAATCCATGATTTCTGAAACAGCACACATAAGCCTTCATAGCTCGTACAAAATACTTAGTCCAAACAGGGACCTCAGTGTTGTCCAGCTTGTTCTCTTTAGATGGGATGCAAAGGAGAACACATGACCCAATTATCTGTAGAACCACAAGTTCCCCAGGCAAAACACTGAAATGAGAAATCTACGCTCTCATAATTTATATCTCCCTTCCATATCTGATATTTTTTTCACTTTATAAAATATGAACCCACAGTATCCCACACCTGCACAACAACGTGTATGCACATAAATGCATTTGCTTTCTGCAGTGCAGCACTAACTGCTAATAACTTGTCAAAGTATCCCCAGTGAAGAGCTCTGTTTTACGCAGTCATTTCCTGTTACACTTGGATACACTGGCAATCCTGAACAAAACTGTTGGTTTTGAAGGGGGAGTGATGGTCAGAGACAGGATGAACCATAACAGGAATAGTGAGACTGCAGCTGACCAATGTGACAATCAGAATCTGTTGTTTGCAAAACACTTCCATTCTGCCCTCTCTCTTACCGTAGGCAGAAGATGACCAAAAACTCACCCTTAGCAGCCTGGAGGATTTTTCAAGAAATGGCATAAACAGCTTCAGAGAACTCAGAAGACATAAAATATGAAGCATTGTTGTCTTCTCTCCCAGTCTGGGGAGATTTCCTCACATCTACTATATCTTGAATGAGTCCCTTAACACTTTGGCAATTAATACAGGAGGCCAACACTGTGGCGTGTCTGTCCTATGATTTTGCAAATTCATCTTAATATACTAAAGGACATTAATGTACTTCATGAACTTTGATTTTTGTTTTTGAAAAGGAGGAGGGGAAAAAAGGAATTTGGAGGCAAACAGTATGTAACATTAACTGATATTATCTGACTTTTCTTTGGAACCCACAAATGCAAACTACAAGCCATAAAAGTATGTCAAATTTCTAAAGAAGGCTACAGAAAAAAGTCAGAAATCTCAGTTAGAACAGTGCAAAAACTCAATTTTTTTTTAGTTCTTATCTTGTCTTAGTCTACTCAGAAATCATAATAAAATTTATAGAATGTTGCAGAGGAAAATTATATGTTTTGAGGTTTGAGTTGGGTTTTTTTGGTTTATACAACAGAGATGTGAAGTTTCTCTTAGAACGGCCTTCTAAAAGCTAAAGCCATTTGTACAGAGCAACTGCATCTTCATCACAAAAATCACATCTGAAACCTCTGGGTTCAGTTTTAGATCAGAAATTGTGTTAATCTAGTAAGGAAAAAACTTCAGCTTCCAAGTCTTGTCACCAAGATGACATCTACGTCAATATTTTTAAAATAAGGAGAGAATAATTATCATTCCGGTAATACTGTGTTTTGAGAGGAAATATTTGTGATCTCTGAGACATTCACTCCTGGGAAAGTTCATTTCTATATAGCTAAAAGCTTAACTTTATGTTCTTGAGGCCTGTTCCTACAGCCATACATATAGTTATATTTTGGTTGGGGGGTTTTAGTCATATAGACATTAAGAAAAAATAAATATGACCTTTTAAATTTTTTTTAATTCCCTTTTTACAAAGACCATGTACATTTACCAGTATCTGCAAAACTGAAAGGTATGAAAGAGCAGTAATGAAAAGAAAGCAGACACAACATATAATAAACCAGAACTAATCCAATGCGTAACTTTAAAGCTGAACAACCTTATCAGGAAAAGAATACCCCATGAAAGGCAAACAAATACCTCTCTTATTTTTCCTTTTCATACAGGTATCTGTGCTACTATAAATTTATCAAATAAAGTACAAAGAAAATTAAAAAAAAAATCAAGAATTGACCATTTATTAAAGGAACGCAGTTGAAAGAATTTCTAAAACAGAATGCAGTAAAAAAAAATTGCCAAAACACTTATTTCTCAGTAGATAACAAGGGAGAAGTAGATAATTAATGTTTAATTTGCTGAGTTATTTCATTAGATACAAAGTCTCAAAGCATTTCACTTCCAGGCTTCATCCCATATAACTTGTCCCTCCTAAATTTATAAAACATTAGAAGCTTACTTTTTTTTTTTTCCCCAGGAATTATTAAAGACATAAAGCTGAATGTCTTTGAGAACATCCTCACATCTATAATTTCATTTCTTAGTTAATATACCCTGTTTCATTATTAAAAATTACTGTTTTGAACTCTATTTCTTAGAAAGACTCCAGGTGGTTGATTTGAAACTACGGTCAGCCTTTTGACATTTTCTCTATAAGACCATCTATGTTAATAAATAAATAAATTAGTGATATTTTCCTCAATGATACTTAACTAAAAATCAGAATTTCATTGCTTCAGCACTCATTTAGGTAAATTGTGGGTCTCACATTGACATTTAATTAGTCACTTGGAAGAAAACCAACAAAGCAAATCACCAAATACTGTCATGTGCACATGTATTTGTACTGCATAAGTTATTGCTTAATTATCTTTTTTTTCAGAAGTAGTATTTATTCATTTCACCTGCTAAAATGTGTTAGCCTCTCTGTAAATGTAAGATCAAATTTAAAAACATTTTTCATTTCCCTTTTATGTCCAATCTCCTTGTTTTCCATCCTCAAATTGATGCCCTTAAATGAGTCTTTACACTCTATCTTACCCCCAAATTAATTTGATAAGCACATAAAAGAATAAGAAGTAAATATTTCAGTTTTTGCTCTAATGGAATATTTGTCCTTTAAGGTATTTCCTGCCTGAAGCATGTACTGTGCTTTACTCTGCTTAATTCAATTCTTTTTTTTTTATCTAGCACTGGGAAGAATGTCTTTCACTGGTTTTCATCATTCATGTACTATTCCCAATCTATTGTACACGTGTATTCTTTGAGACAAGTGTTCACCTCTAGCTGCTTTGAAAAATATTGGTAGGAAAACTCACTCACCTTCAGGCTCCCCACAGAGTGTACACTGTGACTCTGCAAAGAAAAAGAGAAAATTATAATTTCTTTCTTTGAAGATGTCATAATTATAACCAAATAGAACAAAACCTAGAGAATTCAAAGTTAACATGAAAAATGCAATTCTATTTCCAGCACACAGCTGCAAAATAATTTTCAAAAAAGGGTTTTTACGGGATGAATTTTAAAATAGAACTATATGAAAATTTAGTTACATTTATATAACTGTCACCTTCAGGAACTCCAGCTGAATGCATTCATCTATCAGGACATTTTGCTTCACTTTGGCTTCTTTGTCTTTTTATATGTAAAATACTTGAGTGACAATAGTCACTAAAATAAAAAGTTTAAGCCTTCTAATATTCAATTTTTGGAGGTAGCAAACAGCAATAGTGACAAGAGTTGTTATATTCCTTTCCCATAAAAGACTCCCATATCCTCCCAGGCAAGAGAAATCAAACAATCAGGTAAATGTGCAGTTATACTCTGCAAAATGTTCAAGTATAGAAATGAAGGAAATTCACAACAGACAATCTCTAGGTGTGCAATTACTATTTTATCCAGACACCACTGTTTGGAAGTTTGCTGCCTTAAAAATTATTTTGCATAATATACAAATATATGCTCACATGAAGGAAATATTTTGAAGTATCCCTTGAGAGCAAGCTGTTTTGGGAGTTAGTATCAAGCTGTAGAACAAAGCTATCATTCAGAATCCAAATACCAGAATCAATTGAAATCACAGGGAATCCAGTCATGGTGGCAGATAATTCTGATATACTAGTAAAAGTCTATCTAGAACAAGAAACCACAGTATATTTTAAATCACATATTTCTGAAATCTCCATTTTAACACTCAGCTGAAAAAGCAGTTTAACATGCCTGGTATATAAAAGTCCAGTACAAAAGCTTGCTGAAATTATCTCCATCTTGAATAACAAATAAAACATTGACACGAGCTGTGATCTTGACTTAAAGGCAAAAAAAGACAGAAAAATAGAACATGAAACATGTGCACTGAGCAGATTGACCTTTATAGTGCCACTGTGACATCGACAGTTGTTCAGAAGTACTTTCTCCATGTAGATATGAAGCCATCTCACAGTAACCCACTGTTGGAATGGCACTTGACCCTACATCTGTCATACATTTTAAACATGTTAATCATTGTGGGTTTACTACTGCTAGACACTGTAGGGAAAGGAACGAGAAAATGAGGAAAAAAAAAGTTTATCCAGGCATCTCTGCTGCTGATAGGTGGCTCACAACCTTTAGAACAGGATAAAGTTGCATAATAGGAATTAAATTTGATGCAGTTCAGCACCGTGACACCTGTAGCTGAACTGTCTGTTGATAGACTCACCAGAGCTCCAGCAGATCTGACAAACTGAAAACAACACCCCAACATGAGGCTTGAGAAAACTTCCAATAAAAAGCATGAAAAGCCTGGCCCTGCATAACTCAGGCCACTTTCTTTCACTACAGAACGAAAAACACACTTGCCACAAGCCAAAGTGATGCAGAGGAAGCAGCTCAGATTATTTTTTTTTTTTTTCCCTTTGCTTTTAATTCAAAGTCTTTCTGAGGTTTCACTGAGATGGGCTGCCTGCCCGTGTGAAGTTTATTATCCTGATTCATAAGGACGAACAAGCCAAGACTTGATTTCTGAACTTCTGACTTTTTTTGTGATCCTCTGTGTTCTGCTAACAAGTGCTTCACTGGGTTGTTACAATCCAAAGAGTCTGTCTGAGATTTTTTGCAGCTCAAAACACCATCTTCCAAAGGTACAAATTACAGGACAAATTACTATCTTCTCTCTTTTTTCCTCATAAACATAAATGAGTGCCAATGTTGCAAGTCTGCTGCAGGTTTGCAGCTCTGACTGGTGCCAGAAAGCTGTCCAACAGCTAGAGAGGTGTCAGCACTGTCCCTGCCAGACCACTGCTTTGTTGGAATTCTTTCAGATGTTTCTTTAAGGTCACATCTTTATGGGCAACCCAGGTGTTTCTCTATCTCCTCTATCTCAGCATGCCTGGGGTCAGCTCATGGGGGGATTTTGTTTTAATTCAGCAACGTATGCCTTCCAGAGGCAGAGAATCATTTCAAACTGACAGCAGCACCTCTCTCTCTCGCCACTGGTAAGAAGCAGACTCTGTGGATGTGGATGATTCACCAGTAAAAGCCTCTGTTTACAAATTTCCCCACCGCAGTGTGCCACTGTGGGGGAGGACAAGATACCCTTTTTGTTGTGCTTGACATATACAGATCGAGTGACAAACAAAACCACAACCACTTCCACTAGGCATGTGAACAATATGACAAGGAGGTTGCACAGAGCTCTGTTTTCCACAAAGCTTCTGTGTGTGTGTGAGAGAAATCATTATTTCTCTATATCATCTGTTTAGATTTGTACCTTCTACAGTTCTTGCTGAGAGACTGCATGCCCTAACTTTCCAAAACTAAAATCACATAAAACATACACATGGTGCTCGATTATTTGTAGATTTACATGATACAGAAATACATAAATCTTAAAATTCTGGAAAGAAGCTATGAATTGACACTCATTTTAACTTCTTTTCTCCAAAATGAAGTTGCAGTATCTTGTTAGAGAAGATCTTTCTGGAAGATGGCTCAATACTAACCACCTGTACTAATTTAATTTTTTTCTATTTAAATTTCATTTCTGGAGACAGATAACAGCAACAAAAGACATGACAACAGAGACAACAGTTACCACTCTATCAAGTGAAATTACATTTTTTGTTCTTAGCTGCGCTTCAACTGAGGTTGAGTGTCTCAGCAATAGTGTTCAAAACCTAAACTAGTCTTAAAAAAAAAAAATTACCAATTAGTGGAAAGGAACAGCCATCTAATCTGCCTCAGAAATTTATGTAGCATTAGATAAATCAATAAGTCACTTTTTTTTTTTAAGCACTCATTCCCTATTTTATGTTGTAAGAGGTGTGACACTACATCTTCCTAATTCACCATTCACCACAAAAGAGAAATATTCATTGCAGGTGACCGCTGGAGATCATCTAGCTCAGCCTCCCACTGAGAGCAGAGCACGGCTGTTGCCAACACAAGGTCAGCTCAGCTGTAGTTTAATAGTCAAGCCTGAAAACCACCAAGAATGGAGATTCCACAGCCTCAAGGAACAGCCTGCTCCAGGGCTGCATCAGCCTTGTTGGACCGATTTGGATGTCCTGGTCTGCAGCTTGTGGCCATTCTTCCTTGTTACATCATTCAGCACTGCCAAAATGACTTAATCTTCATCCTGTCTGTAACTATCCTTCAAATAGTTGTAACCCACTATGGATCTTCACCCCAACAGACTAAATAAGCCCAGCTCTTTCAAGTCCTCTGACCAGAGGGTGCTCTGATAGACTCCTTCCAGTTTCTCCCTTGCTTGCAGAAACAGGGAGCCCCAACCACTGAACACAGTATTCCAGGTGCAGCCTCAACAGAGGGAAACAGTAACCTCCTCAACTTGCCAGTCATACTCATCCAGGCATAGCCCAACTTTCACTTTACTTGTTTGCAATGTATGTTCACTCCTATGTGACTTGGTATTTGTATTTGTTCAGAAAAAAAAAAATTAAAAAATTAATAAATCAAGTCTTAGTAAGATCAGTTCCCTCATCCAAGTCTCCCACCAATTATAGTACTGCCATATGTGAAATTCTGGCCTCAGACAAGTGACTTCTCTACACCCATGCTAGATGAAATGTCAAAAGAGCTTAAGATACTTCATGTTGTGATGGAAGAGGAGCAGGGACATGACAACATTTCAAAGATAATTCACGGAATCACAGAATATGCCTGGTTGGAAGGGACCCACAAGGATCCTCAAGTTCAACTCTTGGCTCTGCACAGGAGTCACACCATGTGCCTGAGAGCATTGTACAAATGCTTCTTGAACTCTGTCAGGCTTAGTGCTGTGATCACTTCTCTGGGGAGCCTGTTCCAATGCCCAACCATACTCTAGGTGAAAAAACTTGTCCTGATATCTAATTTAAACTTCCCCTGACACAAGTTCAGGCCTTTCCCTTGGGTCTTGTCACTGGTCACCACAGAGAAGAGCTCAGTGCCTGCCCCTGCTCTTCCTGCCATGAGGAAGTTGTAACTGCAATGTGGTCTCCCCTCAGTCTCCTCTTCTCTAGGTTGAACACACCAAGTGGCCTCAGCTGTTCCTCATACAGCTGCCCTCAAAGCCCTTCACGATCTTCATTGTCCTTCTTTGAACACTCTTGAAGAACTTAATCTTTGCTATACTGTGGTGCCCAACACTGCCCACAACATTCCAGGTGAGGCTGCCCCAGTGCAGAGCAGAGCAGGACAATCCCCTCCCTTGCCCCACTAGTGATGCTTTGCCTGATGCCCCCCAGGACAGGGTTGGCCCTTCTGGCTGCCAGGGCACTGCTGATTCATATTCAACTTGCCATTGACCAGGACCTGCAGATCCCTTACTGTGGTTCTTTTTTACAGCATCTCATTCCCCGGTCTGTACAAACATTCAGGGTTGCCCCATCCCAGGTACAGATTCCAGCACTTTCTCTTATTGAACTTTGTATGGTTGGTGATTACCCAGTCCTCTCATTTGTCAAGGTCTCTCTGAAGGTCCTCCCTACCTTTAAGCCTCTCCCTTGCACAATTCCTAATAATAGATTATGTCTCTATATATCTTATCAATCTAAACTATTATAGCTATGCTTTCACAGGAGGTGTTCTTTCTTTTTAGTATGTTGCTAATCAGTTGCACTCAAAAAAGATGCTCATTCTTGCAAACACTCACACGTCTGAGTAATTTTTGTCCTAGCTCTCAGTAGTAAAATGACTAATATAGGAGAGTGTTCCGAGATTTAGGACCCAATAAATCAATAGAACAAGGAAAACCTGTATTTATATTATTAATCTCACTCTGTCATTTTGAAATTGTCTAGCCAAGAGAAATAATCTTCCCAGATATAAGAACTTGCTGACAAAATAGGTCATAAGAAAGATCTTTTGAAGAAACAAATTTGTCATGAAGACACAATCTCTTTTTTCTCCAAAATATTACAAAACTTATTTCATTTTTATAGTTTTTCTTGTCTAACCTAAATGATAAGAACTAAAAATAATAAACCCAGACATATAAATGTCAACATTCTTTCTCAAAAGAGCTGAGTTCCACATTCAGTTTTAAATTAGAATGAAAATAAATTATTCTGCTAAACATTTACCTTTTCTTCTTTGTATATACTTTTCTTTTGTATGATTGGTGCAAGCATAATAAAATCTACCATAAAGACATACGACAAGGAAAACAATATAAGGACCAGATAAACTACAGAAAATAACCATTAAAAATAAATTGCAATTCAAAATACTCATGCAAGCTATAGAATATAATAAGACTAAAACACTACATATCAGTAATATTTAAAATCAGTATAAAGAAAATACTGGATGTTGTTAAACAATTAACTCTACTTTCCCATACATTATGCACTCAGCAGGGGTTTACCCAGTATTGAGTCCAACCTGCATGAGTTTTGACCAAGTTACATGGAAGTTATATGGCAAGAAATAATGTGCAAAGGTAAGAAGCAGTGCTGGGGATAACTTGTCATCTCAGCACTGCAGCAGAAAATGGATGCCCCTTGAATAACACCACAACCAGTTTTGTATCTCCCCTTCATTTGTGTAAAAGGACTTTCTGTCTCTCTTAATTTGATACTTCTAGTTACCCTTTTCAGCTTCCCTGATGCCTATATTATTTGACATTTTAGTTACAAACACGTATGTTCTCTATTGCTTTTATTTCTCTATGTATTTTTGTCTTTTTTCCCCTCACTATTACTATATTTCCACTATTTACTGAGTGGCCAAAAAAACAGATAGCACTGTTATACAATTACTGAATATCACTGCCTATTTAAATACAGAGTTCAGTGTATTGGAGTAAAACTGGAAATTATTTTTTGTTTCACAGAGAAATATGGTTTGCGTCCCAGTTTGTCTCCCCCCCCACCCCCCATTCATTTATGCAAACCAATAATTTTAAAAATTATGCAAAAACAGATCAAGTTCCTGTGAGGAAAATTTAACAGATTGTGCTTTAGATTTTGAGTCTAATGGCAAGAAACACAACTGTTTCATCAATTTAATCAGCATACAAAGTTAGCAATGTCTCTTTACATCATTTTACTGATGTCAATGAAACAGAACTCTGCAACACTCAAAGAGACATAAAGTAGCCATACATTATATTGAGGTTTAGTGCACCTGAAAAGCAAGGCATAATTTAAGGCTAAACTGTGAGTCTTCTAGTAACTTTAAGGATTTTAATCCCATATTTTGTATCTAAGCATGGTTATAATAGTGCCAATAAAAGCTGACAATATTATGAACTGTTTTCCATTCTCTTTCCTCATGTATATTTTTTGTCCTACATATTCTGCTGCATAACTGCAGCTTTTTCCACCTGTTGATATCTCATCATTGCACAGTATCATCTGATGAAATACCAGTGTGACAGATCTGTATCATAAACTGCAAGACTTTATTGTGTCCACCAGCATTTTCCATTCACAATCATTCTCTTTGTTCCTCACTGATGCCAGAGCAAATCCTCTGGAGGCCTCCTGTTCCATGTTCAGTCAGCCATGTAGGTAAGGCATTGAGAGACATCTACAAAAATCAACCAGCCTTTTCTTCCAGAAAGCCCATTTTACCTACAGGGGTTTTTTTTAATGAAATGTCCTCTAAAACCTCCAATGACAGGGAATAAAACCCTCCATATGCAGATGGAAAATAATTTTTTTAATGCATTTAGGAAAAAAATAATATCTAATTGAAATAGTAATTTCCTTAACTCTTTATTCCCCCCCTATTCGAAGTCTTCAGATTTTCCTCACAGTTATGGTTTGTAGTACTCATCTCATCTTTGCTGTTCTACAACTTAGCCACATCCTAAAGTTTTAAGTGCCCCACAGTGAAGGCAGAACATGACCTGAACCCTTTGACTGCCTTGTAGAGCAGAATACTTACCCTTGTACAATCTCTTGTATTTTTAATAATGTCATTGGCCTAATTTAGGGCAGCATTATTTTCTTGGCTCAAATGAGATATCATCTCATCCTTTTGGATAGAAATTTCACTAGAGGTATCTGAAGCAGTCGCCACCATGAGAGGGAAGTAAATCAGGGATACTTTGTTGGTCCATCTTTGCAGTTAGAGCCCTACATGCAATCCATGTAAGCCAAGTGAAATCCACAAAGCATTCTAGGTGATTTTTCAATTTCCTATTTGAAACTATGAAGTGGCAAAAATAATCAAAATGGCACTATACCAAAACACAGTATTTCTTAAGAGTATTTTGAGTGCTGACAAATAACACAACAGAGAAAGCAACTTGCACTCAGATATTGTTTGAGTCCACTTTCATGAACAGTCATAAAGTCACAAAGGAAATAAAAATAATTTCCAGTAAAATAAAACCAAAAAGAAAGCATTTGTTTGTGTATATGTACACATATCTGTCCATCTTGAAGTCTTTTTTCTTCTTAGGAACAACTGTATTTACACAGGCAAGTAAAAGTCAGCTTGTCATGCAGAACATGCTGAAAAAGGTAATAACATTGACTGTGAAGAGCTGTCGTGGATATATCCAATAAATGTATTTCTGCCTTTGGAACTATTTCTCCAAGCACTCCTTGCTGTGTGCAAGAGCCCAGCTGCCTGCCTGCCTCTCACTGTTGATCATTTACTGTTATGACCACTCTCAAGATGAGATTCCTTCGCATTTGCAATTTCAGTTTCCTTGAACACTTCCTTTTGACCGTGGTATTTACAACAAAGGGCCTTTTAATGCCCAGGATAGGGCCTTGGGGTTAGGAAAAACAAATAGATAATAAAATTTTGGAGAATAGGGAAAATACAATAGGAAAAAAACCAAAACAGTTGCCTGTGAGTGACTAGCAGCTGGGCTATATTGGGAAAGATAGAGCAGGGGAAATGAGTAGTCCTTAGAAGGGCAGATACTGAAAGAACTTTAAATAAAAATAGAATACAGAATAGCCATTACTAAAATAGAATGAGGCGAAAGCAGAGGACAATCAACCAACCTGGCAGCAAACTCTGTATCCTTTTGAGCAAACGAACTGACATCCAACCAAATGCAGAAAGCAACCATTAAGAGCCCATTATTTTCCCCAGATAAAAATATAAGGTTCAAGCTCAAAGCAATGCCAGAATTTATTCATAGTACTTGCATATCAGATCCTTTTCCATATGGAGTTTACACATTACACATGCATTAACCAAGTCATAAAAGATTTCAGAAAAAAAAATTATGAGACCAGACAATCAAATATTTGCATAGGAAAACAAAAATAACTAAAGCAATAAAAAGCAAAATATTAGCCACTCGAGAAATAAAAAAAGGAGGTAATGTTTCTCTTGGTGATCTGAACACAAATCCTTTTTTTTTTTTTTCCAGAGGAGCAGTGATAAACACAGTGATAAAAAGGATGTGCTTTAGCATACTTCTGATACACATTTCAAATGCACAGTATCCAAGTGAAGAGTCCAAATATCCCAAATGAGTCCAAAAAAGACCAGAAGATGGGTTTATAAAGAGCAAATCCATGTGTCTTTCTTTCTCCTCCTTTTCCTTCCTTTTCTAGTCATTTAAGTAGAAGGTTAAAGTGAATCACATTCCTCACAGCCAAGATTAAGAAGCTTGCCATTCCCTAACCACACTGTAGCATCTTTATGAAAAATATCAGGGAGGGTAAAGGCGGTGATCAAAAATTGTGTGAGTGATGACCTACGAGAGCCCTGGGAAATACAAAACTGAAGACAATCTACACCTTGCTTGCTCCAAAACCTCTCTGAAGCCAATGGAAAACCCACTGAAGTTCAGCTCAGAGTCAAATCTGACCAGCATACTAATGCACAGCTACCTAGGCTATGACCATTCCTCTACGTCCTGTCTTTTTTCTCTCTCTTTTTCATTTTGCCCATTTTAAGGATTTCACCAATAATCTCAAAGCCTCATAAGAATAACTCAATGGCACAAATGTAAGCTAAGCATGATATAACAAAGAAACAAATAGAAAGATGACAAAAATATAAGACAGGATGGCACAGTTATAGAGATCACATACTCTGATACTGTCATACACTGAAGGTTAAATTGATTTTTTCACTCCTTTTTCTTTGTTTTCATTTAGGAATCAGATTTCAAGAGCATCTAAATGGAGTGGGGAGTCAACTTTAGAACCAAATTGGAGCAGGTAATTTGGAATACAAAGGGTGTACAAAAAATTATGTAACCATTGGAAGAGGGTATACTGATATCTGGGAGAGACTGTTGAATTATGTCCTTCATATAAAGTCAGTAATATATGTCAACTTAGAACAGTACGGACTGGAAGAGACATCCTGAGGCTGTCAGAGTTTATCCCTCAGTGCAGAGCACTGCCAACTTCAAAGTAATACTAGGTTTCTCAAGGCATTGCCCACTCAAGGTTTGAAAATCCACCAGGAAGGAGAATTAAGTTGCTCTGGGCAACTGTTCCACTGTTTGACCACTTGCACCATGAAGATTTTATATCTCTCATCTAATTGAAACTTCCCTTGCTGCAACATCTCGCTGTTCCCTCTCCTCCTTACGCTGTGCATGTCCATTAAGAGCCTGGCTCCATCTGGCTGTAATGAACCATTAAACAGCTGAGGACAGCAATTAGCTCTGTTGTCCTCTTCGCTTCCTCTTCTTCAGGCAGAACAAATTCAGGTCTCTTCAGTACCTCCTTGTGCATCAAATGCTTCAGTACCCTGCCCATCTTGGTGACCATCCTCTGGACGTACTGCAGTTTGTCTGTGCCTTGCTTATACTGGGGTGGAGGTGGGGCAAGGGCAAGAACTGGGCCCCACTCCAACTGCAGCATCTGAAGTGCCAAAAAGAGGGGAATAATCACTCAGTTTAACCTCCTGGCTGTACTGATGGAGCCCAGTGTGTAATCAACTTTCACTGCTGCAGATACGCTTCTGAGGTCCTGAAGACAGCACATTCAAACACAGAAAGACTGTGACATACAAGTAAAGCTTTGACCTGGCCCAGTCCCAAATATGCATTGACCTCACATGCTAAATGGCTACTTGAGGAGGCTACAGCAGCAAAGTCTGAGGAGCCAGGCAGTGTCCATCAACAGCTAGAGACAACAGCTCAAGGTCTGATCAGTTGTATAAGATTTTTCCACTGTCCTGAGAAAGACTCCACTATAGGTTCCTTCCTAAATACAGGCTGGAGGGAATAAGGTTTGTTTATAAGAATGCTGAGCTATCCTCTGTAAGGATTTCTATCTTGACCAGTCTTTCAGATATGATGACATTTCTAAATATACCTGCATATCTCGGGAGCAGAACTTTTATATAATCTCTGCTTTCCATCAAAAGTGCTGTCTGCAGAAGAGAGTGAGCAAATACACAAGAAACATAAATTTAGTGTGAAACACTAAATCTAATTTTAAGAACTTAAACCAGAATCTGTTTTTGCTGCACAGCATTTACTGCCAAACAAATAATTACTAATAAAAGCAATCTGGAGAAATTTAAAAGTGAATTTACAGAAATATTTTTTCCTCATCCTGAATATTCTCATGAAAAAAAGAAAAAGTCTGCTGTGATAATGATATTTGAAACACTTTCATCTCATCATATTATGATCTCCATCATAACCATTAAAAAGGCACAAAGAGCTCATTGCAGGACTCAGAACTAAGCTCAAAATGAGTGCTTAATTTTCTCTTTTACAATAGAAATCAAAGATTTATTTGGGGAAATAGAAACTTTCTAGTGATCTAAACAGGAAAAAAAAAAAAAAAAGGTGTTTTCTGTAAAACAATTATTAACTTCAGCTTCAAGCTCCTAACTTGTTCTGGTGAAGTTCTCATCCTCACCTGTACAAAGCCCCTGTGCTGGAACAAAGTGTAAAACTGAGCACATCTGAAAACTTTTTATGCATAGTTTTTCATAGTGAACGTTTCCTTATCAATATTCATAAACAAAACCAACCCAAAATACCAGCTGCAACTAAATGAAATTAATCAGAACTGTAGATAAGTCCACTGACAAAAAGTTGTAGAATTGCAATAAAGAAATAGGAGTTAAGAGTGCAAAAAAATCTTTCATTATGCTAAAATTGATATGGAATTCAATGACTGAAAAGCAGCCTGATCTTTTTGCAGAAACCCTCATTCATTCAACCTTTAATAGTCAAAAGCAAAGTTCTAACAGCAGATTTAAAAATCACTGTTTCTTTTCAACTCTATGAGTCCCTTTGCTTTCCTCAGTGCATCATACACACAGCAACATACACCTCTTCCAGCCAGCACCACCTTTTATATTGCTGCAGCAAGTCAGCTTCACTACCAGTGGTTTGACCTTCACTTCCTTTATGCTTTTGTAATGGTCTGGTGATTTCTTTAATAGCTAGCTACAAGGAAGTCCAGATCTGCAGTATTAGAAGTCTATGTACAGAGCACAACCATTGAAAGGTCAAAATACAAATTTTTAACATGCACCATGCCACAGTTGTAACTGTTAAGTATCGTATTTCTCTATATGTTGCTTAGAAGCTTCAGGGAAACAAATGCAAACACCCAAAACTCATATGGAATGCTTTTGTCTGATTTTTAAAACCTCACCAAAATTAGGATCTCAGCACAAGCTTTGCAAATATTTTAACTGTTGTTATTATTTAAACCTTTATAAAACTCAAGATTAAACTAATGTATAATATACTCACCTAATTAAGTATAAATCACTGGCATTCTCATCATTGGTGCAAACTTCTATCGCCCACTCTAGCTCAAGGGCTGGATAATGCTAATACCTCTATCTGAATGTTTTTGCCTTTTGGAAAATAAATGTTCTATTGTGTCAAACATAAGACGGAGTTGTATAGCTACACATCACTTTTCAGAAAGTGAAAAAGCAGAAGTCCAAAAAATACACTATTCCATATTAAATGCCCATAATTTCTCAGATTAGTCAACTGAGTTTAAAGCAATATCAGTTTCTCCCTATTCTTTAGAACTCCCTTTTTTCCCCCCATTCCAATGCATTAAATAAAACTTCTACTGAAACTGCCTCTTTCAATTTTGAAGTAATAAGCACTGTTCTCTATTTTATAACAATACTGTAAGGAAATTTACATAGAAAAATGAAAAATCACGATTAATTAAGTAGTTTCTCTTTATTAACCAGTGTTCAAAGTCTATGCCAAGAAACTGCCACCTTCAGTTTGTTTTTCTGACACAATATTTAAAGGGAAAAAATCGGTTCAATCATGTGAAATTTGTTGTTGATGCAGCCTTTTCTTTTAGATAACCATACTAAACACTGACTTCTAAACAGTCACATAAGTAAGGTTATCAGCAGGACTGGCCATGACTTTAGAAATTATAAACACACACATTATGTGTCTTCCACAACTTCAGTGGCCTCCACTGAATTATGAGCAAGATGTAACTGAGGGGCAAACTCCCGAAAATTTAAAACTAAAGGAGTTTATTAACAAGGAGATAATATTGAATTACTTGCAGGAGACAAGTAATGAAAAAGTTATGATCCAGCCTTCAACAGTCAAGCGATAAATAATAATACGCAAGTTAGTCATAAATAAATGTCATAAATGACTAGTTTATAATGCTAAATTCTCTTAATCACAGAAACACTACTGAATTACTAATTCAGAAAACAGACGTACACAGGTGTGAAATGAGTTGTCTGTCAGATTTAATACTTCACCCTTAGGAAAAGAAAGAACGTGATTTATCATAGCTATTTTTTAGCACTATTTATCTAAATTTTCTTATTTAAAATGTTTGTTATTGGATGATATAATTAAAGCAACTGCTGTTTGACTTCAAAAACTACTGTATCTCAGGTGTGGTTGAAAACCTGTAAACCATAATGTTGGCTAAGATGGAGCCTAAACATAAACAATTTTCCCAATAAATATAATTTTTCATTAATAATTCAGAGTGACATAAATCTGTATGTTAGATCTATAAATGCTTTGTCTTACACAAGGTTTTACAGTATAAGTTGTCAGGCCTAGCTTCATGATTTCCATTGCAATCCAGAAAAATGCATCTAATATGTAAACTACCCAAAGGAAACTAAATGCTTTGAGAATATTCATAAAACCTTTCTATACATA
>VXAU01005049.1:0-14766 GCA_013399695.1 Formicarius rufipectus | reverse complement strand
GTTGAAAAATGAATAAATTAATAAAATTGTAAAAGACAAGTATTCATGTGAAAAAGTTAAATTACATTTGAGAAGGGAGAAGAAATAATCTTTCAAAGAAAGCCTCAGGTAAATCGCCAAGCTAGCATTGCCTCATGTTGCAGGCACTGAATGCAATGTTTACAATTACCATTCAACTGATATTTCTTTTAGTTAAGCAGAAAAATTGAGATTAATGCCTACCTGCTATTGAAAAAATAATTAGGAATACAAACTGGTAGCCCTGAGGAAATTCAAGTGTTTTTGAAACTGTTCTTCAGCTTGCTCTTCCAGTTAACTAAAAGCCCAAACTCTGCATTTCAAAAAGCTTTTGAAAAGAATACCGCTATTGTTGATGCACAAGATCAAATGTTGCAATACACCTGTACCCTATGGCTTCATGTCCTTGCCATGATATTTTAGTCACACTGCTCAAAAGGTTTATGACCATATGGAACATTTTTTCCACAGTATAAATAAACAGTTCCGTATAGTTGTCCCGGTAGGTCTCCTTACTATAATAGCTTAATAGCTCCAAAGATACAATTCAGCTAATTGGGAAATAACAGTCTATCATGAAAGAAATTTTCCTATATAGACTCTAGGAAAAGAGACACAAATCTACAGACAGGAACAAAGGCTAAGAATGGACTTTGTGAGAAAGAACTTGGTAACAAGAATCTAGAAGTGAAGATACCAACTCACAAAAAGAATGTAGTTTTCACCAAGTAATTTAAACAGTATCAGGAAATAATGAGCATCACAGAATCCAAGTGCAAGGCTCTAAAAAGTATCTACACCAAAATGGTATACACAAATATTGAGGCAATGGGGGAAAAAAAAAATCAATAGATTCAGAGAAGGAAGAAAAGATATATATGAGAACTCAAGCATTTCTTAATGCTCTAAAAATTGCTATTGCAAATATCTGCAGACATTCACATATGCATTGCCACAAATGACTGCTCAGATCATGTTTATTGAAACACTGAAGCTCTTTGGAAGTGCTAGTATCTTCACGTGAATTCCCTGGAGAGAGTACAAGCACAGTATAGCTAATGAAATACTCATTCACAGTAGGAGCATGGTCTAATTGTGGGATATGCAGCATCAATGCTGTATATGAAAACTGAGAGAAGTGTGACTCAGATGTTTATTTTTTGAAAGATGGGGAACTTAAAATAAACAACAGTGGGAAGAGATCAGGATCTCGCTATGTATCAACATGGCTCAGCCAAAATCAAATGAATCTCACTTTTATCAATATTTGGCCCAAGATCTTCCAGTCTGTGGGTAGTAACATAACTGGAGACAGAGGCAGTAATTAGGAAAATGCAATCGGATTCAAAAGGTTTTCCATTATTTTTTGTGACTGGATGAGCAGATGGCAAATGCAGCTTAACACACACACACAAAAAAGTAGGATAATTAGCAGGGAAACCAAGCACCATGTTAGAGAATATGTACTAAATGGAAATCTCATCTAGGAAGCTAATCAAGAGAGAAATTTGGGGGTTATTATGAAAAATAATTAAAACCATCAAATAATTTCACAGCTGTTGGAAAAGAAGGCAAAGATGATAGCAGGTTACATGAATAGATAGATACACCACAAAGTAAACTGCTATTATTAGTGTTCAAGACATTTATTAAAAACCATCTAGAATACTCCACTGGGCTGTGGTAGGCATGGGAGTGTGCAACAAGGCAGTGCATTATCAATAAAAATTTGGTGTGCTAGTTGCACTCCCCAAACACCAGACTTCTAGGGCTATTGAGAGTGAGCCTTTCCCAGTCTCATTCATGATGTGACAATTTCCACCCAAACGTAGGTAGGATATTTTTGTCGTTCTTACGACACTGTTCAGAGCCTCAGTCTCGGAGGATTAAAACTATCCTACTAAACTGGAATCCACATTAACTCATGGTTAGTTTATCCTTATGCTGGCAATAACATTTAGACTATAACACTTATTCCTGTTGTTTTCCTCCTTCAAATATTTACAGAGAGCAATCATATCCCTTCTTGGCCTTCCCCTTGCTGTGTAAAACTTGTCAACCCATTATATTTTCTCTTGTAAAGTAAGCACTCTCTTTCTTGGTCACCATAGAAGCCCTACAAGCTCAATTGCTCACTTGTATTCCAGTACAGATTCCTGCTCTGTGAACTGTCTCTATGATTGCAAAAATCACTTCCAACATCGATATCTATGTTAGCAAGCAAGGAGCCCAAGGGAAGAGACATGTTTAGCTGTCACAGCAGCCAACAAGCTGGTCCAAGGGACTGTTGGGAACAAATCCAGAAGGTAAGGGCAATGCATCAGCTCAGACCTGTCTGTATAAATCAAAGTACCTAGATCTGGTTGAGAAAAAGAGGTAGATGTGTATGGGGCACTGAGCTTAGGTGTGACCTGCAGGAGAGATGGAGGTGGAAAGGCTTGGGACCAGAGGACTTGTAGTTTCTGGGTTAAACAAGGAGTCTGGGGTAGAACCAAAAGTGGGGACAGGGCTTAGAGAGAGTAGGGTCTCTGGGAGACAAGAAGTGTGACTATGGGTCAGGGGTAGGGGAAGTCACTTAAGGGATCAGAGAAGGGTTTATTGTAGGAAGCTTCAGATGGGCTGAGAGGAATGAGGTTACTTTAGAGAAAACTCAGAAATACTGGGGAGGTTCTAGAACGGTATCAGTGCCATTAATTTGGACTCCATTTGTGGACAGGGACACTCACATGCAATCTGCCCCCTTGCTCCTACTTTATTTTTCTTTTAAATTTTGTTTCAATAAGTAGATTAAAAATATGGGACTGAACTGTCTATCCATTTGGCAGTTCTCTGCCTCTCCTATGCACTATTCCCATCACCTTTGCTCACTGCTCTGCATTTCAACAGGGAGGTTGAAACTTAGAAAACAAGCTGTTAAGAGATCTGAGAATATTGGCTTCTGAAAAGACAAAACAAAAACCCAACATAAGACCCCCATTGGAAAGTCAGCCATACAATCTCAGCAACTATCAGATTTATTTGATCTCTCAATCAGCACACATATTATGTTGAAATCAGCTATTACACAAAGTTGCTCCTTCCTCAGCAGCTGGGATTTAGGGGACATGGGAGAAAGCCAAGCACAGTGTGAATAGAGCAGCTTAGTAAATGCTACAGAGGAAGTAAAGATATTGGGGTGGAAGGAAAGTAATTTATAAGGAACAAGAGAAGAGAGGACCATAGGAACATAGGTCATGAATCTATAAGATAGTTTCATTAGTTCCAGCATTAATCAAACAACTTGGTTGCTTTCCAAACACAATGTGGCATTGAAATGTTCAACATAAGTCTAATTTTAAACTAGTAAATTACAACAAGTCATCAAAGCCAGTACTTTCAGCAGAAGAGTTTTAATATAATTGTTGATATATACCAGGTATGAATTACAGTTTGATGAAAGAATGGAATACTTAAGTGTTTTCTTTGATTGTTGCCCCTTAAGTTTGCAGAGAATAAGTGATCTCAAAGTACTTTTAAACCAGTATTGAGAAAGCATAGCAAATTTTTCTAACTGAAACGAGAATCTCTAAATTACTGGTCTTAGAACATTTCCCTAGAGCTTGACTGTCCTTTGGAATACTTTCAACCCACACCTAAAAGCCAAAATAAGATCTTTACTGTGAATTTTTGTATGAAAAATATTTCTTTCTTGTTCCTTTACCTGCTTTTTCTTTCCTACCTGGTAGGTGGGAAACAAGCAGTCTTATCTTCATATAACAATACAACCATAAATTTATCTGTACTGAGTAAAGTGGTACTTTGCTTCTATTATTGTCAGTCATCTCATTAGTACTTCACTGAAGCCACAGGAATGAAACTGCCTCTGAGACCATAGTAACTATGAGACCATCCTGCAGCATGCTTCTAGGTTCATATACTCACATAGAATCACATTTGCGTTTTTCTTTGGGAATAAATGACATATTTATTGTATAAATTAAGACTACCTTTAAAGTAACATTGTAATTCATTGATATCCTATGTACTTACTATCACTTATAAGGTAGGTTAGTTAACAAAATCACAGTTTCTGAGCAATGGTAGTTCGTAGTTCCTGAGAAAACATATTCCAGCCATTCCACCCAGGAAGCTGGCTTCATGTGGGCTCAACTAAAGTGCCTCTATACAAACATACACACCATGTGGACTAAACTAGAGTAGTTAGTGATGTGTGTGCACCTGCAGGTCTGTGACCTTATTGGCATCGTGTGGTGATATGGGAAGATGGCTTCTCTGACTGGACTGTTGGAATGGAAGGATATAGGCTTTTTAGAAATGATAGTCAAGGGAGACGAGGAGAGGGTGTCACTCTTTCTGTCAATGACCAGCTGGAATGCACGGAGCTGCACCTGGGGATAGATGAGGAACCGATCAAGAATTTTCGGCCAGGATTAAAGGGAGGACAGGGAGAGGTGACATAGTGGAAATCTGCTACAGCCCACACAATAAGAAGCAACAACAAAGCAGGGCACAAGAAAACCTGGAGGCTCCTGGAACGTGCAGGTTATAACAGCCTGGAGAAGAGACTGCTTGAAAAAAATCTACCCTTGAAAGAGAGTAGGTTTAGATTAGACATCAGGAAGAATTTCTTTACTGTGAGGGTGGTGAGGCATTGGAATAGGTTGCTCAGTGAAGCTGTGGATGCCCCATCCCTGGAAGTGTTCAATGGATGGGGCTTTGAGCCACCTGGTCTAGAGGAAGGTGTGCCTACCCATGGCAGAGTAGTCAGAACTAGTTGATCTTTAAGGTCTCTTCCAAGTCAAACCATACTATGATTCTATGATAAGAACGTGTGTACCATGGAAAAAAAGTCCCATTCAGGAAACCTGTTCCATAAAAGAAACATGGATATGAGGAAGGACCCTCTAAAAGTTATTCAAATCACACCAGTTGATGCAGTTCATTGTTTATTAGAGAGAAAACACTCCAGCACAGCACAACTCTGAAACATAGCTGATCTAGCCTGGTACAGAAATCACTTCTTTTCATTATGTAATGGTCAACAAATTCAAAATCTGGTAGTCTTTTTATTTAGCAGGAAGTTCTTTTCCCAGTCCTCAAATATATAATAAACATTCACAGAAATCAACTTTCAGTAAAGGTATCTGTCACAGGCATAATGAAACCTGCAATAAGTTACTTATGATTAAAGCAAATTCATGATTTTACCATCCAACAAAAGGTTCCTAAATATTAGTGACATTTTCATTACTGTCTCTGTTGCAACCATGTTCTGTTACTTATGTGAACAATTTTCTCAGGTAGAAAATAAGAAGCAGGAAATGGACTTACGCTGCTTTAATAAAAAAAAAAAAGACGAAAACAAACCCAACTGCAAAAGGCTGCTGCAACCTCTTATGCCTCCTTCTTTGGCCCTTAGTCTAAATAAGTGCTGGCTACTTTTCTGCCAGTCATTCAAAACTCTCAGTCTTTCCCTCACAAAACAGCAGTCAGCCAGTCTGGCTTAATATAGTTCACATAAAAAAGTGGGTATGTTTTCCTTTCTCTAGGATGCTGGAGAAAAGAGCACTATGTGTGAAGAGTTAGGTACATTTTACAGAGCTCTGGTGCATTTCAAATCCAATCATAAAACAATGCCTTGTGCTCAAAGGTTTATATAAGTGCTTCCACTGTTTTGTCTCCAGTGGGCACCATCAAGGCCTGTTATTTTTTCCATGTTGACAGTTTACTGTTCAGCAAGTGGTTAGAGAAAGGACTGTGATTTTTCTGAATGTGAGCAAGTGGCCATAGGGGGATACAAATGTTACGCTCACGTGCATATGGGTCAGAATGCCCTAACACACATTTTCATAGTGCTAAAAAAAATAAAATCTTTCAGTAAGTGATTCTTCACTGAAAACCTGCACATGAGCTAGTTAAGGCATGGCAAGGTCTTAAGGGGAATACTGGAATGCAAATTTGTCCCTTAGCTTCCTGTCATCAGCAGTGGTTACTCGTTTCTAAATTCATCGTCTAAATAAGGTCAAAACCACAGTCGAGGCATAAGAAATAAATTATTCTGACACTTAACTTTGCCCAGGGAAGCAAAATAATAATGATTAACAATTATATTAATGATCATTATTAAAGATACATAAGGGTTTCGTGCTGCTTGAATACAGACTGAGTCTCTACCTCCTTTGCCTTTCGTGCCATTTTTTGCATTTCTGAAGAGGCACAAAGGAAGCTGATATGCTGTCTAGCAGGATATGCTTTAGGTAAGGTGGTTGGGAGAGCAGGTTCTAGAAAATTAGCTTCCCAATTCTATTTGCTGAAAAATCACACCCTTCTATGAGAGTATCCTTAGAAAAACTATTTGTTTAGTCTGTCATTATAAAAGCTAAAAAAATAGTGCTACAAATTATCTGAGACCATATTAATATATTAGATTTCAGTAGCTGAGGAATAAAGAAGGCTTTTATAAAACAGGAATCATGATATTCAAGTTTTGTTAAAATGGCATACAGAAGAGTCATTAAATTATATTAGGTTTGTAGGAAAATTGATAAGTGCTATTGTGTAAGTGTCATAGCCCCTGACTCAGATTCCTGCTAGTACCAGAGCAATACTGGACAAAGTATCTACCCATGCAAAACATTTCAAATTTAATACAACCTACTCCCTTTGCCCTTAACCGAAGTATTTATGTAATGCTCTTCCATTCACTGTTTGTGCTATCTAGAGTAAGAAAATTGTTGTTCAAATACCGAGAGATGACAGCATAGGCAAGGCAAATTTCCACTGCCCAGGCCTCGCACTGTGCACACAAAAATCACATAATCATGGAATCATTTAGGGTGGAAAAGACCTCTCAGATTATCAAGTCCAACTGTTAACCCAGGACTACTCAATTTGCCACTTGTTCTATGGCTCAACACTGTATTGGCCAGTACACACAGGCTGCATTTGGTGATTCCACATGGAAATGATTCTAATAGAGCTACCCTTGCCTTCCACCTCAGGATCCTAGAATCATTTAGGTTGGAAATGACCTTTAAGATGATGGATTCCAGAAGTTAGCCTAACTCTGCCAAGTTCCCAACCATGTTCCTAAGTGCCATATATATAGATATATTTATATATTTATTTATTTTAAGCACCTCTGGGGATGGTGACTTCACCACTTCTCTGGGCAGTCTGTTCCACTGCTTGATGACCCTTTAGGTAAAGAAATTTTTCCTGCTATCTACTGTAAACCTCTNAACCCAGGACTACTCAATTTGCCACTTGTTCTATGGCTCAACACTGTATTGGCCAGTACACACAGGCTGCATTTGGTGATTCCACATGGAAATGATTCTAATAGAGCTACCCTTGCCTTCCACCTCAGGATCCTAGAATCATTTAGGTTGGAAATGACCTTTAAGATGATGGATTCCAGAAGTTAGCCTAACTCTGCCAAGTTCCCAACCATGTTCCTAAGTGCCATATATATAGATATATTTATATATTTATTTATTTTAAGCACCTCTGGGGATGGTGACTTCACCACTTCTCTGGGCAGTCTGTTCCACTGCTTGATGACCCTTTAGGTAAAGAAATTTTTCCTGCTATCTACTGTAAACCTCTCCTGATGCAATTTGAGGCCATTTCCTCTCATCCTACCCCTTGGTACTTGAAAAAAAAAAAAAAAAATTATCCCCCACCACACTCAAACCTCCTTTCAGGTACTTCTAGAGAGCCATAAAGTCCACCTTGAGTCTCCTTTTATCCAGGCTGAACAATCCTAACTCCTTCAGCTGCTCCTCATAAGACTTGTGCTCCAAACCCTTGATCAGCTTCATTGCTCTTCTCTGGATGAGCTCCAGCACCTCAATGTTTTTCACGTAATGAGGGGTCCAAAACTGGACACAGGATTCCGAGTGCAGTCCCACACTGCCAAGTAAAGGGGAACAACCTCTGCCCTGGTTCTGCTGGCCACACTATTGCTGATACAGGCCAGGATGTCACTGGCCTTCTTGGCCACCTGAGCACACTGCTGGCTCATGTTCAGTGGTCGTCAATCTGCATCCCCAGGTCCTTTTCCACCAGGCAGCTTTCCAGCCACTCTTCCCCAAGCCTGTAGGACTGCATGGGATTGTTGTGACCCCAGGCATGACCCATCACTTTGCTTTGTTGAACTTCATACAATTGGCTTCAACACATTGATCCAGCAAGTCCAGATCCCTCTGTAGAACCTTCCTACTTTCCAACAGATCAACTACTATCCAACTTGGTGTGATCTGCACTGACCAAGGGTGCACTTGATCCCATCACCCAGATCACTAATAAACACATTATACAGGACTGACCCTAATACTGGGCCCGGGGGAATACTCTCATGACCATCTGCCAGCTGGATGTAACTCCATTCACCACAGCTCTCTAGGCTCAGCCATTTATCCATTTTTTAAAATCTGGTGAACAGTGCATCTGTCTATGGCATGAGCAACCAGTTTCTCCAGGAGAATACTATGGCAAATGGTGTCAAAGGCTTTACTAAAGGTCAGTCTCAAGATGATCTACTCCATGTCTTTCCCCAGCCCCAAAGTCAGACTGACAGGCTTGCAGTTCCCCAGATTCTCCTTCTGACTCTTCTTATGGACAGGTGTCACATCTGCAAACTTCCAGTCAAGTGGGACCTCTCCAGTTAGCCAGGGCTTCTGGTAAATGATTGAAAGGGGCTTCACAAGCTCTTCTGCCAGCTCCATCAGTACCCTTTGGTGGATCCCACTCAATCCCATAGACACATGTGTGTCTAGGTGGTGTAGTGGGTCACCAGACATTTCCCCTTGGAATATGAGTGCTTCATTCTGCTCAGGGAGCTGGTGCCTGGAGAACAACTGGCCTTACTGTGAAAGACTAAGGCAAAGAAAGCATTAAACGCTTCAGGCCTTTCCTCATCCTTTGTCACTGTTTCCCCCTCTATAGGGATGGAGATTCTTCTCAGCCCTCCTTTTGTTGCAGATGTATTTACAGAGGCGACAAAGAGCGGCAAGGAGCTACACAGAACAATTGAGATGCCCAAGCTTTGAAGATTGAAAAGGCCATGACAGCAGACACCACTGCCTCTCTCAGGATGCAGAGGACACAGTACAAACAGCTAGCTTTGATGCAAGGCATCATGCCAAACCTATCATGTCAGACAAGTGCTTTTAACTGCTGCAATTAAAAATATACCAGTGTCTCCAGAGAAATATATTTTCCTTCCTGAAACTGCATTCTTCTGCCATTCTCTCTCATTCATTCCTCCCTCATATGACACAATCCTAAAGTCCAAAAGGTAGAAGTGAACAAGTGACAGGCCTGACATTCAATATCTGGCAATTCCCACCAAGATAGCAAATGGCACTTGGTGTTACTGGGAAGTGAACATTCCTCAGAGGATCCCAGCATATGTCTCACAAACCACACTTAAGACTGAGTTTGTTTGGGTTTTTTTTTTGCTATATAGAATGCCAGCTCACATAATTTTGAGTCAGATCTTAGTAATTTCAGTTATAAAGACAAAGGGGTATTTAAAAAATTTGTAATAAGTTTAATCAATATGCTACAAATGCAAAGGGGGTTTTTGTTTTGTTTTGTGTTTTTGGTTGGTTGGTTGGATGGTTGTTGTTTTGGGTTTTTTTTTTCCATATGTAGTCTACAAAGAAATGTAACATATTTATGGTACAAGTGTTCCATGTAAAAATGTACTGACATTTCCTCCTAAAGGCTGACATGAATATTCAGATATTTTATTCATAATATAACACCTAATTTTTCTCATTGCTTTTACCATGTGTCATAGGAAGTTAACAGGCAAAAATGAGATGTTATATATAGGAGAAACTGCATCTGTAAAGATATAAAATCCATTTTTGTACATTGAAAAGGCGATGATATATGGAACTGTTGTGCTTAACTGTAGTATGCTCTGAGACAGCAAAGAAAAAATAAAAAAAATGTTTATTGGTAAAATCAAAGACTAAAAAAGCAACTTTGCTTAAGACATAGTTCATCTCTTATTTTTCTACTTCACTAATAAATTTAAGCAATTTGTACCTGTAACTGCAGAATTTACTCTATCAAATTGCAAAGAAAACAAGAATTACTTACAAAGCTACTTGGAACATTATTAGTGATTCATGCACGGTGATGGTTGCTTAGAGACAAACAGATACAGAAGTCTTTAAAGGGTTAAAAGAAAACAACTACAGTGGTGTATGAGTAGGGAGTGCATTTTTTTGCAAGAGCAAAAAGAGAATGATTCGAAGTCAGTTTAACATTCCCTACTGTGTCAAGTTCTTTGGATGGTACACTTAGGCTTTAGAATTTTTCAAATTCTAGACTTTCTGAACTGACATAAATTGAAAACAAACAGACTTTTGCAGTACCTGAGTTCCCAAGAGATAAGAGATGTACGTGAAAAGGCTACAAAGGCCAGCAGGTAAGACAGTTGGATCAGAGATATCACTCATAAACACAGCAGTGTCAAAACCTTGCAAATTAAAACCCCTGGCTCCAAGCTCCTTATCTGTCTGATTTCGACGGGGTCACTAGTACTTCATCTTATGGCAGCAGGTAATCATGAAGACAAATCTGAGTTTTTCACGACAAGAAGCCTCTGAATTTTAACCAAATTATCCACATTTATAAGATGATTTGAATTTTAAGTCAAACATGTTTGATTAGACAAGAAAATTTTATTTAGCTAATTGTTGTTATTTTTGTGAACACAGCACACTAGAGGACAGTATAAAGTTTCAGCTGGGATCTGCACAATAACAGCTCTAGAGCTGTGATATACACATACTACATTCTTTACCCAAATGAATGACACAAAGATTGCCTGTCATAAGTGAAGTCAGTGAACATTATATGAAAAAGACATCAGAACAAAGGAGATAATTTGCAGATGATGTTAGTTCTGTGAGAATAAGAGAGTTATTTTATCAGTGCAGAGTCAGAACAATAGAAATAATTTCCAGATAAAGTTTGAAAGAAACACAAGGGGAAAGTGGTATTTTTATCACAGATGAAGTCTAAGGTTTGTGATGACTATGTTCCTGAAAGATTAGGATGATTCACTGTGGAAAAAGGAAGATAAATAAATAATTCGTCTTCACCCAAAAACATGCCAAAGGAAATCCATGAGGATTGGAAATACATTGTTCCATAAACAGGGGCTACAAAAGCATTTATCTTTTAGGTTTTTTATTTGGTTGTTTGGGTTTCTGCTGTTGTTCTTTTATTTTTAACTATCTCCTGACTCCTTACACACCATTTACTGTGTTCTAGGTTCTCCTTGTCCATATAGTCCCTCATGTAGTAATTCCCATTTCCTTCCATTCCTTTTTTATGTACATTTCCCTAAACTCACCCCAGTCTTTCTCCCAGGCTTCTTAACAGCTGCTGCATGGCCATTTGCCAGTACTGTGCGCTGACAGCCTATGGGCACACACCTATTGGTTACACAACTGACTTTGGCACCCAAGACTGAAGTATTTCTGTCAATCTGCTCGAATTTGAGTCTCTTTCCCTTCCCTAGATGAAGTAAAAAAAACTGCAGATCTTGAGATCAGTGAGTTTACAAGAGTTCTGTTGAGAAGTTCAGACCATTCCTGTGGGAGTTTCCTCACTGGTGTTAGGGAAAACATTCTGGTTCTCCCAGGCACCGAAACCAGGCAGACTCCATCACAGACCCTGCAGCAAGAGATATGCTGTGCTGCCATAGACTTTGCTGGTCATGAATAAGCTGCTCAACAGGTACTCCCAAATATCTTCAAGCGATGACTTGCTTTACCTTCTACTCCCTTTTCCCCCCTCTTCCCAAGCTATTCTCATTTAGCACCCTTGGCCCCTCACAAATAAACCACCCACTATATTTTCCCTTTCCTCACTGGTTCTGGTTTTGCTGACTTTATACCCTTACTTGGTGACTGATATAGTTGTCCCAGTACTTCATGTCTTGGCCCTCTGTCTGTTCAGCTGTTAGTTCCTTTTCATTATTCAGTGGTGTCCTGCTGTCTCTCATGTGGCCATCTTATGATGTCACCAAGAGAGCAGCATAGGTCATCTACATGTACAATGCTCTCACTTGCAGCACTCTGCAGCTCCTCATGTCAGTATTTTATCAGACCTCAGGATCTACACACAAAGCATAACTGTTCAAGTGGAAGAGTTACAGACAGACAAACCAACTGCACATGCTTGTTAAGACCATAACATAGGAACAATGGCACATAGCCTTGGTTAAACCCAAAAGCCAAGCAAAATCCATCTCAGTCCTAAGGGAAACTGAATTTCAAGAACCTGCACACAGACCACAGAGATAAGTCATAGTACCTGATGGGAAGGAGAGAGAGAGTTTAGCTGGGATAAGAGTAGTTGAATGAGGTTTTGCTGCTACAGTAGAATAAGAGTTAGCTGTTGCAAGAAGACCACTGCTACTTTCAAATCGCAGATTTACTTATTAAATACAAGTCCAGAAATTAGACATTGCAACAAGGTTATATGAGAAATAGTGACAAAATAGAATTTTATCTGAATCTTCTGGTAAATGCTAAATATTAATTAATGCTAGTACTAGGAAGGAAAACATAAATGCATCTATACACATCATAGGTATCAGAGACTTGGTGAAAGTGCTTTTTAATGAGCATAGGCAAGAAGGTGTTGAATTGTAAAGCTTATCTAGATGACTTATTCTGAAATTTAGAAGACCTAATAAGTTATGGAATGTCTTGGGGTGTATCTAACAAGAGAAAACAGAGTCATTGCCAAGGAGTAGGTAGGGGCTTGGGGATTTTTAAGATTTCTTTTTGGGACATGTAATTAATAAAATCTTTACTGCAGAAGTTTCTACTACTGCAAGTTTCCAAAGGTGAAAAAAGCTACTGGGGAGAAGCTGTTGTAGGTTTGTTTTTATAGTGGAATCAACCTGGCAGTGTGGAGCTAACATGGGGACATTGTGAAATGACGAGGTTTACCATATTTTAAAAAAAATAAAAAAATATTTGAAGTCCTTATTCTGAGTTTAAAAGCACACTAAGAGAGGAAAAGACAAACTTACAGTAAGTTCTCTCAGCAAAATAATCTAAATGATAAATGAGCACGAGAGCTACTTATCCTACTGAGAGAAACTACACTGCATACACAGAAGCAAATTTCATTTGAAGCATAGGTAGGAAAAATATGAAGACACAACTCTAACTGCATCAGTAGCTTGTTTTAATGATGTGAAAATAGAAAAAATCATTATAAAAGTGGAAATGAGCATATAATTAATCATAATCATAATGGATAGCTTATGTGCCCCATACGGATAAAAAACAAAAGGCTGGGGTGCAAAATGTCTTTCAGTTACCTAGAGACACAAAAAGCCACGAGAAGAAAGTCTACAAATACATTAAGCATGGGAAGACAAAAGAAAGGAAGAGACCACTATTTAATTGGACAGAAGACATAAATATGGATGATACACAGAGATGGATAAAGTATTCAACACTTCAGTTGAATTACCTCTAATCAGCTACCAAACAAAATACATTTCAAACAATAGTCCAGGAAACAAAAAGAAGCTGAAGAATATGTAGAAAAGGCAAACATATGAGCCTTCAGGGAATTAATCACCCCAGAGAACTTTTCTAACTAACCAAGGCAGTCTCAACAGAGAGATCACCTTCAAGTACACAAGAAGGAAGTAGCTGAATAGAAAACACACCTCCTGTATCTACTGGGACAAAGAAATGCTGAGGAAATCAGAAACATATTAATCCAGGTTTGAAAGTCAAAATATTGCAAAATATCAAAAAAGCAAGCTATAAAAAGAATATGACAGTCTATAAGCAGCAAGTAAGAATTTACCAAGCATAGTAAAGCCAATGAAATTGCCTGCCACCAGCAACTATAAGAAAGACTTTAATATGGTCAGTGACGCTGCTGTAAATTTAATAAACAATCTTGTTATGATAACCTGAATATAACCACTACAACAGAGAAATACAACTTTGGGGGGAAAAAAACCCCCAAAAATTCCTGTCATTATCAATTATCAGTCATTAAACCTGAAGTCACCAAACTTGAAGGAAATCTTCAGTGCTGACCCAAATCTGCGACTATAATGTATTTTCAACAATGATTTAAAAATTTCAGATGAACTGCATTCATATCACTCCAAGGATAAAAAGCATCTTGCCATACAGCATCAAAATTCAAAATGATCTTGACAAAGTTCGGTGTGTTCAAAATCAAGAAGGTAAAATTCAACAGAGACCAGGAAAAATACTGATATTAAAAAGGAGCAATCATGTACACTAATACAAAAGGGGAAATACATGGTTAGGGATGAAGTGGCTGATAAGAATCTAGGTGTTAACAGTGATCACAAAGTAATCAGGAATGCCAGTGGCATTTCAGAGAAAGAGTGCACCTCTTTCTGGGTCATTTAGTAGGTGATGCCTTAAGACAGGGTGTCAATCATTTTACTTCCTCAGCTGGTAGATCCCTCCAGAGATTATTGTACCCTAAAAACCAGTTCCTTTTCAGAAAGCTATAAACTAAAGGGGTGGGAAAAAAAAACAACAACACAAAAACAATGACCAAACCCAACACATTTAAAGTGGTTTAACCAGGATGCAAAGATTGAAAGAGATGTCATACTATCCGTGCACTCATATGTCATGATATTTTATGCAAACCTCTTATGGGTAACTGCACAATGGCATATTTGGTAAAAAAAAAAAAAAA
>VXAU01005048.1:406061-421732 GCA_013399695.1 Formicarius rufipectus | reverse complement strand
GCAGTGAGTGTGGGGCGGGGATGGGCAGCAGGGAGCAGTGAGTGCCCAGGTTGTGCCCCAAGGGTGATGCAGGCAGGGTGGAGCTTGGTGTCCCTGCCTGCAGTGGAGGGTCTGGGATAAGTGACTTGTAGCAGCCCTTCCAACAGGAGCCATTCTGCGCTTTATGTGTTATTTCATTTATGGAGTCTGTGGTTATGTAAAGAGGTACAGCCTTCTTACCCTTCTGTAGAATCACAGAATGGTTTGGGTTGGAAGGACCATCTCATCCCACCCCTGCCATGGGCAGGGACACCTCCCACCAGCCCAGGCTGCTCCAAGCCCCATCCAACCTGGCCTCGGACACTTCCAGGGATGGGGCAGCCACAGCTTCTCTGCCGAATCTGTACCAGGGCCTGCCCACCCTCCCAACCAGGAATTCCTTCCCAATATCCCACCTAACCCTGCCCTCTGGCAGTGGGAAGTCATTCCACCTTATCCTGCCCCTCCATCCCTTGTCCCAAGTGCCTCTCCAGTGCTTCTGGAGCCCCTTTAGGCACTGGAAGGGGGGTCTCAGGTCTCCCTGGAGCCTTCTCTTCTCCAGGTGAATGCTCCCAGCTCTCCCAGCCTGACTCCAGAGTTGCCCTAAGAGCATCTTTGTGGCCTCCTCTGGATCCGCTCCCACAGTTCCATATTCTCCCTGTGCAAGGGACCAGTATCTCAACACCCTCACAATAAAGAATTTCTTCCTAATATCTAGCCTAAATGTTCCCCCTTTCAATTTTTCTTTCCCTCACTCTTTAATCTAAATATTTCCCATTGGTAATTGCAATATCCTCTCCTTCCTTTCCCCCCTACTCTAGCTGGGACGCTGCATATGAGAGAGAGCTGCAAACTTTCCAAGACATTGGAGATGCTGGGGAAATCTGGTAAGTAAAATAACTCCTGCAGAGTGTTTCTGTTGTTTCTTGATCAAAACAGGCATTGCAAAAACACAGCCAGCAATTCAGCAGGTTGCTGACAAAAGGATGGGGAGTTTTAACATCAGAGCCACCAGTTCCGCTCTTGCCCAATTTTGCAAAGCAGGTTTCTCGGTTGAACTTGGACAACTGTCATTACACAGAAATTCAGCTGGTGGTTGAGGTGTATGTTACTCAAAAACGTTCTTTTTATCCCTGAGCTCAGATTTAACTACACAAGCTGCCCTTGCTGCTCCTTTTTTTAATAGGTGCATGATATCAACTCCCACAGTTGGGGTTGCAGTAAATTTTGAGGCCATGGGGTTAACTTTAATTTGAACAGAGCAAGCACGGGCTATGAGCTATGGTAGTTCTTACTTCAGTAACAGTAAGGGGGGCTTTGCAAAAGCTGCAGAGAGGGAGTGCTGAAATAAATTTGCTGTAACTTGTGTGGATTTTTGCTGTTTTCATCAGCTGAGCCCTTGTTTCTCCCAGGTTTGGAGAGGAAAGCATGGTGCGCATCGTCAGGTGCCTGGAGAGACACAAGATCCCCCTGGACAGCTCCGTGCTCGACATTGGAACTGGGAATGGTGTTTTACTGGTTGAATTGGTTGGTATTTCTAAGTTTGGGGTTTTTTTTGTTTTTTTTTTTTGGTTTTGGTTTGGTTTGGTTTTTTTACAGAATCGGAGCTTCAAGTGGCGCAGTTCAGATACAGCTCTCACAAGTGAGAGGAGTAGTCAAGTGAGCTGGAACCTTGTGGAAGATACAAAGAGTCAATACTGCAGGTTACAATATCTTTAAATCAGCCTGAGCATCCCTTAACTTCACCTTTCTGTTTCCCTACATTTAAAACTGCATTTCTTCCCGTTGTTGTGTGAACACCCCCAGATAAGGCAATTAAGTTGACTAATGCATGAAGTACCCTCATGTGCAAAAGCAGACCCTTTCTCAGCACTCAGTTCTAAAAATGACATTATTGATGTGAAAAAGTGGGTAAAACCAAGGGCTTTTAGGTGAACTACTTAAAAAGTTGTTAACAATTCTTTTCAAGAAGTGTCCATGTCTGTTGGGGTGGACACTGAGCAGGTAGGTTCTGAAGTTGTTGCTATACACTGCTACAAGGTGTTTAGGATTTAATTGATTTTTTTGGTGTAATACTGCAGGGGGATAGGTAAAGAAAGGGACTCTCATATTGCCACGTCTGCTGTTGTTCTGCATTCTCCTTTGGCTCCATTAGTTACTGTAAGAATTGAAAGGGCTGGAAGTCAAAGTCAGGCTTGGACTAGAAATTTTTTTAACATGGTCTTTGATTTTTAGTAGACTTTAAAGCCTTTATGGGGACTGGCTGCTACACCACAGCACTGGGGAATTTATGTCATCAAGAGCCGAAATTGCTCATCTCATTAAGGGAAATTAGCCTAATAACGATGATTGTTAAGTGTAATCCTAGCTAGTTCTATCATCATTGAAATATCCAACAGAAAAATCTCATTTGTAAGACCTGAGTTTTATACTGACCCCACTTACAGATGGGAAACAGATTTTCATACTGTAACGGGAAAATGACATCCTGATAGCTTTTAAAAACTATTAAACTGCTTTAAAAGCACCCTCTTCCCTTACATTAAACACCTCAGAGTACTGTGGTTGCTTTCGTAGGAAGTTTTCAGTCCAGCTCTCATTTGAAAAAGTGACTTCAAAAATGATAGTGTTTATTTTTGCTAAATAATTCAGGATCTCACTTGCTTAGTTGATGTAAAAGGTTCTTTTTGCACGTTAGCTGCTAGGCTTTGAATATCAGGTTGGGATTCTTTTGAAAATCAGGCTGACATTCTTTTGGCAAGAACAGCAGTTACTGTAGGACTGTTCTGCCACTGGAGTTGGACTCCATGATCGGATAGAAATGGCAGTACTGGAAAAGACTTGGTCATAGGGGACATTAGTAGCACCTCTCTAATAGGGATCTCCTTGAGAGTACCTAAGTACCACATAAATGGGACTCCGTTTCATATCAGAAGTAGTTGTCCTACCCCTATTAACTTGAAGGATGTGATGGGCTGGATTTATGAAGTAGTTCTTTTGCCTTCCAAAAATTCCAGCTCTTCTAAAGCAGTGTAGCTGCCACATAGAGCTCTGATGTTCTCTTATTTTTATGAGTGTTGTGTCAGCCAACAATACTGAAAAGCTTCTCTGGAGTGAAGGATATTCACCCTCGTCGGGGTGTCTGCCAGGCAGCAGCAGAGGCCCAAGTGCAGAGCAGAGCTGACACCAGTGCAAACTACCTTCTGCTCTTTAATCTGCTTCTCCAAGAAGCATCAGAGGAGTGCCATAAATACCACCTTCAGGGCAGGAGTCCAGCTGCAGGGTGGCACGTGAGTGAAGGATCCCATCCTGTCACAGTCAGGCCCTACAGGTTTAGCAGCATTTAATGTTGTTTATCTCTAAACTCTCCTTCTCTGCCCTGGAGACTATAGGAGTGAATGGGAACTCCCTGAAGTGACTCAAGCCCTCCCTTTCCAAACAGAGGAGCTGTTGTGGGAACTACTCTTCCACCCCCAAGCATCTGAGGAAGCCTGCTTTGCTCCGGGGAGGAACGTGGGCAGGAGCCTGAGCAAGAAGCTGTTCCCCATCACATGCAAACAACACTGTCTTTGTGTTGAGCTGCAATTAGCCCTCAGCTCAGAACAGCTGGTTAGCACTGAGCTCCCAGGCCTGAGGGGCTGCTGGAAGGAGGAAGGACTGTTGTGAAAACTCCTCATAGTTTTCCTCCCTGTTGAGGTGTCAGCCTTTGGAAGGAGTAGACACACAGCTGGTTGCTTAATGCCAGCTCAAGTCCATGTGTTTTTCCAAGTGCAAACAAAGCCAAGTCTCCTCCCTGTCTCTGCTGTGACAGCCTGCAGCTGGCCATGGGATCAAGGCTCTTCCTGTTAGGTTTGGGTTCAGCCAGGTTGGCTTACACATGTGATATCCTGTGCTGATCCCTTCAGCTCCCACCTCAGAGTGCAGACGTGTGTCCCTGCTGCCACCCCAGCTCCTGCTGAGCCAAGGTGCCCACCTGCTGTGCCAAAGGGTTGCTGGGATCTCACTGCCTGAGTTCCCTGAGCTGGGTTATCCTTATCTCCTCCAAACTTAGATTAACAAAGTCTCTGTGTGCTCTTTCATGTGATGCATAACCTGCCTGAAAAGTGCTGATACAGAGATTTTTCGGCATGCAAATAATTTTATTCAAATCAGCATTAGCATGAATAATTAGAAAAATCAAGGATTTTTGCAGTGGATTCCTGTACTAGTACAATGTACTCTATGTCTTGGCTCTTACAATTTGGGCTGTAAACCAAATAATTGCTCAGACTCAAATGTTACATGTTGGAGAGTAATTTCCCCTTGTTTTGAAGCATCTGGCATTGTCACATGTTCTCATCACTGAAAATTCCTGGTTTCTAGCTTACTTTTGGGGCAGATAAGAGGGCCTGTTCCCCTCCAGGGTATTGCTTTTCACAGTTCTGCTCAGTTTTTCACTTGACATAAACCAGCTTTTGCTCAGCAGTCCTTTTGATGAGGTATTTAGGCAGAATGGAGTGATTTCAATTCGTTCCTTGAGCTATTTAGTTCCTATAATGGTAACAAGCATAAAATTGGGTAAAAGGTGGGTTGGTTTTTCCTCCTGTCATTAAGAGGAGGAGAGATGAATGGATTATAGATAGGGAATATACTGGTTGGATAAACAAACTGCCAGTACACTAAATAAAAGTCTCTGCTTCTGTCTAGGCAAAGTCTGGCTACATGAATCTCACAGGGATTGATTATTCTCCTTCTGCAATACAGCTTTCAGAAAAAGTAAGAGAGAAAGAAGGGATGACTAACATTAAATTAAAGGTAAGTCTTGAGAGAAAGTTTACTGAGGAAACAGAGAGCAGTTGAACCCAAGATTAAATGACCTAATTTACATTCAAATGTACTCAGAGTACTAAACGAATGATGTCTTTTGACATTCGTTTGTGAGAGAACTCTAACCAAATAAATCTCTGTTTACAAGAAGGTTTTTGGTCTTTATATTTGTTTTCTTTCTGTTGGTAGCAGCAATTGGAGTTAAGGTGATTTCCCTGCTTGGAGCAGGGAGCAGAACAGTGGTTCACCCTTTGCTGAGTTCTGTATTTTAGCTGCCACATTCTGAATTTCAGATTTGAGATAGAGGAAGAAATCCTTAAATTATAGATCCTTACCAGTAGCTGTGCAGCAGGAGCTTTGAGAGGCCTTGTTGGAGCAGGGGCAAGACCAGATGAGCTCCAAAAGTCCCTTCTAACCTCAGCCATCCCATGATTCTATGACTGCCTGTCACTCTGAGCTCTCCCTCTGCTGTTCTGCTCTGCCCTCCGGCTCAGTACCTGTGTGATGTCTGTGTTCTGGTGTGCTAGTTGTAAAAGCTCTGTGTGGCAGTCACTGGCTGTTCTTCTGCAGTGCCTGGCACACAGCAGGGAGCAAAGCACAAATAGTGATTTAAAGAATTAACTTCAGGTGTGTTAGTTTGAGCTTTAGACTACATCAAATAGATCAGCACAGAACACACAGGGAAGAAAGAAGCTGCCATGGCACCAGAAAACCTGTGGGTTACCCATTCCCAGGCACACCTCTTCTCGGGTTTGAAGCACTGTATTTTAAATTCTTGCTCCCCATTAAAGACTCAGGAACTCCCAAGCAGAAGCTTGTTTTCACAGTTGCAGACCTCTGGTTTAGGTGGAAGACTTCCTGTCTCCATCAGCTGAGCTGTCAGGCTTTGACATTTGTATTGACAAGGGGACTTTTGACGCCATAAGCCTCGACCCCGATGACGCGGCAACGAAGCGGCGGCGGTACGTGAGCTCCTTGGGCAGGGTGCTGAAACCAGAGGGCCTTTTCCTCATCACCTCTTGCAACTGGACCAAGGAGGAGCTGCTGAACGAGTTCAGAGAAGGTAAGCTGCTGAACAGGACCCTCTGCCAGCTGGGGGTTGGAGGATGGGATGAGGGAATTTTCGTCTGTGTGTTCGCATGTTGACTTTCCCAGATCAGGGTAGGAGAAGGTAAAGAGGACAGTAAATGCCTCAGCCTGACTTCCCCGTTTCTCTGAAATTGTGTTTGCCAGTGCCAAGGTGCCACGGGAGGATAGGTTTTGTTACACTTTGGATGTTGAGGTTCTTGCTCTAATTAAGAATGGGAAAGTGTATACCCAGGTGATACTTTTTCTCTTTGGGCACTTTGTTGCCTCACCCAGGTCACCCTTCTGATTGCTTTGAAACTGGGGTAATGTTGTTACCCACGTGTAGAGGAACTGGCAAGTCTGTGACCTTTTGTGCCACCTCCTCAGCTGCCTTTCTGATGGATGCTGGAGTTTTTTACATGCCAGTCAGGTCCTGAATCTCATTCCCGAGGCTTGAAACTCAGTATGGATCTGAAACAGCCATCCCTTCTGGGGAACTGAGATTACTGGCAAGTTCTCATCTTTTCTGCCATTAACTTGTGTGAGTCAGCCAGCTGAGATTTTTATTATCCATGGAAGAGGTTCAGCTGTATGAAGCAGTGGTGCAGTGCAACAATACAATCCTATAAACTCACAGATTAACTGACTTGCAAGTTTTCCAGACGAATAAAGAATGGTTTGCAAAGGGTTATCCAAAAGGCGAATAAAACAACTTCCTTCTAATAAAAGCATTTTAATTTCTGTCTGGCAGGATTTGAAATTCTGGAGGAGCTGCCAACGCCCAAGTTTTGCTTTGGAGGAAGAATTGGAAACAGTGTAACAGCATTGGTTTTCCAAAGGAAAAAAATGAGGCCATCCATCTTGGACAAATTAGATTAGATGAGAAAAGTCTGAACTTTAAACCTGACAGAAAACCTCAGACACGTGTGTAAATAAATGCTTTTTGAGTGCACAGTAAAATACTCTGTAGGGAACTCTAAGGGGCTATAAAACATTGCCCTAGAAACATTTCAGCTTTACATAACTTGCCCATAAATTTTGTCCTTGCTACAACCTCACTTGTTTTAGGGAAGCTGCGTGTTTGTAAGTGAGAGGGAAATAAGACATTCTACATGCAGATACAAATATAACTGAATGATATTTGTGTTTGTAACAAAAAGGTTATCTGGTATTTAATTTCAGTGTTGGTAATCAGTGACCAATAGAGATAAAGGTATTCTACAAAGCAAAAATCTCATTTCTCTGTTGTGCACTGGCATAGGAAACTATTTTGTTATGTAAGTGCTTAATCTTTAATTTTTTTCTTTGGTGAACATGAATGTAGCTGTTAAGGTGGGGTGTCACAATCTCACAGTCTCACTGGTGAGTGACATGTGCCTTCATTATTAATTTTTTATATAGTAATTTTTTAAGAGCCACAATGACCATCAGTTTTCCAGTCAATTTCTCAGGATATAGTTTAGCTGCATAAATCCAAAAGGATTCAATTCATAACTACACATTCCTTATTCCTTTTTTTATGTATATTTTTTAACTTTTGCTTAATCTCCTTGCCTTTATTTCTTCTGTTGTTTAGTATTCTCTGACTATTACTGTTACTTGAAATGCAGGAAAATCAGATTTCTTCATGCCTTGACAAACCCATTTGCAGGTGATAATAGACTTGTTCTTTCAAGGAGTCCCTATTGGGCAATCAGGTTTTGTTTCACAGGCAAGGTCGTGTTTGCTTATCAGGGAATTGCTTCTCCTAGTTTCCACAGTTCTCCTAGTTCCCAGGGTTCAGGAGATCTCTAAGGCTTAATAAATGCTTCTAGTCCTTTCCCAGCACAGGAATTAAGACATTATTTGCACAGTGGTGAGTCCTCCCTCTGTGATCCAGTTGTCCATGTCCTCAAGGTAGGAGTCCTGATTCTACATCTTTTTGGAAAATGAGATATACTCCATTGGAAGAATAGTTTATCAGCAATGGGGGACAAATTTAGTCCCTGTGAATAGTTCTTTGCATGCTTGGTCAGACCTGAGTTCCTAACTGGAGTGCCAAAGCCAAGGGCTTGTAACCATTTGGGTGACTGCTGTAGTGCTGTGTACTGCCTCTGCCCAGCAGCCAACTGGAGTGGTGGGAAATGTAACTGGGAATTCAGGCAGAGGGGTTTTTTTGGTGGAGTGGCACAAAGGAGTCAAAGTACACTCCTGGTAACAGCCTCAGGAAAAAAGCCTGTGACGTTTTTGTAGCTGATTTGGCATCAGGTAGGATCATACAAGGAAATGTTCATTGTCCAGGACTCTGGCAGGATGTGTTTAGGGCATCTGTTTTATTCCTGTCTGTAATTTTAGCTAATGAAGGCGTGATGAAAATAAAGTCTTGTCATGGATTTTCTTTTAGTCAGTCAGTTGGAATTTAACCATTGATTCACACTCCATCAGATCAGTAAAGGGCAACTATTGTTTTCTCCTCTTCATACGATTGACTATTATTACTTTTTGGTCTCTGGGTGCTATTTTTATACAATTTGTAAAACAAGAAGCTTCCTAAAATGACTTGAAACTAAGGATTTCTGCCTCTGATGTGTAGTTTGCATATTCCTTCTCAGGCCCAAGCACTCTCAGGTCTCACTGGAGAGTAGAAAAATGCTTGTAAAACTTGTTCTAGGAGATTTATTTTAAGGCAACAACAACCAAAGACTCACTGTTTAAAATCTGCTCTGTTGGAAACCTGGTATTTTATGGATAATGGAGTCTAGGTGGCAGCTCAAATAGTGACTTAAACAATTAGGGTTTTTTGGCTACTGGGATTTGGAAATGACATGTCAAAGAATGTCCTTGACTTGGGTCAAGAGGTTCTTGGTGGAGGTGTCATCTCTAAATGTCGATGCATTTCAGCTAAAAGAGAGGCAGAGGAAAAAGCAGTGATGAGGAGGGGTGAGTGTTTGCTGGAAGTTTGGGAAGTGCCTCCTGGTACCTCCTGAAGGCTGGAATCTTCATGACTGCACAGCTGTGTGACTCTTGGTTTCAGCTGCTTCGGGAGAATAAATCCAGCATCTGAAACACGTTTTCCTCCTATTGTTTTGCTATCTGAAAACTCTGTATGTGATTTCACTGTCAAATGTGAGGTTTGTGGCTAGTAAAATCAACATCTGCCATGGATCTTGGAGGTGGTGGAGCCCACAGGCTTTTCCTGCAGGACTGAGTTCAGGCTGGATGATGCTGTGGAGCTGGCAAACCTTTCCGTGGGGTTTTGCATAAAACATGGGCAGAACAGAAAGGGTCAGTATTCTCCTGTTCACTGACTGCTGAAGAGTGGAATGCTCTCAAGACTGACCTTTTATTCCAGGAAGATGGAAGGTGGATTTCAGTGCCTAAGCCCAAACAAGCAGCACCTCCACCAACAGCAGTGCTTGGTGCAGCTCAGACATCCAACGCCTGACTCCTGATCCCCCCTATTGCCAAACAAACTGCCTTTAGGGATTCTCTTTTGAGGCATTTACTGGGAGAGGCCACTGTATTTGTTCTGGGGCTTGTACTGCTGAAAGAGCTTGGAGCATTCTAGCCTGGAATTTTATGGTGTGTACCATGGAAGTGAGCTGTCAACATGGAATATCTCGAAGAGGTGACCAAGCGATATTAATTAAATAATTATTGATCTGAGATTTCTGATCTAGGAGAGTTTCTACATATGGGACTCTGCTAGAGTGTGAAGTCAATGGATTCTCAAGACAAAAAGCCCTTTCAGCATCACAGTACTTTCTTGAAGTAAATGCTCCTCTAATCATGTTTATATAAATTAAAGAGTGAGAAATGCCAGACATGAAAATCATGACACAGCTGAATGAACAGAGAAAATTCAGAGGGAAGGTTAATGTTCCCTTACTGCTTCACTTCCGTTTTGGTGGAGTGCTTCTTATTTATAGGAGTGGATGTTCATCTCATGGTCCTTAAGGAGCAGGAATAGTCATAGAATCCCAGAATGGCTTGGGTTGGAAGGGACCTTCAAGACCATCTCATTCCACCCACCTTCCACTCAGCCAGGCTGCTCCAAGCCCCATCCAGCCTGGCCTCTAGTCCTGGTCGTAGGCTGTTTTTTAAATGGTTGGAGATTTTTGGAGGTTTTTCTTTTTAATTTTTTAAGGCTTAGTAGATATGGAATTAATATTCTGTTCTCGAAACTCAGTATAATTTTGTGGTGTAACATGAAGAATTTCTGGGAGTTACATTTTTTTTTTTTTAAGAGATGTTGGGTTACATCAGAAACACCAACAGAATTATGGCAGCTGCTTTTGCAGACAGGGCCAGTAGTGGTGAAGCAAGTAATTACAGGCTCTCTGCCCCATCAGGAGACTATTTCTTCAAATCATTATTGAGAGCATCAGGTTGGAATAGCTGTTTGCATTATGGGTTCACCTTCTCAAATTCAAACCTGGTGTTGCAACACCATTTCTGAAATCCAGGAATGGCCAGCTGCCTTGATTGTATCATAGGATTTGGGGTATTTAACACCTATAGCAAAAGGAGACTCAGCTTATTTGGTTTTTATTTAATTTTTTTTTTACTTTATACTTTTTCAAAAAGGAGCTTTCAGGTATTTGGGTTTTTTTAACCTGCTGTTGCTGTTCACAGAAGAGCTTGTTACACCTGAGTGAAGAAGTGCATGTCCCACCACACAGGTCTCAGGTGTGAGTCTGGAGAGCAAACAATGTTCTCTCAGATAATTTGTATTGAAATTATTTCAGTTCCTGGTGCAGACTGTGAAATCTGTGAGGGTCAAATCTGAAAGGACAAACAAGGGGATGAACAGAGATCCCCCCCTTAGAATAACTGGGTTTGTGTCCATGTGTGCAGGGTGAAGACAGGTGTGCAACGCAGAGCAGACAGATACTTGTGAAGCTCCAAAGCTGAGCTGACACAGCTTCTTTGGAGTTATTTTTATGTCAGGATGAGTTCTTGAATAGCTTTTCTGGTACATTAGGCTCAGCATGCTTTTCTCCATGGCTGACACTGGCTTCCATATATTTCCACATTCCAGGAATGCACTGGCAGCCCTGGAGCTATTGTAGGGAAAATCTGCATGTATATATACTCTGCTATGTCTGTTCCACTTCGTTCCAGGGTGCCTGGTATAATAAGACTGCCAATTTAATGTTATTTCATACCAGACAAAATCTTTAAGTGTGGTATTTAGCAACATACAGCAGAATTTTCAGTGTTTTGGCACTGGGTTTGCTTTCCTGATCTTGGCATGCCAAAGGTAAAGAACACAGCTTGCTACAACAGTAACTGCTCTATTTTATAGGCCCTCTAAGCATTTCAAGGGATCGAATCGTCTCCTGTAAAGTATGTGGAGAGCACTTAGAAAATAATTGGGCCAGGGCTCTGCATTGCTGCAAGGAGATTTGCTTTTGCATTCCCGTTTCTCCTTGCCTTTTCTGGGATAAGAGGATGGGAGAGACTGCCCTGATCCAGGGATGAATGGGTGGCATGGAGGGGACAGCTCTGTGCTGTCCCTTGACTGGAAGAATGCTGAGCATGACCCAACCCTTGTGGGAAGCTCCTTGAGGAGCAATTAATGGTTACCAAGGGCTTTGAGTGAAAGGGGATGAGGTGTTATAGCCTCAAGACAAAGGAGGAAAAGGAACGCTGGCGTGTTTTGTTTAACACAAATAAGGGAAAAGCCAACCTGTGGCTTAATTTCCATTTGTTAGGGAACAGTTTAGCTTGAAAGGAACCCGTTTTAATGTTACTGGAAATGAAACTGAGCGCTGTCAGGCAAACCAGTTGCTGCCAGGTAGCATATAAATCCTGGATAATCACAAGTGCATAAGCCCGTGCTGGAGAGCCAGAGCTAATAAACACCATGAGAGAGCAGAGACTCAGCAGCAGCCAGGTATTCATGGACAGCGTGTGTTGAGCAGGGGTGGGAAGAGTGTGCATGTAGGGAGAAATCTGAACTGTTGATGTGTCGAGAACTGACATCGGAGCAGAAGGATCTAAGCTCTTTCACCCCAATTTGTGGTGTTAATTAGCCTTGCTGGCTACTCCTGAACTCCATGGGTGCTGCACTCCTGCTTATCCACCGTAGGGTGCTGCTTTGGGGCTTGTCTGGAGCTGCCTGGAGCTTTGTGAATGATGGACAAATAACTCCTGGGTTATCTTAAGCCAATGCAGGCACAAACCGGGCTGGCAAAGTGCTAAGCACATTCAGGCAAGAGAGAGGGTCACGTAGGTATTTCACGGTCTGTTTATTTTTTCCATCAACTGTTTCCATTGCATCTCGTGGGGCAGCCCAGAGCTCAGCAGTCATGCCCTCTGCCAAGGTGGGAAGGGAGGCAGCAAACACAAAGCTGTTGCATGTGTGCAGCAAATAACCTATGAATAAAAGAAGGGTTTTTAGGTTTGGGGGAAATCCTGTCATATGCCAAATGTAGACAGAACTATGGTCCTCATTACAGACCTCTGCATGGCAGTGGTTCAGTTGTTTAGGTGTCAGGGCTCTGTGCTCCAGGTACTTTCTGACCCAGAGCACACTGATCATCTTACAGATGTCCTTGTTCCCTGCGTATGAAATCACTGTTAAAAATACTTCTGCTTGCTGTCATTTAGATTTTGTGGGTTTCAGGAGTTCCCCTGAAACTGGAGTGTGGCTTCTGAGGCTGGTCTCCAGTTTGTGCTCCTGGGGACCTTTGGTGGAGCCCAAGATGTCCCTGTGGGTATGTGGTACCCAGCACAGCTGGGACATCCTGTGACTGGGATGCTCCGACTCTCTGGCCTTGGGCAAGTCCCTTGCCTGTGTTCCTTGTCTGGCAGGAGAGGCAGAATGATAAGTCCATCAATAACTGGGATTGCTCCAGTGCTTAGGGAAGAGTTGTAGGTCATCATGAAATTATTAGTAACTGTGGTGAATATGACTTGAATAACAACAAAGTGGAGCAGACAGGGAAGCCTTGGAAAGGCTCCATGGAGAGCAGGCTGCCACTGCAGCCAAATCCTGTGCACTGCAAGGGAGGGAGATGGTGTCTCTCCACAGGGCTTAGCACTGCTACATCGACAAGTCTTGATGACTTGGATGCCAGAATCATTTCTGAAGGACTGTGGGGACCATTAGATTTTTCCCTATCCACAGTTTCCATCTCCCATCAGGAAGGCTCCTAGTCAGTGGGTAGCAAAAGTGCTGACATCTGAGACAAAAACACAAATCAGCTCGGAGTTGAACTGACTGAATTTTCTGTGCACAACAGCTAAACTCTCGTGGCCAGTTTTTTTAAAGCTTGAAAATTATTTCTGTCTTTTCCCGTTCTGACAAAGGTGTTCCTCACTGTCCAGAGCAGGGACCTATGGCCAGCCTTTTATATTTTAAACAGTATTACTGGAAATACTATCTATGGAAAACAGCAATAGGCTTTCAGTTGTGCTGGGAATGCTCCACAGCCAGCTCATCTGTTGGGAAGCACAGAGGAGGAGGAGAGGCAGAAGATGCTGGGTTTGCAGTGAGCTGCAGAAGCAGACAGAAAACAATGTTCTACTGGAGTCTTGGAGCCCAGGGCTGCCACGGGAATGGATTCAATTACGCTCCAAGTTTTATTGCCGAAATATTCCACTGGGAAGCCGTAAAAGAACATTTTCAAACTTGATTCCCTAAGTTCTGGAAAAGGAGTTAGCAAGTGTTTTATTGCTACCAGTCTCAACACGTGATAAGAAAAGCAAATGCTGAGTGGGATGGAGGAGCTTGATGCAAAAGCCCCTTCACATCATCAAACCCTTCTCCCTGTTCGTCACCCACTCAATCCAGCCACTCCTGCCTAATTTTATGTGTGCTGAGTACAGAACCCCTTTGGCTGAGATCAGTCCTCTCTCTGTGTTGGTGGGAGCTGCTCCCTTGTTAAATTTCCACCCGTTCCTTCTGCCTACTTACCTCTTTCCTCTTAATTACATGAAATACTAACTGATAGTCTTCCTTGACAGTTGTTTGGTGTCCTGGGCCGTGCAGCAGCAGGGCAGGACACCCAGAGCACTGCTGAGTTACAGAGCCAGGGCCTCCCTTGCCGTTCATGCCCTTACTTGTCCCTACATGCCATCCCCAGCAGTGTGCCCAGCCAGCCAGCCGGATGAAATTCAGCCCCAGATTCATTCCTGATGACATCCGTGTTGTCTGCTCGCATATGTTTAAGATTAATGTTTAGGCTCTGTTTTGTAATGAGTCCTAAATCTTCCTTTTAGCTGTCATGTAGTTTCCTTTTTCACTAATTACACCCTCTCTCGGAAGGAGCCCACGTGCTGAGCGTGGTGGAGCTTGGGTGGATGGATGGAAAATGTTATTGTCAGAGCACATGGCTCCTAAAGGCCATCTCCCATGTGAAGCCAAGCAGATGTGGGTCTGAATGCTGTGGAGCACCCAGGGCCACCTTCACTCCTGCAGTATTTTGTTCAGCTTGTGTTCTGTCGAATCACAGCCTCTTCCCAAAACACATGCTGGAAAAAAGTCCTGCTGAGAGGACTTGGTGGATGAGAGGCTGGACATAACCTGGCAACTTGCAGGGGAGAAAGCCAACCATGACCTGGGCTGCATCAAAAGCAACATGGGCACCAGGTCAGGGGAGGTGATTCTTTGCATATACTCCACTCTGGTGAGTCCTACCCTGGAGTGTTGCCTCCAGCTCTGGGGTTCCCAGCACAGGAAGGATATCGACCTGTAGGAGCACGTCCAAAGATGCTCTGAGAGCTGGAGCACTTCTGCTGTGGAGACAGGCTGAGAGAGCTGGGGCTGTTCAGACTGGAGAATAAAATGTTCCAGGGATACCACAGAAACCCTTCCGCTGCCTAAAGGGGCTCCAAGAGAGCTGGAGAGGGACTTTGGACAAGGATCTGGAGCGACAGGACAAGAAGGAATGTCTTCAAATTGAAAAAGAGTTTGTTTAGATGGGATATTGGCAAGAAATTCTTCCCTGTGAGCGTGGCCAGGCCATGGCACAGGTGGCCCACAGTGACTGTGGCTGCCCCATCCCTGGAAATGTTCAAGGCCAGGTTGGATGGAGCTTGCAGCAACGTGGGCTAATAGAAAGTGTCCCTGCCCATGGCAGGGGAGTTTGAACTAGATGGTCTTTAAAGGTCCCTTCCACCCAAAGCATTCAATGATTCTTTGAAAAATGGAGAAAAATTAAGGAATGGGATTATTTTTTTCTTTTTACCGAATCCCACCTGTGGGTTCAGCAGTGGATGGTGTGTGTGTCTGTGATGTGCCAAAACTTCAGCGCTACTTCCCACTGCGGGAACCCTTCCCCTGCGTGGCTGATGGAGCCCTGCTCTCCTCCTCCTCCTCCCCGGGCCGGCCGTGCCACCAGGAGTCACTCTCGGCCTCCGAACGAGCCTCGCAGCCCCACGCGAGCCGCACCCGCGGCATCCCGGGCTGCGGGGCCGTGTGCGGGCAGGGATGCTGCGGGAGCGCTGCCAGCGCCAGCCCGGGGCTCCCCGTCGGGCAGAGCCCCGTGACAGCCGGGGATCCCCCTTTTTTTTATTATTTTCGTGCTTTTTGCCCCCCTCACACGCTGCCTCTGGCTATGTTTAACCCCTCGGATGCCCGTTCGAGGAGGCCACCGGGGTATCTCCCCCGCCTTGCCTCGCACCGAGCGCTCCGGTGCGCGGGTCCCCGGGGCGGGCGCTCCGCAGGTGCGGGCCGGGCTCTGCCCGCACTGGCTCCGCTCAGGAAGTGACAAGCCCATTTCCTCCTCCTCCTCCTCCTTCTCCTCCTCCTCCTCCTCCTCCTCCTGCTCCTCCTGGTCTCTCGCTCCCTC
>VXAU01005048.1:393428-406046 GCA_013399695.1 Formicarius rufipectus | reverse complement strand
CGGAGCGGCTCCCATAGCCCGGCCCGGCCGGGCCGCGCCGCCGCCACCACGGGAAGAGCTCGGTAAGAGATGCCCGGAACGCACCGGGGTCCTGCCATCCCGGAGGGTGTCGGGGAGGGGGCGGACAAAAGGCTGCGGTGCGCCCTGCCCGGCTCGGGGTGACACGGAGGGGATGGGGGTGGATGGTGGTACCCCCCGCCCGCCACCGCATCCCCGCCGATGTCCGTCCTTTGTGCCGTGGGGTCTCACCCCCGCCGGGGGGAGCGGGGGGCACCGCGGAGAAGCCGCCTGGGAGTCCGGAGGGAGCGCGGGGCACTGGGGTGTGTGCCCGGAGCGGCGCGGGGGGTGCGGGATGCTGAGCCCCGGCCGCGCTCCCGACGTGCGGGGAAGGGCGGCTTCTCCGGAGTTTGGCGTGCGGGGAGCGAGCGATCCTCTCTCCCCCTCGGATTCCTCTGCCTTTGCCACTGGAATTTCATCCTGCAAGCGGATCAACACGTGCTTTCCTTTCTCCGGGACGAGAGTGATGCTTAAGGGGGTTGAAACTCGGATGCCGAGTCTCGGGTTCTCACGGCTGGGGTCGAGGGGGCTGCAGCCCTGGCGAGCCCTGGTTGAGCATCCCTGCAGAGATGCCCTCGCAGGGACATCGCAGACGCTTCCCACCGTGCCATGCTTCGGATTTCACGCTGGCCCATGCCAGGTGTCCCCCCGCAGCAAGAGAAAGGGGCATGCCTTTGCCCCGGGGTGGGTCTCCAGCACCCACCTTCGCTGCGGTGCGACACGGCGGCTCCTTGCTATGTTTGAGTTGCCCTGGCAGTGGAGTTGTCCTAGAAAGTCCCGAAGTCTTGTTTCCCCGCTCAGTGACGTCGGGCTGTTGGGGTTCTACTCTCACGTACAGCTGTGTGCAAAGATTTCCCAGAGAAGGGAGTTTTGCCTCAGCGTTTTCGGTCTCCTTGGCACGGAGTGAGTTTGCAGCAGCAGCACGGTGCCTGTCACCGAGCAGTGCCGCTGCCTCTCGGTGCCGTGCGCTCTCCGCCGACGCTGGTGTACCTTGGCAGCTCAGCCCCTCCTTAGGAAATCCTCTGGAGTGAAAAAGGGAGCGTAATTTGTTATGAAATAGGCTGAGAGACGGAACTTCAGTGTGCGATTGAAACCAGATGTGCATATTTTCCTTTTGAATCCTCAAGCAATAATGAAAGTCTATTTTGACAGATTAAAAACTACTTGCAAGTTGCAGAGGTAGCAGTGCCTTGCGATCCTCCAGGAAAAACACAGAGCATCCCTGCCCAGGGTCGTGTATCTCCGAGCACAGGAGATGCTGCTGCAATCACAAAGCCCAGATTTCCTTGGCCTGCCTCTGACGTGGGCAGAAATGTTTACCAGGGCTTGGCTGAGGGCTGGAAAAAGAAATAAAGAAACCCCAAAACAATGTAGATAGTGTTTCTAGAGAAAATATTTGGGGTGGGTCACGAAATAGATTAATTAGTGTGATAGTAAAAAAACCTGAATTTCAGAGAGGTTTGCTCTGTCCTTGCCTGTCGTGGCTCCGTGCAAGTTTGAAGAGAGTTTCTGATTTATTTCTTCTTTTCTAAAAGTCCTCTGGAGCCCGAGAATGCTTGTGGTGGTGGGTGTGTTACACCCAGCCCTGGCATGGCCAGGCTCAGGGGTGCAGGATCAGAGCTACTCACCCCATGCTGGAGCCACTTTCCTGGGAGAAGATCTCAGCCTCCTCTCTTCCTTCCACAAGTTCTTGGGGGGGAAAAAGCCCAGCCCAGACAACCTGCTGTGGAATTGCTTCCTTCTCTACACTTCAGAGGAGAGCAGGATGCCTGTCTGAGCACGGCCACGTGGAGTGTGGCCACGGGTGCTGGCGGCTTTGCAGTCCAGTCCTTGGCTCCAGACCTTCTCACTCCCAACTCAAACCCAGAGCAGGGAGGGAAACTTCTGAGACTTCCAGCTCTCTGCAGGGCCAAGGTGTCCAGGAACCACACTGGTTATAGAAAGCAGATGGCCTTTGGCTGGAAATGCAAAGTTTTGCATAGAAAATCTGGGCAAAGTGGTGAGGAATTTGGGAGGAAGATCCAGATTTTTGGATGTGGAGATCGAGCAGACTGTGGGACAGAGCCAGCACCAATGTGGGCTGATTTTCAGGTATGGATACCTGCATAAATATATACATGTGCATAAATACACACACATGCAAATAGGCAAACATATACCAATATAAGTCCCCAAATCTTTGGTTTATTATATACACTTAATTTATTTTTTTTAGTATCAAAGGCTTGCTTTACTTTCAGCAAAAGTGTAGGTAGAACAAGACATACAACTTTTTGCCAGAACACCTGTGTTTCTGGGCAGAATGGGCACCATGGGCTGTGCTCTGGTGGGATGGGGAGGGGGATGAGCTTTGTCCAATTTGTCAGTTTTAGTATTGCTGATTGAGTTCTGATTTCTCAAATGGCAGCTGTCTGGTTTCAAACTGTTCTTTCTTTCTTTCTTTCTCTCTTTCTCTCTCTTTCTCTCTCTTTCTCTCTCTTTCTCTCTCTTTCTCTCTCTTTCTCTCTCTTTCTCTCTCTTTCTCTCTCTTTCTCTCTCTTTCTCTCTCTTTCTCTCTCTTTCTCTCTCTTTCTCTCTCTTTCTCTCTCTTTCTCTCTCTTTCTCTCTCTTTCTCTCTCTTTCTCTCTCTTTCTCTCTCTTTCTCTCTCTTTCTCTCTCTTTCTCTCTCTTTCTCTCTCTTTCTCTCTCTTTCTCTCTCTTTCTCTCTCTTTCTCTCTCTTTCTCTCTCTTTCTCTCTCTTTCTCTCTCTTTCTCTCTCTTTCTCGCTCTTTCTCTCTTTCTTTTTCTCTCTTTCTCTATTTCCTTCTTTCTTTCCATCTTTCTTTCCTTCTTTCTCTCTTTCTCTCTCCGTTTCTCTCTCCTCTTCTTTCTTATAATGTTGCATAGAGTTTTTCTTGACCTTTGTCAGGATGGAAGTGGTTTCTATTTGCCATGTAAAATCTCAGATGGAAAAGAGGACACCCCTAAAGTTGAAAGGGTGGTTTTGGTTTTGTTCCCTTCCCCCTCCTCTATCACATGGTTTGTCAAATGATGTTGCTGGGAAATAGTCCTAATGAACATTAATCTGTGGCAGAGTTTGGGCCAACGGGTTGGGACAGGGCGAGGAGCCAGAGATGCTCGTAGCTCTTTGGGGACCTCAGCCTGGAGGGGTCCAGTCTCCTTCCCAAATCCCACGGGAGAGATAGGGCAAACAGGGCTTTTGCATCAGGTCTGCATTCACCAAAACTCTTTCCTAGAGTGAGAATCCCTTCAGAAAGACCAGCTTTATTCCTGTGGCTGCGGGGTACCAGACCAGCAGAGGAGCTGAGAGGTTGCTCCTCAAGTAAGTTCTCTTCTTGGCTGACTTTTTCTGCTTCTTTCTCTCCCAAAACGGTGAGAAGGAGGAAGAGGAAGCAAGCCTGCTGACTCGGGGAAACAGAACTAAAAAAAAGAAGGCCTGATGAGTGGCAGAGGGCTGTGACTCTTGGCAGTCTCACGTGCCCGGTCCGCAGCGGGTGGCGAGAGCTGTGCCCGGCAGCCACGGCTCCCCTTGCAGGGGACTGTGCAGAGCCACCACCTAACCAACAGCTCCTCCAGCACGTCTGCTCCCCAGAGAGCTAAATATAAACTAAGCAGGCCAAGAGGAGGGAATTTCCCACCGTGCTGCTCGTCTGTGCCTGCTGGCTCATGGAGCCTGATGGGCTGGGGAAACCCTTCTCGCTGGGTCCCCTCCCTGCCAGCCCAGCACGGGGCGAGGGCCACCACTCCCCATAGGGGTGAGACCTTCCATAATTTCCTTGAAAGCGGGCAAGGCTGAGCCCTGGAGCTCTGGTTCTGCACACAGGTCTCCCTGGGAGAAGGAGCCGTGTTGTAATTGTGGAAAAGGACTTCTCCAAGGTCACCCTCCGTGCCCGCAGTTGCAGCCTGGCTCTTTCTGTGGAGCAGCAATGCAGAACGTGGCTCTGGGACAGGGAACCAGAGAGCAGATCTGGGGGCTGGTTTGTTTTTCCAAACTTTCCTGAGTTGGCTGGTCTGTGAGAGGCAAAAATTCCCAAGCAAGAGCCCGTTCCTGAGAACTGGGCTGGTGTGTCCGTGCTAGTACAGGCTGTGCATGTGTGAGTCTCTAGTCATCACAGGTGAAGTGGGGATGGAAAATGAAGAAGTGTCATCATGCAGTTAACTTACCACCAGAATTTCTCCTGGCTTCAGGTGGTTGATCCATGAGTTTTGTGGCCTATGCTGTTTGATACATTGGATATGTGAGATACCCCATCTTATGGTTCTGACATATGTTATGCAAGATAAATAAGATTTGATATGTTAGAAGTGTCTGAATCACACGAAGGAACAAACTGCACTAACTGACCTGGAGGGACACCAAGCCCTGTGTGAAGTGTGGTTGCTCCCAGCACTGCAGGCTGTGGGTCCCTCTATGGATGGGTGGGAGGTACCAGTTGAGTTTGATTCCATAATCACTTCACTGGGGTAATATTTTAGGCACTAGTCGAGTGAGTGCAAAAAATCTCCTCGGGTGAATTGAGTTTCTCTACCTCCCCCCTGAAAATGTACCCAAAGGGAGACCTGGTGGTGGTTTTGCTTTTAGAGGATTAAACACAGCAGCATGGTTGGTGTCACTGCTCTGTAGTCCATTTGAAGGCATCCCTTGGGCTGCAGCATTCCCTGTCTTTGAGGCCCCTGGCCACAGCTTTTGCTTTCAGCAGGCAGAGCTCGGGGCTCGTGCTGCGCGGTAGGTACGGGACCGTGGTGAAAGGGGAGTTTTGCTTTGGGGCTGTTTTGAGCTTATATATCGTTACCTCTCCCAGGGTTTGTAAAAAATGAGATCTGGCAGGCTTTGATCCAGCAGCTGGAAAACCTGCTCTCCCTCTCTGCGCTCAAAACCAGCCCTGGGAAGGAAGGACCAGGAGTTCTTTGGATGGCAGAGGAGAAGCAGGGCTTGGGGAGGTGGTGGTGCAGGAGGATACGGCTGTCAAGGAGCACCAGCAGCTTGTTTTGGTCTCAGCGACTGGTCTGGACTGGGGGAGTTGAAAGACACCCCTTATCCTGCCCCTAAATCCATGGAGATGGGTTAAAGCCTGTTAATGCACTTTTTTGCATTTAAGATTTTTCTTTTCTGGTGCTTTCCCCCACAATGTCCCTTGCAGTGGCCCCAGACAAGCCTTCCTGCTCCTCTGCCTCAGCTGCCCCAGCTGTACAAGCCACACCATCACTATTCTGCACCCCTGGGAAATACTAGGGCAGGAAAATGGCATTAATGCAGACAACAGGTCTGGCCTGGTTAGGACAGGTGGTGGTGGTGGCCATTTCTCGCTTCAAGGGATGTGGGAAAGCCACAATAACTGAGTCTTGTGTTTCTGTGCTTGCCTTAACCATACTGAGAAACCATCAGCCTTCTGGTGTGCTGGGAAATAGTTGTCACTGTTATAAAATTACTTCATGTGTATATATTATTAACCCTGTTATCATGTGCTTTTTTTCCTTTTTTTTCTTTTTGGTCCAGCTGTTACAAAGGAATGCTGTATGATATTTTTTGAAAGGACAAGTTTTAATACTATGAACCAGATGCCAAAAGCTACAATTGTGTGCCAAAGCTGAGGAGCCATTAAAATTGTAAAGATACAGAAAGCATTAAAAATATCCACATTTGCCCCTCTGTTAACTCAGAAAAAAAGGTTGCCCAGAGAAGCTGTGGCTGCCTCAGCCCTGAAAGTGTTCAAGGCCAGGCTTGGTGAGGCTCTGAGCAACCTGTTCTAGCAGAAGGTGTTCCTGCCCTTGGCAGAGGGTGGAATGAGATGATCTTTAAGGTCCCCTCGCACCCAGGCCATCCTATGATTTTATTTTTATTGGAATATCAGTTGTGCTATAAAGGAAATGCAATGCCATGGGATGGTACTTCTCAGAGTGAAAGCATCATGGTTAATGAAGATTTACAGTTGCCAAAAGCTTCGTTCAGAAACTCTCACCCACATTTTCAGTTGTGCATGGTTTACATTGTTGGTAGAAATTATTTTTCCCACGGGGGTCTCAGATGTAAGTATTTTAAACTTAATTTAAAATAAAAAGTCCCAACTCCCCAGTGGGATGGGTTGTGCTGTCAGTGCCCTCCCTGTGCCTGTCGCTTGTGTCCCCCACAATGCTCCAGCAAGGGGGCAGGTTCAAAAGGAGCTGTGTTAGAGGTGGGACAAGAGCCAGGCCAGCCTGTGGAGGGGCTGCTCTGTCAGTCCACCCTCTTGGTCCTGGCACATCCCACCCTGGTGCCTGTGCTGGGACTTGGGGCTGTTTGGAACAGGGTGCAGCAGCTCACTCAGGGTGTAGAGCAGCGAGCCAGGAGAGGCCAGTTCAGAGTTGTTCTCTGTACTTAGTGCTTTGCTGCTCCTGAGTCACTTACACAGCCCTGATTTTCCCATTCCTTTCCCAGTTCCTGCCAGAAATATTGCATGCCAGAGGGTGACAGGCTGGTTTCTGTTGCAGCCAGTGCCACCAGTGATGTGCAGGTCTGCTTGAGACCTGCCAGTCCAAGAGCTGGCCAGAGCTGTCATCCACTCCTGGGTGCTTTAGTGAGGTCTCTTGTACCAGTGCTCCCTTTCACCTGCCAAGAGACACGGGCAGAGGTGAGAGCTCTTTCCCTGGTGCTGGAATTGTCATTCCTGAGTCCCTGACTGAGTCCCCAGCCTTGCTGGGCTCCAGGTCTCGGAGGCGTCTGGAGGCATCGGTGGGGATGGCTCAGAAGACTTCTTGGCACAATCTTATGGCAGCTGAAGGTGTAAATTGTTCAGAGCTGTTGTTTAAGAAAGGTCTATATTTAGTGCTTGCTGTTTAATATCATCCCAGGTTACTCCTGGCAAAGGCGATGGTGTTGTTTTCCTTTCTCCTCAGGACAGTGTTAACATTTATATTGACCATTTCTCACTTTTCTACCTTCTGACTGTTGTTTCCACTGTTCTTTCTGCTGTTGCCAGTGGCACTTCTTGTTGTCCTTATTGCCTCTAAAAACCCCTGTAGCTGCTTTTCTCACAGAACTTGATGTTTAGCTTGCGGTCCCATGCATTTTAAGGTGGTGTCATTATTTTCTGGACTTCATAATGATTTACAAACTCCAGGCTTCATTAATTCCTTCACTCATTAGGGCTGCATGTTGATACATAATTTTTCCATGTGATGAAGGTGGACATTTTTGCTGCCCTATTTGTCCTGGGCAGTCATTCATGTTTGTGCACTGACAAAATACCTGGCACAGTTCCCTTCCTGGTAGCCTGCTGGCAGCTTTGGAGCCGGGATGGGATGCAGCATTTAGGTCAGTTCTCCTCAGGATGCCATTTCAGGAGGGGGCTTTGTGGTCCACACCACGCTGGTGCTCTGGGGCCAAGCCCTCTGTCCTTGGGGCTTCCCCTTTCCGTGGCACAGAGGAATCTGTTTCTCATCCTGATTTTCACCTGTGGAGTGAGAGAAAGAAGGATGTATGGAGACTGTCCAGAGATGGAGAGTCTTGGGGTGGAAAATGCAGATTTCAAACTTCTTCTCCCTTTTACTACTGCATGTTCACACTGTCATAAACGAGCTCGAGGAAGGCTGGGCAGGACGACGTTCCTGCCAGCCCAAACAAAACCAGGAGCTGTTTGCATTTCCANTTTTTTTTTTTTTAATTTTCCTCGCCTCCGAGACAGGCTGTGAAATCTGGACTTTTATGGCTGCCAAGCTACAGCGGAGCTCATCCTGCTCTGCTCCATGTGACTCAGGCATCTCCAGGGCATGAAGCATCCCAGTCCTGGGCGAATTGTCCTCTGTGGGTGTCATTCCTCTGGCTGGGCAACCACCTGGTGGGGTACCTCTCTTGGAGGCAGCGGTGCCTCAGGCTTGCAGCATCACAGGGGGAAGCATCTCACTGCCTGGCCCTCGGGGAGCCCCTGATGGAGCCAAAGCTCCAGAAGGTTTGGGCTCTACGTGCTGCTGACACCTCGCAGGAGCCGAGCGAGTGTTACAGCAACACATCCCGTGTTATTCCAGCCTCGCAAGCGTCTCCCTGCGATATTAAAAACACCAGCTCCAAGCCAAGTCCAGGCTCTCCATGAATGATTCTGTGGAAATGCTGTCGGGCACGTTTCAGGGCTGCTTTGGCTTTGATTTAAATGGGTAAACACGGCGAGTGGGTGTTTGCTTTGACTCCTTCCTCGTAGCGAGAGACTTCCTCCGAGGGAAGGCGAAGCCTCCGCTGCCGTTCCCCATCGCAGCTCTGGACCATTCTGCTGGTGATGCCTTTGCTGCCTGGCTGGGCTCTGTGCTGCCCAGCAGCAGTGGGAACCACCCCCAGTTTCCCCAGGAACAGGGATGCCTCCTGCCCAAGGCTCTGCTGGTGGCTGTGAATGACCCTGGCACAGCCTGGTTTCTCCGTCCGGTTGTGGCACAGTCACCCCAGCTGGGATGATGCTGAAGGACACCCTTGGCTTTTGTAAGCAGCTTCCCCTGCTTGTCCCACACTCCTTCCCCTCGAAGATTCCCAAAATCACCCCCAGCTTTGGCTGCACTGGGATCACACGTCAGAGACAGCCTTTGCCACGTGGTAGGTGGTCGCTGGAGGAGGCAGGATGGGTGCAGCCCATCCTCTCCCTGTCCTGCTGCTTTAGAAAGAGCCCCCCTCTGCTCCTCACATGTCCCCCCCGTCTCCACCAGAGCCATCAACACCAGCTCCTTGGCATCCTGTGCACGTAGGAACCATCTTCTGGTAACAGATTGTTGTGTATGTAATGAACCCGAGGCAAAGAAGGAAAGCGAAGGCTGTGGGGCGAGCCGAGTTTGCTGCTCAGTCTGCCAAATTCACACTAATTCCCACAACTCACAAATGTTTGGCTCCCCCTTCACTGAAGAGATTTATGGAAGGTGCAGTGCTCAGAAATTCATGGAGAGATGGAGGTGGCAGCGTGGGCAAAGGTTTCCTGGCCCCAGAGGGCTCCTTCCCTCCCTTCACTGTGCCATCCTCTTGCCAGTGTTGAAGGCAATGAATGGACAAACAGCAGGGAAAAGTGCCTTTTGGTTGCTAGGAGCATTAATAAAGGTTCTGGGTTTGTCTTTCAGGAGCCAAGGAGCTCTTTGGAAGCTGAGACTCAGCTGAGGAATGAACCCCCAGTGACTGCCCAAGAGCCAAAGGACTCTGGTCTAATGCAAACAGTGGAGGGTGTGCAGGTGGCTGTGGGCACGTGTTACCTTGAGTGGGCACAGAGACTGTCAGCTGGAAGCATCTGAAATTCTTAAAATATTGCCTACCTAGTTCAGGGAGATAATTTCAGTTTTTGGAAGGTTTTAAGTGGCCATTTTTCTGCTTTTCACATGAGGGTTCTGCAGTCTTAGGGTGGTTTATCCACAAAGGGGAGCGGGTAGAAGATGATGGAGTCTGGCAATGGATCCATACATCTAGTGTTCCCCTGATTTAAATCCAGATATCTCTGTAGGGGCCATCATTCTCTACCTATTCTCCAGGTCAGCCTTGAAAAAAGCAGAAATCTGACTTGCAGGCATCACCCAGATCTGTCCTGACAGTGATGATGGTGTTGTGGCACTTGGCAAATGTTCCCCAGTTACACTGAGAGGTGTCCCACATCTGGCTTGTGCTTGTTCAGGGTGGTGTTTTGGTGGTCCCTGAGGAGTAGCAGTGTTATAGTCAATGCTGATCTCGCTTTGCAGCTCCAGGAGGTGCTTCTCATAGACACCCTGAGAGCTCTGGAGGCAGCCAGAAAGTCTGGACTGGCTGAGAATTCCCTCCCAACTGAGGGTGGGCAGCCCTGGCACAGGTTGGGCAGAGAAGCTGTGGCTGCCCCATTCCTGGAAGTGTCCAACACCAGGTTGGATGGGGCTTGGAGCACCCTGGGCTGGTGGAAGGTGTCCCTGCCCGTGGCAGGGGTTTGGAATGAGATCACCTTTAAGGTTGCTTCCAACCCAAACCATTCTGTGGTTCCAAACCTCAGAGAATCACTGTCTGGCTGTGAGTAGATGGACATCATTGCACCGAGGTGGGTGTTCAGATGGGTTTATGTGCTGTTTGAAATTGTTTATGCTTGGGAAGTGAGTCAAGTAAAAGTGGTGTGGTGGGGCTGTTTACTGTCTCTGGCTCAGACATCTCAGGCTGTATATGGGAAAAAATATAAGGAAGGAACCAGAATTGTTTCTTTGTGTCTGTTTGCTAGAGCAGCGTGCTCTGAGCGGTAATTAAAAGTAAACCTGGGCCCTGCTGGCTTGTTCAGCATCCCTAGTTGTTGAGATTAAGCAGCCAAAGCAATTCTCAATTCAGCAATTCCTCAGCTTTTGGGAGCATGGCCAACACTCACAGTGTCTCACAGACCACTGCAAATTCTTGAAATAAATCTCACAATTGAGGCGGGGGGAGGAACCCACAGAAAGGTGAGATGGTTTGTTGGACCAGCAGGCTGGACTGCTGCTGCTGCTGCTGCTGCTGCTTCAGCTGCTCTTCTCCAGAGACAGCCCTTGATCCAATATTTCCACTATTCCCTGGAAATATCCCTCAAATTAAGAAGCCGTCCTCTAATGAGCACATTAGGCAAGGATTAGAGATTCACTCAAAAGGGAGGTGGCATTCCTGTGGCTGTTGGGACTGAGAGCATCCTGTAGGATGTGTCTGCGTGGTCCACACACGGTGCCTTGCAGGGCTGCTGGTGGTGTGTGTCCCCAGGGCAGCGTGGCTGCAGGGGGCTGTCCTGCTGGGAGAGGAGGATGCTGGGCTCCTGGGGCTGAGCTCTGCTGGGTGGTGTGAGTGGCCCTGGGGCACTGCTCCATGGCAGAGGGGTGAGCTGGGGATGCACCCTCAAACTGGAGCAGCTCTCCAGCCTATGCCCGTGGACAGCTAAGGAATGATCCCTTTGGAGGTGTGGTGCTGGATCTCCACAAAACTCCTGTGCAGGCTGGATGTGCAACCAGGAGGCACTGAGGACCTCACTTCAGTGCTCCAGATGTGTCTGGTCTTCTGTTCAACCACCACATGTGAGTTTTTGTGCAGCAGGCTGGGTCCTGTGTACTCACTCCATAGAATCATCATAGAATCAAAGAGTGGTCTTGGGTTGGAAGGGACCTCAGAGCTCATCTTGTTCCAACCCCTCTACTATGGGTAGGGACACCTCCTACTAGCCTGGGTTGCTCCAAGCTCCATCCAACCTGGCCTTGGACACTTCCAGGGATGGCACAGCCACAGTTTCTCTGCCCACCCTGTGCCAGGGCCTCACTACCCTCAGTAGGAAGAACTTTTTCCTAATATCCAGTCTGAACCCACTCCCAGTTTGAAGTCCTTCCCCTTGTCCTGTCTCTTCCCACGTCTCTGGTTCCTCCCCGCCGCAGACCGGCCTCCTCCTCGCTCTCACCTCTCTCTTGCCCGGTGCTGTTTTGCAATGACTGATTTTTGCTTTCTTCTTCTCCTTTTCAGTTGCCAGGGAGGAAAAGGCAAAGTCACTCCCCAGCACCGTTTCCTTCGAGCTAAAGATGTTGAGACAAAGCAGCTCTGCCCCTGCCCTGTCCTTTCAGTCCTCCTGGCGTGTGTGTGGGAGTAGTTCCCTGCCTCTCCTGCTCCCGAAGAGCACGGGGCAATAAACCTGGGGTGTTCTGCTCAGCTGGACAGTGTGTAACTTTCCTTAATTGCTCTGATTTCCACTCAGGGACAGCTTGCCTGCAGGTCAGGTCCAACCCAAACACGTGGGTCCCTGGCTCTCCCAAGGGACTGGGATTGTTTGGGTGTGTGGTTTGGGACTCGGGGTGATGGGGACCCTCTGCCTTGCGTGACTTTGGTGTTGGGCTGGAGCGTGACACAGGCTCTGGGAGCAAGGGATTGGATTGAAATAATAGATTATTTGCCCAGTAATTAATTTATGGTCCTGGGCAGGTCCCTGGGATGTCCATTGCTCCTGGTAGTGCAGGTTAATCTCAGACCTCCATAAGCCAAGTTGCATGAGGCCACCCTTGGTGGCTGCATGTGGCATTTTTGGTTCCTAATGTGACCCCTCGGGGGGGGTGCTGTCGTGGTAGACCTCAAACTCCTTCTGGCTGTGATTTTGTTGGCGTGGCTGTAGATGTTGGCTCCATCTGGGCTGTTCTGCCCTGGCAGGACACATGAGTTTGGGCTGTGCTGGTGAGAACCTGTATTACTTCCTCCTTGGAGTTGCTGGTCATAAGCAATAAGGTGTTGTGGTCCTTGAAGCCATGCAGATCTCTGAAGTGATGCTCACCTCAAACACCACCCGGCACTGCCTCCCCCTTTGCCATACCAGATGCTAAAAATGTTCCATGTAGGCAGGTCTTTACCTTATTAATTAGTGCTGAAAGTCTGTCTATATCTTGGAGAAGTCTAGTGTGGATGCAAGCAGGAGGCAGAGGAAAACATTTCCTTATTCCTTTAATTTGACTGGTAATCTCTGAGTACCTGGAGCATGTGGCAGCACAAGACTTTGCCAGGCAGGAATTGGGCAGGAGGGGCAGTGCCATGAATGGGGCAGGAGGGGCAGTGCCATGTATGGGGCAGGAGGGGAATACCATGAATGGGGCAGGAGAGCAGTGCCATGGATGGGGCAGGAG
>VXAU01005048.1:323561-386538 GCA_013399695.1 Formicarius rufipectus | reverse complement strand
GGATCCTTTATTGGATTGCTCTGTACAGGCAGGTGCCATCATTTGGTACATCATTATTATTATTATTATTATTATTATTATTACTACTGCTACTACTACTACTATCATCCTCATTAGGCACTGGAGACACTGGCACAGGTTGGGCAGACAAGCTGTGGCTACCCCATCCCTGGAAGTGTCCAACACCAGGTTGGATGAGGCTTGGAGCAACCTGGGCTGGTGGAAAGTGTCCCTGCCCAGGGTGGGGTGGGGGTGTTGAACTAGGTGGCCTTGAAGGTCCCTTCCAACCCAAACTGTTCTGTGATTCCAAGGTTATGTGAGCAGGCCATGTGTCAAACGTGGATCAGGAGAAGGAGGTGTGAATGCAGTGGCCCAAGGCCAGAAAAAACACAATTATGGCAGAGCAGAAGAACGTGGAGGCCGTGCTGGTGCTTCCCTCAGACGACGCAAAGCCTTGGTCAGATGGGGTGGTGTTGCCAGGATAGACACTTCAGAAGCCAGAATATGGGTATTTTTAGGGATAATAAAAGAACAATTAGTGTGAAAGTGTGTTTTTGCAGGCATAGCTGAAATGGCATGCAGCTGCACATGACATATTGATTTATTATATGTAAAACCATCCATGCTCATTTTTAGAAGTCTGATGGTGTCTCTTATGCTGTCAAGAGGAAAATTCTTGGAAAAAAAAGAGAGTGTAAAAAGCAACTGGGATTATTTTATACCCACATAGTGGCACTTTTCCCTATTTTTAGTGCAAATCAGCACAATCAAAGTGCAGACTCCCCAGAAGTGCTGAGGTGAGAGCGTCTTGCCTTAGAAACACATTATATGTTGAAAAAAACCTAAATAGCTGCTTTGTACCTAAATGGGGGAGGCCTCAATTGTCTTGGATGTCGTTCAGACACCACTGCTGCTGCCTTCTTGCCCAATCCAGAATTACTGCTGAACTGCAGCTCCCCTTTTCCCGTGTTTTGGGTCCCAGGAATGGGGACCTTGCTGCAGCTATTCTCATGGGTAAGGACCAGCTGCAGGACCCATGCTCTGCAAGCTCAGGCCTTAGCAATGACTCTGCCCAGAGTCAAATTAAATTTGGTTTCGTGGAGGGAAGGTGAGTGGGTCTGTCCCCTGGTCCTTGCCAAAGCAGGGCCGTTTCAGGCACCCCAAGGCTCTTCTTCCACGCTGTGCCAAGGCTGCAGACAGGGAGGTTTCTGGTGCCAGGTCGAGTCTGCGAGAAGTGAATAGTTTTTCTGGTTGTTTGCAGCACTCTCCAAAGATGAGTCAAGGACCTACCCTCTTCTCTTGTGGCGTGATGGGTAAGTAACAGAAACTTCTGTCTGTCTTTACTCCACCTCGGCTCCCGCTTCCTTTTAGTCCTGATGAACTGGATGTCTCCACAAAACACTCCCCTGCAGACTCTGGGGTGGGCATCCTGTCCCACCCAGCAGGGATAGAGGGGCACCCACCCCACTAGTGGTGGCCATCACGTCCATGCCACTCTCCTCCCTAGAGGTGGTGGCTGTGACCTGTTGCCATTGCTGAGGGAATTGCTTGTCTCCTTTCCCTTCCCCTTTGATGCATCTGCTTATTTTTAGAGTAACTCATGCAGTGAGATTATAAACATTTGGGGTCTGTCTTGTGGTGGAGTATCCAGCCCACGACAGTGGCTCTTGAACGTTTGCACGATGCAAGTAACAAATAACATTATTGTCACCAAAATGTTCTACCACTTGACACAGTGTTTGGGCAGACTTCAAACAGCAAGGAAAATGTCTTACTTTTGCCATGTACAGTAACCATGATACAGGATGTCTGTTGCCTTTTGTGCTGAGCTTGCTATCAGTTTTTATGCTGAGCAGCCACCAAAACTGATGGAGGATTTGTGGCTCGGTTGATGATCCTGAAAACCTGATCGTGCCAGAGGATGTGCTGTTATGTTGTGCTCTTTGGCATTCGTGGTGGGGAGCCAGACACCAGGCAAGGGCTCAAAACCCAATTAAAATTGTAGGTCAAGTCTGAGCCAAGCCACTTGCTGTGAAAGCCAACACTTTACAAAGAGGCTGCCCCTTCTCCTCATGGACACAACTCTCATTAGCGTTAATGAGAGCCGGGCACAGGCTTTGACAGGAGATGTCTCCCAAGCTCCCTGAGAACTCCAGTCATTGTGGGTGCAGGGGAGGTGGAGAGCATTTGGGTTTTTTTTCAGATGAAAATCACAGGCTGCAAAGTCAAGAAGGGTTAGAGACAGCCTGTTCCCTTTCTCCTGCCTGTGAAACATGAGTGAGGAACAAAGAACCCAGATAAGATGGTTTTGTCTTGCACTGTGGCACTGGCAGGCTCTTCAAGAGATATTTAGAGGCTCTGCCTAATTGAAAAGCACTTTGTCTTTAAGAGCTTTTACAAGGCCTTCCGTGTCTTCCTAGTGCTGTGCTGGTCATCCATGTCTGCCAAATCACCCTTTCTGAGGGAACTCAATGCCACCTCCTTGACCTCAGCTCTCCCTGTGATGGTCTTTGTCACACCCAGTCAAGAGGAGCCCCTTTCTGCAGCATGCAAGGGCATTGGTTGGCCTGGCTTTCATTTTAGCCATCTCCCCTGAGCCTTCTTGATGTCTCCAAACATGAGCCGTGATCACAGACTAATCCAGTATCAGAACTTGTGTGACTTTTTAAATAAGCCCCATGGTTATTGCAGCACTAAATGCAAAACTGGGTCAATATTTCAGGCCAAGTCCCTGTTGGTGGAAAGCACTGAGTGACATTTGCACTGGGTCTAGAGGAGGCAAAGACTCATAGTCCCATGTAAGATGTTGGGAGTTTGGAGGGAAGTTGGCTGAATTTCTGGAGTTTCAGGCAGAAGAGGCTGAGGATCTTAGAATGGGGTCACCTTTGTGGTGAGGGCAACTTTGGACAGGAAGGCAACTCCTGTGTGGTCCTGGTGACCATGGGGCAGCAGGACAGAGGGAAGCCCAGGCTTTGCCAGGGAAAGCATCATCCAAACCCTGGAGTTCCCCTTAAGGCGCTGAACACCACAAGAATTTGAAAATGGACTATAAATTGTAATAGAACTCATTGCATTGAGTAAACATCGTGTTGGATGACGCAATGTTTGATCCACCGCTCAAGGTGACCTAAATAATAGTTTGATTTTTAAGATTTAAAAGAAATACTCCTACAAGTGTGATGGTGATATTACTAAAAAGATTGGGTTATCTTTATGTAGTCCTTTGCCTGGAGGAAGATTAAAGGTGAAATGCCTAAAACTATAAATGTAGTAATTTGTTTTCCCTTCTCCTTGATGGGTGCTTGAAACACCTGGTAGTGTCAGAATTGCACACACCCCCTGAAACGCTCTCCAAAGGAACATCATTTCCTTTTGCCCTGGGAGAGCACTCTCTGAGTTTTTATCCTTGTGGAGAGCCATGGCAGAGCAGGGTGGTGGACAAAGCACACGGGTCAACTTGGCTGCCCTTTGGGAGTCTCCTCCACCCATTTGGCAACACCATCATTCCAAGAGTGCCCTGGGGGTTGCAGCCTTGGGCTCATTGTTGCATACCTCTTACCTGGAAGTGCCTTTTCACCTTACATGGGTGCCAGAAGAAAGCCAAGCAACCAGAAGAAAAGTCAACTTATAGAGTCATTAAGGTTGGAAAAGATCCCCACGATCAAGCCAACCCTTGAATCCCTTCAGGGAGGATGATGCCCCGTGGTTGCATCCTGAAAGAACCCCCTAGGCATGCTTGCCTCCTGTTAGTGAACCAGGATTTTCTGGAACTGTGAGTTGTTTTTCTCTGGAAAGGCCATCAGTGCAGGGCAGCCTCTTGGTGCACAATGAAGCACAGACAACCTGCAAGGAGAATAAGCCACACAGGGAATTCTGGTGAGGTGTAGCTGGAGTGGGGAGACCCCAGAAGACCCACAGTGAAGAACAGGGCACGTTTTGCCATTGAGGTGGGGAATTTCTCTCCTCTGTGCAGGCTGTTGGCACGAGCAGCCTGCAGCCCACAGGTGTGTTTATTCTCCAGAGTAGATTTTGGGGCCGTTGTTTTCATTTCTCATTGAAGCATAGCTCTCTGTATCGTATTTTCATCTTATTTCTGCACTGGGAAGGCTCTATGGCACTGCCACCAGCTAATTGCAACCATTAAATGTGTTCCGCATTTAGAAATTATCTCTAGAACATAAACAGGGGGCAGTGGAAAATGCAGGCTGCTTTTCCACTTGTGCACAGGGACTGTGAGACCAAAATTCAGCTTGAACAATGTGTGAAAAAAGGGAATTGGATGCACACCTGTGTGGAGAGAAATGTTTGGGTTAGGATCCAAGCAGAATTTATCTGCCAGAAAGGATAAGAAAAATTGATTGAAACCCTTAATTGCTTTACAAGTTGCCGTAATAAATTATGTATTAATGTAAATGATTTCATGGAAAAAGAACGTGGGGGAGACTCGAGCAGAAGGATCATGCATTATGTATCGAAAGGAGCTGTAAAAATATTATAGCAGCACATTTGTGTCGCTGTAGTTAAAGTTGTATCAGCGTTTTGGTTTTACACCCTTCCCTGTGGTTATGAGAGTGGTCATTAAAATTTCCTCTGTGTCACCAGAGGAGCACAGCAGTCCTTTAAAAAGCCCGGGGCCATCCTGGAGCTGCAAAGTGCCTGATGTGTCCGTGCTCTGCTCCTGCAAAACCTGGAGCTCGGCCTTTGGAAACCTGGCTGTGGTGCCTGAGGAAGGATCCTGCTCCCTGTGGGGCTGTGTTGGAGGACAACACCTCGATTTTGGGGTGTGACTCAAGCCCACCAGTGCCTTGTTCCCTGGACCACTGGGTCTGTTTGATGCAGCAAAGGTTGCACCAGAGGACGGGTGGATGATGTTAAAAGGACTTAGTATTTATTTTTGCAGTTTTAAATCAAAATCCAGAAGTAAGATGCTGTTTCATGCAAGGGCGTTAACAGCCAAGAAGGGCTTGTTTAAGCAGGGGAAGAGCCCCTCCTGCCACACTTACACTATGCTGTGGTTGCCCCGTTGTCTTCCAGTAGGCAAAGGAGAGTTTTCCAGTGAAGCAGCTCACTTGCAAATCAAGGGGTTCTCGTGGTGGGTTTTATCCTGGAACAAATTACTGCCTCAGGGTAAACCAGGCTGTGGTTTGTAATTTAAGAAAATTAATACGTGTTTAACTGCAGCAGAATTAACAGCTCCAGTGCAATTATCGTTATCAGCGTGCATGGGATGGGAATCTTAGCCTTCAAAAACTGAGCAGAAAACCAGCCACATTTCCTCAATAAGACTTTACAGAGTTCTTTGGTTACACCCTCAGATTTTCACTAAGTTTCAGAGCTGGGATATCTGGGATATGTGCTACTCTGGGACTGGTGAGTGATGTTCAGGGGCTTGGAGGGGTCAGGCTGTGCCAGCTCTGATGGTGCGAAGGGAAAAGCAAATAACCCCAAGCTGGGGCTAGTGGTGCTATTACCATTTTCTTTGCCAGGATTGGAAGATTTACAACTGTTTGTGCTGAAGCAGGGGTGAAAGAGGAAGGTGTCCCATATCCTCCTCACCAAGGCCTTTTGCACAGTCTCCGGCCAGAGGATCGTGGCAGCTTGCCATGAAAAATCGGCTTCTATTTCTGTTTCTTTTGTCTGCTGACCTGACCTAAGAAACCTCTCTGCTGGCAGCATAACACAGAGGAAAAATAATAGAGATCTAAACATAGATGGAGTTGTTTAGCACAGATTTCTCACTTTTCATTGTGTTTATTGAAATGAGGAGAGCAACAGTTGAGATGCCGTGCGGTTCTTGCGGGCAGAGCCGGGCTCTTTGTGGCTGGAGCTGTTGTGGCAGCAGCTGGAGGCAGGGAGAAATGGGAAAGTCGGCCAAGAGTGGTGCAAAGGGCCCCAAGTCTGACCTCCTGGCTTGAAACCTTGCTTTGGAAGCATCCTGCACAGCTGCCTCTTCCTCACCAGGCTGGTACCTGCAGCCGCGGGCTGGGTACGGCTTTTAATTCACCCTTCGGTTGCCTGAGTGGAAATACCCAAACCCCCCTCTCCCCCCCCAAAAAAACCCTACTGCCTGGTTTAGATATCATCATGTGAAACCTGGCAGCGACGGTTGGCTGGTACGGTTGGCCTCTCTTTGCAGCAGCCGCCGACAAAAACAGGCCCCAGTGAAAGTCTGTTGGGTGATGACTTTTTTCCATTGCAGCAGCCGGCGGGGTTGTCCTCCCAGGGCTTTCCTGTTGAGTGCTGGTGGTGTGTCTGCAGAGAGCCCCCTCTGCCCACACAGCCCAACCTCCACCATGCTTTGCTTTGCTTTGCTCCCTGATTGTCAGCGGGATGTGGGAATGTCAGTGGGAGTGAGGTCGTCGTCCTTAATCTTCTCTTCTCACAGAAGAAGGAGCTGGGGAAGGGGTTGGAGTGGCTGAGGGGGCTCAGCCTGGAGGAACGGAGGCCCATGGGGACCTTCTGGCTCTCCACAACCTCCTGACAGGAGGGGGAAACCAGATGGAAATCGGTCTCTTCTCCACGTAGCGAGCGACAGAATAAGAGGAAATGGCCTCAAGTTGCACCAAGGGAGGGATAGATTGGACATTAGGGAAAATGTCTTCGTGGAAAAGGTTGTCCAGCCATGGAACACTCCGTCCAGGAAAGTGGTGGAGTAACCATCCCTGGAAAGATTTAAAAGCCTCATAGATGTGGGACATTAGTCCCGTAGGTGAGTGGGGGCCTTGGCAATGCTGGTTGGACTCGATGACCTTGGAGAGCTTTTCCATCCTAAATGTTTCCCTGATTCCGTTGTTTGATTCTACGATTTCTGAATGCAGCTGTAACGAGGTTATGCAGTCTTCTGACCTGCAGCCACACCCCTCTCAGCCTGCAGACTTTGGAAGTCCAGGTTTCTGGAGCTTTACCCAGACACTGCAAAACCCTTCTCATAAAAGGAGTATCTTTATGCTGACCCTGTAGCCACATAACAGGTCACCACCATCTTTTGCTGTGCTGCATTGAAAGACTTGAATAAAGCCAAATTTGCAGGAGGAAGAAATTCTAAAAAGATGAACAATGTAGAGAGGAATAAATAAATAAATAAATGTGTATATAAGAGGGGAATAAAATAAGTATTTTTTTTAAAAAAAAGGTGAACCTATCAAGCAATTTGTTACTTTAAGTAAATGCTCAGCCTTCTTAGAGAAATGCAAACAATTGTCTGTGCATGGAGCACCTGGGATATTTAAGGCAAATCCAGAGGGATGCTAAACCCAGGCTGCAGCAGAAGAGTAGGAGAGTGTGGGTTGCCAGTGTCCATGGCACCTTCCTGCTCCTTGGGGTAACTGGGCATGGGGGTGCCTGGGCCAGAGCACCCAGGTGAGCAGAGATTTGGGGGTTGGAGTGGAGATGGATGATAAGCCTCACAAGAGGAATCTGAGAACAGCACCTCGCATGGCTTCTGTTAGACACAGTACCGTGGGCTCGGTTTGGGGGAGATGCTCAGAGCCTTAGTGGGGATAAACTGGTTTCACTGGAGCAATGCTGTTTGAGCAGTGGATGAGAGCAGGACAGCCCAATGGGTGTTGGGGTGGCTTTTGGTTCCCTGTAGGCTCTGATGACCTTGTTGGGGTTTCTGTGCCATGCCAGGCAGGTGAATGCCCAGTGGGACACCCCCCTTTCTGTTAGGACCACCCCAACCCCTATCTCAGCTCCTTTCTGGTGTTTTGTCCCCCGAGGTCCATCCTGTCCCAGATTTGTACTCTTCCAGTTTTTGTGAGCCTCTCAGGCAGTTACTGCTCGTGGAGCCCGCGCCAAACCGCCCACACCTGGGACGTGATTTAGCACCGAGATAAGCAGTGGCCATACCACCACTTTGTGCTGCTCAATTCCCCTTTGTTAGTGCAGCCTGGAATACCCAAAGCCGTGTTTTAATCTTCCTTGAAGCAGTTTTGCTCCTGCTGGGATTGTTGCTCTGTCTCTCCCTCCGTCCACACTGCTGGCAGTTCGGAAAACCATATTCCAAGAGTCAATTAATTGGTGCTGGAAAATATCCCATATGCTACTCCTTTGTTTATGGGCGTAGAAAGAGACACACAGAATTAATTAACACTAATGCCCGTGTGTCTGTGCTGGGTTTTTTGGGGTTGGTTTTTTTTTGATTTTTTTCTTTCTTTTTTTTTCTTTTTTTTTAAATTTTTTTTGGTGTTATTTCCCTGTTATCAGCCAGATATGGGACTCCCCCACCCTTTTTATCCTCTAAGCTCCTCTGGAGAAGGAAAAGCTGATGTCTTCTTCCAACACCACTGCATTCCTTCAAACACCCTCTGTGCTGCCAAGCACAAAAAAAATTTTTTGATTTTTTTCTTTTGGTTTTTCTTTGATTTTTTTCTTTCGCTCTCCTTTCCGAACCAGAAAACGCCAGATGGAGAGATCTCAGCAGGAAGTGTCCACTTCAGCTGGAGCAGCCGGGCGCCAGCATCTGGGACTGCCTATCAGACAAGGGCGAGGAGGGCCCACGCTGGCCGGGGGAGGCAACCGGCACCTGCTCCGTCACCAACCTCATCAAGGACCTCAGCCTCAGCGACCCCCACGGCAACCCCTCGGCGCCGCCCAGCAAGCGCCAGTGCCGCTCGCTCTCCTTCTCCGACGAGATGTCGGGTTGTGGCACCTCCTGGAGACCCCTGGGCTCCAAGGTGTGGACGCCGGTGGAGAAGCGCCGATGCTACAGCGGGGGCAGCGTGCAGCGCTACTCCAATGGCTTCTCCACCATGCAGAGGAGCTCCAGCTTCAGCCTGCCCTCGCGCTCCAACGCCCTCGGCGCCCGGATGGGCTGCCAGCCCCGGCGAGCGGCAGGAGGAGACCGGGTGGACATCCAGAGGTCCCTGTCCTGCTCGCAGGAGCGCGTGTCCTGCTCGCCCTCGGCCAGCAGCACGCCCGAGCTGCGGCGCCGCGCCGGGGGGCTCGCCCGCAGCCGCTCCCAGCCCTGCGTCCTCAATGACAAGAAGGTGGGAGTCAAGCGGAGGAGACCCGAGGAGGTCCAGGAGCAGCGGCCCTCCCTGGACTTGGCCAAGATGACCCAGGTGAGAGGCGGCAGGGCCGTCCCTGTGAGGGGGGCTCGGCAGAGAGGGGGGTGTTGAAAAGCTGTTCTTCTGCTTCTCTGCTTTGCGAAAGAGCTCGTAGAGTCCTCCAAGGTGGGCGTGTGCCACGCAGGGTAAGGCAGGTGTTATGGGGAAGCACATCCTTCTGTCCCAGCAGAGCACCCATTCCCTTCCAAAGGGATTTCTGCCCCACGTTTCTGTTCTACACCAATTTTTACATGCCGGGTCCACCCTGTTGTTGTTTCCTCCTGGCACGGGTTTCAAGCAGGAAAGTGTTAAACCCCACAGTTTTGAGCTCAGTGAGAGGAGCCCTTGGCCTGCCATGGGGAGGTGAAGGCAGCACCCCGAGGCACTCCACCCTGGCTATGTCAGGAGCTGAATTCTTACTGCTACGGGCTTTACTCGCTCTTAGCCTCTGTAATTTTCCACTCTGGAGATGTTATCACATTTCATTTTCAGATGCAAACACAGAACACAGCCTCCCTCTTCAATCTGCTGTGCAGAGCCAGATAACAGATCTGAAGTTTGAATCAGGGAAGGTTTTGCTCCTGAGCCCTCTCCCTGCAGGACCAAGTGATTGGGCTTTAGTGAGAGACACACCAAGGGGCTGCATGGAAGGACAGCATGAGCAGCGTTTTTATTTCCCACTCATAAGATTTCTTTTCTTGCAGTTTTATGACTTGGCATTTCCCACATCAATAATTTATAGTTGTGAAGTCAGTGGCACTGCCAGATCTGTGTGGGATGGAGATAACAGGGGTGTGAAAACCCCGGGGTCTGTGGGAGCAGGAGCACCTTGACCATCTCCCAGGGTGAGCTGTCACCTTCTGCTGGCCAGAGAACTTCCCTCATGGTTTCAGTTCGATGTGGTTGCCTGCTCTGCTTTATCTCAGAGTCAGCTGTGTTGGGAACATCTGCCCTGATGCTTTCTTGTAGGGCCTGTCTGGTGCAAGGCATCCCCTTGTTGTTTGCAGGAGAACTGCTGGGAGCAGTTCAGTAGGTGGGATAGGGGAACAGCTGGGAAACACCCAGAGAGTGACATCCAATGCTGTGTGTGCATCTTCTCCTTACAAGAACATGGCATTTTATGGGTTTTCATGCTTGGCAGCACAGAGGGCGTTTGAAGGAATGCAGTGGTGTTGGAAGAAGACATCAGCTTTTCCTTCTCCAGAGGAGCTTAGAGGATAAAAAGGGTGGGGGAGTCCCATATCTGGCTGATAGCAGGGGAATAACACAAGGATTGCTCTTGTCTTTTGATAAATCACAGCAACAACATTTAGTATGCCAAGCTTATTTTGTTAGATAACAACCTGGATGGGCACTAAAAGCCACTTACACGTTACTATATTTTATTAGCCACAGTGTGGAATAGCACCACTATCCTCTCCTAATTCTCTCTGTACAAGCAGGCACGTGTTGTTTCAACTCCCTGGAAGTGTTCAAGGCCATGTTGCATGTTGCATGGAGCAACCTGGTCTACTGGAAGGTGTCCCTGCCCATTGCAGGGGGGTGGAACTAGATGATCTTTAAGGTTTCTTCCAGCCCTAACTATTCTGTGATTCCCTGTGTGGTGCAACATGCCTTGGAAGCCCATGCTGGACTTTTCCAGCAAACCAAAGCCACAAATTGTCCCCATACCTTTGAAAGCCTCTTCTTGTAGATGTCCTTCCAGCCTTGGGAGCCCATGGATGCTCCTTCCTGGCTCCCTTGGTACCTATCGGTGGTTTAGCACCAGCTGCAACTCATCGGGAGCCCTTCCGGGTCCCTGCCAAGGACTTGCTGGTAACTTCATCATAAACCTCTGGGCAACCCAATGGCCAAAGGGAAATGGTCAAACAGAAAAGTAAAATATTTCAGACTGTCAAAATGACATGTCATTTGTGAGGCCACATCTCATATTTATGCTACGGATAGCCTGGGTTCACGTGAAGAGAGCACAACGTTGAGGTTGTCCAGTCTGGAGAAGAAAAGGCTTTGAGGAGACCTGAGAGCTCCTTCCAGTGCCTGAAGGGGCTCCAGGAGAGCTGGGGAGGAACTTGGGACAAGGGATGGAGTGACAGGAAAAGGGGGAATGGCTTCAAACTGCCAGAGGGAAGGGTTAGGTCAGATATTGTGAGGAAATCTTCAGGGAGAGGGTGGGCAGGCCCTGGCACAGGTTTCCCAGAGAAGCTGTGGCTGCCCCATCCCTGGGAGTGTCCAAGGCCAGGCTTGGATAGCTCTTGGAGTAACCTGGGCTGGTGGAAGGTGTCCCTGCCCCATGGGAGGGGATGGAATGAAATGATCTTTAAGGTTCCTTCCAACCCAAACCATTCGGTGAATCTCAGGTTTGATGGACAGGGAAGGAGGAGAGCGTCCAGGCTCTGACCTTCCCTGCCTTCTGAGGATGTTGTGGGGCAAAGCCAACTTCTCCATCACATCAATCCACATCATCCAGTTGTTGGCTGGGAACCAGGGCTTGGCTGGGGAGATCCTGGGGATCATCAGGAGCTTCCGTTTCCCTCCAGTGGATTCTGGGCCCAGGCACACATTTGTAATTTGGGCAGCCATGGCTTTGACATGGTGATCCAAGGATGACAAACATCTAATCACTTGTACCTCCAAAAGCAGCTTAGTCCATGTTCCTGGAAAACCTTCAGCTTGAGAAATAGCTCTGTTTTCTCTGGCTACTGTCCCCCACATCCACAAACTCTTAGCAAGAAAGCAATGCCTGAGCACTCGGTGACACTCAGAGTTGGGGGGGGTTCATCCTCTGTGAGAAGCAACACCACCAGGAAAGGGTGTGAAAGCTCCACGCTGCAAGGGATGAGCTCTGCAGGAACAGGGAAGGGGTTTCCTGGAGCAGCATCTCCCCCAGTGTCAATGTGGACTCCCTCTCCCCTCCCCTCCTCTCCTGCTGGTCCAGCCTGGGTGGCCGGTGCCGAATGCCCGGCGGTTGCCACAACCAACAACCATCAACAGCGTCACTAAGGAAATCCACCACTGGGCTCCAGTCCAGGCAGGTCCCATGGAGCATTCCCAGTTTCCAGGGAGGAAACCCAGCCGGGCTCAGGTGCCCATGGGGGTGAATCCCCAAGGCAGAGGATGTGCTGCTGCATTTGGGGTGATGGAGAGGAGTCTGGAGCAGAGAGGGAAGGAAACAGGGCTGGGAGCCGTGCAGGGGCCGGGGTTTGCAGCGCTGTGGGGTTGTGGGAAGCAGTGCTGGCAGGTTGCTCCCTGTGTGGGAGGACTGGCACAGGGGGATGAGCAGGATGAGGCAAGTCATGGGGAGCATTCTTGCCTTTGGTGGGGCACGGTCAGAGCCCTCCCTGGCGCGGGAACGCCGGGAAAAGCAACTCGTTCCTCATGGGTTGCAGGAGATGGGGAGGAAGCATCCTTGAGAAAATCCTGCAAGTTTGGGGATCCCCCTCCAAGGCTGCTTTTAATATTTCCCCTCCAAGAGGCTGCAAAGTTGGATGGTTTCAGAGGAAGAGCTGAGGTGATGGTGAGGTGTCTGTGTGGCTGCAGGTGTCCTCGAGTCCTGCTGGGTAGAGCTTATGTGCAGTGATCCTCATGGTCCAAAGCAAAGGAAAGCCAAAATGTCCTGATGGTTCTCTTAAGAGGTGGGAAAACTGAGGCATGGGGCACACCATGAGTCCCTGGGTGCTGAAGGCAGAACTGGGGGCCGAGTCTTGGGGTGCTGGATGCTGGGTCAACATCTGGCTCTGGCAGTGGATTGGTTAAGTTTCTGCTTGTGCTGGTAACCACATGTGTTTATGGGCTTGAAACATTGTACCGTAATCAAAATTAAAATAATTTGACCTGAAAGAAATGTTTTCTTCATACCACGAGGGATATTTAGGCCAGGCAGGAGGGGAGGGAGCCGCTCCTGGAAGCAATTACATGGCCACATAACTGGGCTAATTAAGAAAGAGACCTAAATGTTGAAGTTAAGCTGGGGGAGAAAATAGTTGGGAAAACATTGCCTTTAATTCCTCAAAATCCTGGCTGTGTCTCTTCTGTCTGCAATTCCCATGGCTCAGAAGAAGGGTGGTGAGCCCATATCCCTCCCCTGCTGTTTACTCATGTGGCACCAAACCAGACAGGCTTCAGCTTCAGCCAGAAACCAAACCATGAAACATGGTTGTCGTTGAAATAGCAACAACTTTTAAAAGCCACAGCACCACAACAATCCTTCTGCTCTTTTTAAATGCATGCCAACACTCTGCTTTGTTCCTCTTCACCTTCAAACTGGGTACGAACCTGGCGGGGCACACTCAGGTGAGGGGGTGATGGTGATGTGGCATTTAATTATCCCAATTATCTAGAGGCAGGTGAGGTGTGAAGAAGGTGGTTTCTCTTCTTCACCCCAGTCAAGAAGAGTTTGGGTACCTGCCTGACATCTCTGACCTCCCTTAACACCAAGTCATCAGCCATCCTCTCATGTCAGTGCAGGGCTTGGGCTTGCTTTCCAGCTTCAGCTTTTATTCCCTGTGAAGCACAAACCTGAAGAGGACAACATCCCACCTCTGAGATGGCAGCAGTTGTTCTGACAGCGTGTTAATGAATCTCCTCACAGCATGCTCTCCTTCCTACGCGCAGTGCCCTCCGTCTCTCAGCTCCAGGGACTGTGTCTGTGCTGGCAGGTTGTGATCAGAAAGGGTTGGGATGGGAGTTCTTCTGAGTTGGGAGGTTTCTCAAAGAGCTGATTCCCTTTTTCTGATGTGGGGGCCCCTAAAATCCACAAGAGATGAGAAATGTTGTAAGGGTGCCGGGAGGTGGTTGGGACCCCCAGTGCCCTCCTGGCTGAGCTGGTTTTGGCAGGAATGGGTTGTTTCACCCTTTGCAAGGCATGAGAAGAAGTGACTGGGTGCATCAGGTGAGGAAAACGGATTTTCTAAAATAAAAGCAAACTCTGCCAGGGATGCTGTGTGGTGGAGAGACACCTACTTGGTTTTCCTCTCCCAGGGTCTGGTACAGTTCTTCTCCAGAGGCACTTGGCACCTCCCATCTCCACATCCGCTGCCTTCTGACATCTCCATGTCAACGTTGCCTGGGATCTGGGGTGTTGTGTGCCGAAACGCCCCGTGGCAGTGCAGACACTGGGTTTGGTGGCTTGGCTGAGTCATCTCCAGGAAGCCGAGCCGTGGGCCAGCCCTGATGTGTTGGCTGTGCTGGCTGAGCAGATTGTGTTCCTTCACACAGGCTGGGGGAGCTGCACGGGAGACACAACACGTCTGTCACACGGGGACCCGCACTCGTCCCCGGCTGTGGCAACGCGAGCCCGCGCTGTCTCTTCCCCGTTCTGTTTCCTGCCTTCTCAAGTTCTGGTCTGCTTGTCACCGAGAGATTTTAATTTGCATTCTAAGCACAGTTGTCCTTTGTATAGATGTGGTTTTCAGGTGGATAATTTCTATTTATATCTATATATATAAATGTACATATTTTTAGTCCTTGAGGCAAGGTTGGATAGCGCTTTGGAGCAAACTGGTCTAGTGAAAGGTGACCCTGCCCATGGCAGGGGGTTGGAACATGGTAGTTTTAAGGTCCCTTCCAAATAAACCATTCTATTTTTCTTTGATATCTATATCTTCTATATCTGTATCTAGGTATATTGATATCTATAGATATATTTGTTCAATCCCAGCCATGTTCCCTCCAACACCAACCCAAGAAAGGAGCAGCCCTGGCTGGAAATGGAGGATGGTGTTGTAGTGTCTGAAAAGACAACTTTCCATGAAAAGACAGGCATGAACATCTCTGTGGAATGCAAAGCATAACACTGCTGGCAGTAATTGCCAGACGTGGGGAGAGATATTGGTTCCTCCCAGGAGTAAGTGCCCTTGGGACCTGTGCACTGGTAGTAAGTGAAGATCTGGGGATGGCACTTGTGCCCCATTTCTGATGGCACTGCAAGGTGTTGGCTTAAAGCAGTTGCAATTTAAAGAGCTACATTGCTCATAACAAATGCTGTGCTACTGGTCTTTTCCACCTGAGTTTTCTCTGTGTCCATTTAATCTTCTATGGAGGTTGTACCCATGAATGCCAAGGACTCCCAAGCAGCTGACAAAGTACTTCTCCACAAAGCTCTGTTATATGCCTTAAAGTATATGGGACAGAGTAGTTGCTATGGAATAAATAGGGGAATTAAAATACAATATTCTCTTGCTTTTCCATGGGTTATGGAGAGCATCCCATGGTTATAGTTCACCATAAATAGCTTCTGCCCTGAGATGGGCTGTGATGGATGGGTGGATGGATGGATGGATGGATGGATGGATGGATGGATGGATGGATGGATGGATGGATGGATGGGAGGGTTCTGGCAGCAATGAACACCAGCTGAGGGCATGGTGAGGATGAGGCACTGGGTGTGCCTGATAAGGATGAGTTATAGAGAAGACTTTGTGCCTGAGAGATGCACATTGTGGGAAGGGTGCTGGGTACAATGGGACTGTTCATGCTGCTCACTGGCTGCCATGGACAGACAGTGCCATTCACAGGGTGACCTCACTGTCCTGCAGGCAGCACGTGCCTTCACAGGATGGAGTCATCTGCACCAGGAATCTCAAGAGCATCCCCCTCAAATGAGCATGTGTGGCTCGTGTGGTTTTCAGGATTACAATCAACTCCAGTCTGGGCTGGAGATCCAGAGGATCTCCACACCCAGTAGAGTGTGTAATGCTCATGATGGTTGGGAGCCTGGCTGTTTCCCACCTGTTGTCTCCTCCAAACCAAGGAATAATGGCAGTTTCCATGAGAAAACTCCCAAAGCTGAGGTTTTTACACTGAGTGGAAAGAAGTTCCAAACTGCAGGATGGAAGAAGGGACCTCTCCTCTCTGAGCATCTGGCACTTTCCTCGAGGGGTAAAATTCTCTTCATTTTCACATAAGAAGATTTTCTCTTTAAATTTTGGTACCTCTGAGTCTTGCTGGAGGGGCAGGAGGGGTGGCAGTGACCTGGGTCGGCGTCAGCACCCACTCGAGTCGGTGACAAGTATTGCCAAATGTAGTGATAGGAGAAAAACTGGAGGTTTTAAATTCCAGACGTATCCCAGGAAATAGTTTGCTATTGATGTAACTTCTGAGACAGATTCCAGCTTCCAAGCCCCAGTGTTTTTTAAATAAACAGGAATGAGATTCTGCAAAGGTCAGTTTGCGGCTTGGTGGGAAAAAGGCTTTGGTTCAGGATCAAAAGGAACTGACGTGGTTCAGAGGGCACAGAGGACCTCGAAGGCTGGCTGGTTTTAACTCTGGTCAGACTGTTGCACATGCTGCCATCTTTTCATTGCCCTGGTATTTTGTTACTTAAATACACAAGTAGTTGAAAAGCTTCAAGTCAGTATTGGAAGCTCATAATGGTGTTTGCTCCTGGCATGAACTGTTCATGGGTTTTTTCCCTCCCTGTTCCTTTGACAAACAGTTCTCCACAGTTATTGAAGTATAGCAAACCTCTTCTTGGCTGATGTCCATCAAGGAAGTGTAGACCAAGCTGTGCTTCTGGGGTTGCTACTGGTGTAAGCCCATGTTGCTGACATAGAACCATAGAACCTCTGAACGGTTTTGGTGGGAACTGACCTTGAAGACCATCTATTTCCACTAGACCAAATTGCTCCAAGCCTCATCCAGCATGGCTTTGAACACTTCCAGAAATGGGGCATCTACAGTCCTCCCTGGGCAACCCATGCCAAGGCCTCCCCACCCTCACAATTTCCTCCTAATACTCCATCTAACCCTGTTCTCTGTCAGTTTGAAGTCCCTTGTCCTGTCACTCCACGCCCTTGTCACTTTCCCACTCTCTTGAAGCCCCTTTAGGTACTGGAAGGTGCTATAAGGTCTCTCCCAGTTCCTTCCCACTCCATCCCCCATGCCTGGCTCTATCCCCTGCTCCTCTCTGCATCCCCTGCTCCCAGCCCCATCCCCTGCTCCCAGTTCTATCCCACCACGAGGTCCAGGGATGTGGGGTTGGGTGTAGCACCGTTGTTCCCACTCACACGGGAGGACAGGGCTGGGAACACAAACAAAGCTTGGCAGTGTCTCTCCCAAACAGGGACAAAATCCAATTGTATCCCGAGGGTGCACATCTGACTCACCACATGCTGCTTAACCCTCCAGTCCCCGGGCTTGAACACAGTGTGACCCCAAGGAACAGCTTTCAGAAAGCACAGGCACTCATCCTTGGAGGAGCTGACATGCTCAAAAGTGGCTCAAAAGAAAAAAAAAAAGCCAAAAATGATTTTTCATGCTGGTTTTAAATAAACCACCCAAAGCCCAGCACTCCAGGAGATTTCCAGGATTGCTGCTCCCTCCAACCCCACAGTCCAGGCGGGTGTGGTGGCAGCAGAGTTTGCAGGTGCTGGTTGGGTTTTTCTCCCCTCAGAGATTCTTCATGGGTCACATCTTGTGCCAGAGGGTTTTGGAGGCATTCAAAGGCTGGAAGGCGGTGCAGAGTTTGGATCTGTGGCTAAGCCCAGTGTAGTGATGGGAATGGCTCCTTTGGGCACAGGGAAATGTGGCTGTGACCTCCTGAGCAGCCAGTGGGTTTGTAGAAAATATATTTTCAATGCAAAATTCTAGTAGTGATGATCAGAGCAGTTATTTGGGAACCTATTGCCTTGCAAAACTCTGCCACATTATCTCAGGAACACGAAGCATTTCAGGGTGGTAAATAAATAATAAACAAATCAAGGCAACCTGGAAATAAATAAATACACAGTGATCACTAATGACCTGCCTGAGCAAATGGATTTCTCCAGCTCATAGGAAAGGGTTCGGTGTCTGTTAGGGAAAATATTTGTTGGAGGCAGGAAATGAGGATTTCCTCCAATTATCATTGTGAATAGGAATGGACTGGGAGGCTGCACTGGGACTGAGTCCCCATGTGTGGGTTGCTGAGGGGTGCTGCACATGGGTGGGATGCTTGAGTGTTCACTGCTCTCTGATTCCATGCATTGCTGTGCCTGCTGCATTTCTCCCACTTTCTGGGATTCATCTCTCCAGCATCTCCCTGGGACTCTGTAGCACCAGAGGGATTCCTCTTGGTGGGTCATAAAACAGCATTTTCTTTCGAACTTGTGGAACCTCCCTGTACGTCCTTGCTGTCATCAGGGCAGCTACAGATCTCCAAAGACAGGAGCAAATCTGTGAGTAAAACCAAATTATCTCCACAGGCTCCAAAGGCAGTGTCAATACTAATGACTTAAACCCTCCTTTTTGCTGGTTTTTTTTGGTTGGTTTAATACTGTGGTGTGAAGTGACTGGGTAAGATAATAGATATTTCTGAGCCTGCTCATGAAAACTGTTTTTCACACCAAACAGAATAAAACCAAAATTATCTGCTAAAGCTGTAGACTTTCAGTGCACCAAGTAAGCACTGGTGCCTCTTATTGCAAAAGGAGGACTGGAACTGAATAAATGTTGTTCTTTAGTGGATGAGAAGGGAAGAGCTGGGAAGGCAGATTTGGCAAACCAGGGCGGGACTGTGGTACCCACTGGGAGCAGGGCAGGGAGCCATCCCCTCTGTACTGGGGATGCTGCTGCAGGCACGCTCTGCAGCACCTCAGCTTGATGAAAGGGGATGTCCACCAGTTGCTCAATGCCTCCATAGATAAAATTTTTTTAAAAAGTCTATAAAATAGCAGATGAGTTTGAGCTCCCTGACAGGGCAACACCACATATAACCCAGCTCTGCTCTGCTCCAGGCACAGGGGCTCCGTTTACTTTTCACACACCCCATCACTGCCTCCTGTGTTTTCCCTCCTCAGGTGTTTCAGTCATTCCTTTCCCAACACTTCATCACTCAGAGCCTCCTCCTGGGGGAGGACAGGGAATGTGCACGACCCCCTGACCTCCTCCCCATGGCAATGCTGATCTTGGGAGCTGCGTGTGGCAGCAGCCACTGGTGCTCCCGTGGAGAAGATGGCTCTGTCTCCCTCTTTTTGGGGAGTCCAGACTGCACTCAGCAAGGGTTAGGGGCATCACTGAGCTGGCAACACGCTTGGCCAGAGCACTGCCCCCATGCCTGGGCAAAACTGCTGAGGTGCTCCTTGGTTATAAAGAGAGAGGTGGTTATTGGGGCCTCAAGGCTGAGCCATGCTCGCTGCTGTTCCTTCCTGTGCTGGTTCAGAGTTAAACCAGCAGGAGAAATGAATCCAACTCAGAATGAGATTGCAAGTCAGAATAACAATTTAATAAAAGATCACAAAATACACTGAGACAGGAGGAAAAATTCATTTGTGCCACAAAAACACCAGGTGTACAGCCCAGCACACTGGGGCATGAGCAGAATTGAGCTCACCAACCCCTGTGCTGAGCACCATGTGGCCCCCCTGAGTTCAAAGTAAAAAGAAAACAAGAAATCTGCTGATGAAAATGATGGTTGCAGTGTGGTGGCAGTCTCAGTCTGGTCTGGGCTCTGTTCCTCCTCTGGATCTGAAGAGAGCTCCCAGTCCCCAAACCCCAAACTTATATCCACTTGGGCTCAGATGGGAACGCCCAGTCCCTCCCCCAGGGTGGGGAGTTTCCCAAGGGGTGATTTACTCTGTCAGGTCAATCCTGGCATATTTTTGGCATCCCTGCTGGCCCCTGAGCAGACATGACCCCTCAGGTGGGTGTGGAGGCAGGAAAACTTCCTTATCTCACAGAAGTTCCTAAACACCCAGCTTGTCCCCTGAGGGGTGGGGTGTGCCCTGGGCAGCTGCTGCCAATGGGCCATGGGGAGCAGCTCATGAGAAAAATGACATAGAGGGTTTAGAATCCACACCCACCCAGTGACAGACTGATCCTGGCTACTAAAACCAGGACACTTCCCCATCTCCCTTCCTCCTCTTCCCACTCACTGGGAAACCAGCCCGGGGATAAGTCTGGAGAACATTGTGGGTGCCTTAAGAGCAGCGGAGAGCTTTGAGCCAGAGTGATGTGTGCGTGGCCTGAATCTCACCAGCTGCTGTAATGAAGCTCTACAGAGCTTTGAAAGCAAAGGAGCCCCATTTTCCAACCTCATTTCCCAGTCTCCAGCAGCTGGCCCCTCTCCTTGGTGGCACGGATGAGCTCTTTCCTTGGCACGACTGTCGGGTGGGATTTACTGTGATGCAAACGACCAGAGCATTCATTTATAATGATATCAAGGTTGATATCATTATAAATGATATCAAGGCTGAAGGTGTTTTACAAAGTTTGCTTCGGAGAGTGATTTTAAACCCGAGGCAGGCAGAGAATCCCCCGGTGGAGGTGACTTTGTTGGCTCAGGAGGGCTGGAGAGGCGCAACACTCCCGCTCGCTTCCCCCCTTCCCTTCTGGCACAGGGTTATTTTCAGCTTTCTGAGGCAACTGTAGCCCAGTGTGCTGACAGGAGGTGATGACAGCTTGGGAGGCAGGGCTGACAGCTCGGAGCGCTGCACCTTTCTCAGGAAAACTGCGGGAATCACCTGGCAGGGTGGGAAAGGGAGAAGGTGTTTGGGCGAAAGGCGCGCTCAGCGCGGGGACCGCTCGTTGTTCGCTCCGGTGGCTCCACCGTGCTGGCAGGGAGGTGTGCCAGGGACAAGCTCACAGCAGGGTATTTCACCAGGAGAAGGGTTGTATGAAGGAATTCTGTTGGGGGTTTCTCCAGCCTGCTTGCTGTCAGGATGGAGGTTGCAGCACCTGGTGGTGACACACGCTTAAAGGTGGGGAAGACCTGAGGAAAAGGAGGGGTGTGGGGCGTGAGTTGGCTCCTGCAGCCTTCCCAAGTTGTAGCCTGCATGGTGTGGAGCATCACAGGATCCTGTGGGAAGGAGGCATAGCCTGAGCTAGGTCCACCAGCATGCAAGAAGGGCTTTGATCTGGAGCAGTCCTGCAACCCATTCCAGAGGCCAAGCGTTTGTTGTTTGTGTTTTTAGATGATTTTTCAGGTCCTTGCACGAGCAGTACCTCATTTTCTTCCTCTCCCTGAGGGATTGCCCAGCATGCTGGATTGTGGCAGCCTCAGGGAGAGCTGGGGGAAGAAAAGCCAGCACCTCAAATGGTCAGAGAGGGGTTGCCAAAGGTGGCTTGGGTGTAAGGTATGTTACAGATGCTCACTGGGTGAAGTCAGGATGGCCAGAAATCTCCCCAAAGCCACCTGTGTCAGATTCAGGAGTGTGTGTGGATTCCCACGGTTTCCCTGACACCGACAGCATTTGAGGTGCCTTCTACCCCTTTTTGTCTGGCACTGAAGGCCAAGGTTGTGGAGAGACTTGGAGAGGGCCCAGGGCTGCCTGGCCATGGGGAACAAGTGCCACATTGTACCACCAAACCCACTCTTTGGCCGACGTCAGGGCAGGGTTTGACTGTCCAGCTTTGCCAGCTCAGCCCTTCAGCACGTGCTAAATTCATCCAATAAATAAAAAAGGAGTTAAGAACTCCTGATGGGTTGAGAACAGACCCTGCATTGATGGCTCCATGGCCAGCCCATGGAATGCTGGCTTGGTGATCCCCATCCTGGGGGAGACTCTCCTGGCCCAGCTGCCTGGAAGGTGAGGCGTGGGATTTCGTGGCAGCTCGTGCATGTAAAAACTTGATTTCCAAGCTATCAGACCTGTGTCAGGGGGACCTGCACGTGGCCCCCCTCTGCCAGCAGCTGGGAGCACCAGGACTGTTGGAAGGGGTTTTCCATCCTCTTGCAGGGAAGGCAGAAATATTGCCTGGAATAACTCATGGCTTGGGTTGCAGCGTGTGTGGATTTGAGTAGGGAAAATGAGGCTGTGGGCTCGATTGTCTTGCCAAGGTCCCATAAAATGCAAAATTTCCCTGAAAGTCAAGTAGCTTCATGGCTGTTCTCCAAGACGTGTCCAAGCTTGGAAACACTTCTCCTTTGGATGGGAAGAATGTGCTGTGGACCTGTGTAGTTGCTCTCCATGGCTGCATCTTCCTTTATTCATCACTGCATGCATCACTCATCTCCCTCTCTGAAGCACTGTCGAGCATCTCCCATCCTCTCAGGATGTTCCATCCCACCTGGAGCACCCTGGCATGTCCACACCTGAGTACCAAGCCCTGGGAAGAGACAGAACCGGGACATGAACTCAATCTAGAAGGAGGAAAATTAACATTCCTGAAAGTGCCAGAGTTTTGTTTGTAGAAGGGATTTGCACTTCTGAGAGGGCTGTTGACTTTCAGGAGACTTAGGCTTTTCAAGTGCCTAAATCACTGTTGGAAATATGCTTGCAAATTTTTTTGAGTACTTAGAAAATATTCCCCCCATGTCCTCAGGCCTCCTCCAGAGGTAATTACGAGTTGTCCATTAACCACAACGTGCAGATCTCTGCTTGAAGCTGTTGCACATTCAGAAGACAGAGCTCATGGAGAGGCATGGCTGAGAGTTCAAAAACACAAGAAGGATGATGTGGCCACTGGGTGCAGTTGCATATTTAGAGAAAAAATGCCTATTTTTTCCCACAAGCTTAGGGATTTTGGGGGTTTTTGAAGGTTTCACAGGCTGAAGGGCTCATCTTGGGCAGTGGCCAGCTTCTTCTGGGGCAGCAGGAACTTCTCTGTATAGACACAGCAACCTCTGTGTTGTCTCCTGCAATGACTTCTTTAACATGTGTGTCATGCAGTGCAGCACCCAAAGCCTGTCAGCAATGTGTGGTGCATGGGTAGCAACTCAGCCCAAGTGTACTCTTGATTTATTAAGAACTGAATGAAGAGTGATGTAGAACCCTTCCATCCCTCTCAGGGGCTGCATAAAGGGGTGATTTGTCTTCATTTACAGCCTAGGGTGAGATATTTTGGCAGAGTTGCTGCCAGCTTACCTGGATTTGAAAGGAAAAAACCTCAAGCAAGAATGCCTAAATTCCCTGGGAATGTCAGTGGGAATGTTTTGAAGTGAAGTTGTGTCTCAGGCTGTGTGTTTGGTCCTGAATTGTGCCAGAGCAGACATGGGCAGCAGCCCTGATGCTCTGCCACCAGTGTTCTGTTGGGTACTGATACTCTCCTGGTCCAACCATCCCCTCCAGCACTGCCAAGCACACCACTTCAACCATGTCCCCAAGTGCCACCTCTACACAGCTTTTAAATTCCTCCAGGGATGGGGACTCCACCACTGCCCTGGGCAGCTGTGCCAGTGCATGACAACCCTATTGGTGAGGAATTTTTCCCTAATATCCAATATAAGCCTCCCCTGGCACAACTAGATGTTGTTTGTTCTTGTCAGAGAATGGCTTTGGTTGGAAAGGACCTTCAAGACCATCTAGTTCCAACAGGAACACCTTCCACTAGACCAGGTTACTCCAAGCCCCATCCAGCCTGGCCTTGGACACTTGAACCTGTGCCAGTGCCTTAACACCCTCACACTAAAGGCTTGAGAACTCTTTTGCTGAAAAAATTATTCCCAATATCCAAACTAAACCTCCACTGGCTCAACTTGAGACCGTTTCTCCTTATCCTGTCCCTGTTCCCTGGGAGCAGAGCCTGACCCAGCCCTGGCTCCCCTCTCCTGGCAGGGACTTGCAGAGCCAGAAGGTCCCCCCTGAGCCTCCTTTTCTCCAGGCTGAGCCCCCTCAGCTCCCTCAGCCCCTCCTGCTGCTCCAGCCCCTTCCCAGCTCCGTTCCCTTCCCTGGACATGCTCCAGCACACCTTTCTTGTCATGAGGGCCCCCAAACTGAACAGCTTCAGGTTAACATCTCCAACTAGTGAGGGGACTGAGTTCCCCCAACTATTTATGGGATTCCCATTAAGCCCATCCAGTGGGATGTGCCCAGGCCATGTGTCTGTGAAGTGTGTGCACCATCACATGCCCGCTTGAGTGGTGGCTCTCATGAGAGGCTCACAGAAGCTGCTGAGATCCTCCACGGTTTCCTCCTGCTCAGAGCACACACTCTGCCCCACAGCCAGTGGGGTGGTCATGTTATATCCATTGGCATTCACTCCTGAGGGTTTAGTTTGCTCTTTTAAAAACCAGCCTGAGCAAAAGGCATGTCCTGGCAGGTGAGCACATTTGTGGTCAGATGGCATCCTTGAGAGACTGTGTGTGCTCTGCTGTGAAGGGTTTGGAATGCCTGCAATCTCCTTGTCATTGTCAGAGTTTCAAACTGTTTTGAAGACGTGACTAAATAAACTCAGTCAAGTTTCTGGCCAAGGTAACCAGCCATGAAGCCTCTTCATTAAGGAGATGAAGGATGGAGAACTGCGCTCTCATGACCTTTAGTGAGGGAGGAGAGCCATGAGCCATCACAACAGAGGGTTTAGCAGGATACAGGCTCCAGCTACTGAAAGAGGGGGTTGAATTTTCTCTTGCCTGATAAATGGAGTTGTTGGAAGCATTCATTTAATTTTGGCAAGCTCTGTACTGCCTTACACATGCAACCAGGAGATGAGTGGGGCAGAGATGGTGACGGAACCAACCCAGAGCAGAGGGCGGTTTTGATGCTGCCACCCGTTGCAGGGGCAGGAGAGATGCAGGACCTGCCCCGGATGGGCAGGTGGGGATTTGCAGTGTCTCCCCAGCTCCTGGGGACCAGCTGGCTGTAAGCACTTCTGCTGCTCTGCCTGCCTTCCGTTGGGATGGGAGGGCTCAGATTTGAGGTCACGAGGCGCCTCAGCTCACCCAGTGTGACTTCTGTCCCATCGTAGCCCCCCTCAGCTGCCTCTCTCTCTCCCCCTTTGCCTTTGCAATGTGGAATTAGCAGGAAATCAGACACAGCACGATGACCAATATGATCTCAGGCTAATGCCCCTTTATTCTTTACAAAGCTCATTGATTTATACATTTAGAGCATCAGCATCACACATACAGCAAGCGTTTATTGGCTACTACCTACTGTTCACGTGTTTTCTTTAGTCTATCATTGGCTAAAGTTACTCGTTCACATCAACTGCTGTCCTTCTTCTGGCCCTGCCCCTTTGTCACATAGGCATCTCTTTGTTCATTTATGTTTGCAAGTTCATACATATTTCCCATCCGCAGTTTTCTCTTTCGTATCTTTTTCAAAGTTTTTACCACGCAGCCGCATTGTCTCACAAACTCAGAATATCTGGATTGCTCATATTTACAATACGCCCTTGTTCTTGCAAATATCCCACATTGCAGAACCGCCAGACCTTCAACAGCCTCACCTGCCTTAGCACCACGGCCGAGGATGGCTCCCCGCGGCCCCCCTGCCCCCAGCCTTGGCCCACGGCCCCCCACTCCCCGGAGGTGATGCCGGGCAGGACCCCCGCCTGCACCCCGGTGCCGGAGCCACCGCGCCGCCGGCACGACGACCACCGCGCCAGCAGGGATGAACTGTCCTGCGAGGAGGAGGAGGAGGGTGGCACGAAGGAGGAGGACAGGGCAGCCTGGAGGAGCGACGGGGTGGGCGCCGAGAGCCCCTTCCAGCTGGATGGAGAGATCGACATCGAGCAGATTGAAAACAACTGAGGAGGGAGAGGGTCCTTGCGGTGTCGGGGGCGCTGCCGGCAGAGCCCTGGAGGGCTCCTCGTTTGTGGCTCGGGGGGTCCTGTCGCTGCCTTCCTCTTGCCAGCTGGAGGAGGAGGGGGGCAAAGCAGCTTTGCCAAAATTTCATCAGGTGTTTAGAGCAACTCGTGTGCATGCGTGTGTAAATCTTGAAATCCTTTGTAACTACTGTAGCCAGAGACCAGCCGGGCGGAGGGAAGTGCCTGTCCGACGGGGAAACCAGGCACAGGCATCGCCAAAACCTCGCCCTCGGTGAGGGCACTGCTTTTGCCACGATGGGGTTGGAGCTGATGGAGCTGGCCCTGCTCCCCTGGGTCCCACCTGTGCTAGTTTAGAAAGAGGTGCACAAGGAGAAACCACCACCCCTGGGGCTGGAAAAGGTGGGGGGGAACCAGAACATTGGGATTTGCGAGGCGAGCACTGGACGGTGGGGCCGGGGTGGCTGCGCCTCCTTCTCTCCCACCACATCCTGTGTGGCCCCAGCACCCCCCTCACTCCCCATGTCCCAGGCAGTGCCGTGAGAAGGAAGTCACAAGTGAAGTCTTTTGCTTAAATTTAATAAGGGCAAGAGCTGGAGTTTTAATTCTTTTATTTTTTTTTTCCTAGTTTTCCTGATGAGGAATTAAAGGGACCCCTTGGCCCCTGCGGGGCGGCACCCGCAGCAGCATTTGCCGGCTGCTGCCTGGGGATGCTCAAATGCCTTTCTTCCCTGATTTTTTAATTCCCAGCTCCCTTTCTCAACAGCCCTGTTGGGAAAAAGCCCCACTCAGGCTCGGTGCCACCCTCGCTTGGGTTCCCAACACCCTGGTTTGAGCAGGGCTGGGCTGTTTACCCATTGAGCAGCAGCTGTGCCCTCTTTGCTACCCAGGGCACTGCTGCCACCCTCTTTTTTTTTGGCTTTACTGTGAAGGGCCGTGTGCCCGAGGCACGTCACAGCGGGGTTACTTGACAAAGTCAGCTGGCAAAAGGCTGAAAATCCAGGTAGCAGCACTGAAAGCTTTTCCTCTTCCTGTGCCTTTTTTAAAGCACAGATAAAGTGGTGACCGTTCTGTTTGTACGATATGAATTCTCTTTGCTAAAAATAAGCTGTCCACTTGCTAACAGGTTTAGAAGGACATATGTTTTTTTTTCTCCCTCTGTTTTTTCTTCTGTTTGTTTGTTTAAAGACCTAGGGAGGCTGCATGAGTGGCTTCCATCATCTTCTGAAGGTTCCTTCAAGCTCAGGGTTCACTTCCCGAGCTTTGCAAAAGCGAAAAAGGAAAAAAACTGATTTATACCAACAGCAATCAAAGACATGACATTTTTAATGGGGTTCAGCACCCCAGCTGGCAATGCCTTGAGGGTCCACAACTCAGAAAGGCTGAGAGCTGCTGGTACAGGTTTCATTCACCATTTCTGGTTATGTTAGTGCACTTTTTCCTGCCATGGTTTGGGATACGTGTGGCATCTCCCACCACAGTGGAACCCATTGGCTGTTGTCCCTGTCCTGACACCACAGAGGTTTTTTGCTCCCTACAGGCAAGCAGAACCAGCCCCAGATAATTGGGGGAGGGAATGACAGAGACGTCTTTTCATTTTGAGCAACCCTCCAGCTCTTTTAAAGTATTGCTTGATGCATCATTTAGAAGAAAACACATCCTGGGTTAATTTTTAGCCCTCCTGTTGTGGAAGGCACTGCTGGTCTCAGATGTTTTGGGAGGGTCCAGCCATGCCAGCATTCCCCCAGGTTGCTGCCCCTCTGTCTGTGCCCCCACAGTGGCACCCCCACAGCACATTTCTTGGCTTTGAGTCTTCCTGATGCTCCATCCATCCCTCCCACCACTGACATGTCCCAGTCTCGGGGCACACAGTTCCAGCTGGCCACAGGCACCTCCTCAGTTGACCCGAAAAGGGCCAACGTACCCAACTCCGTGCCCGGTTGCTGCCACAGAGCTCTGGGTGGGCTCTCCCGTGGGCATCACTGGGGCTGGAATTCCTAAGGGCTTCTGTTTTCTTTCCAAGGGCTGCTCCTGGTGCCATACTAACCCTCCAGTGTGGGAAAGGTGGCCAGTGGACCACAGCCCAGCTGTACTGGACACGGTGGCCAATGGACCACGACCCAGGTGTCCTGGATGTAGTCGTAGCATTCAGTTTACATACAGCACAACCTGTTTGCCTTACTAAAAATGCTTCTCCAATGAGTCATGGCCTTACACTGGGCACGTTGGCGTAGGCACAGACTACAGTTAGCGACGGTTTTGAGGCCACGGTGTGTTCTGTTGGGTGTTTCTTGTTGGGTTTGTATGATTTCATGTACTCATTCTCAGTTTAAGAAAGCCTTACTTTTTAAATTCTTTTCTCTCTCTCTCTCTACGTAGAGGTAAAACGTTTGTGGATTTATATATATATAAATATATATATAAATAAAGTAATTAAAAAAATATTAAATATAATATAGTATGTGCCTCAGATTCAGGGGACATCCTGTTGATTGTAAAGTCAGAAGTGGCGTTGCTCCCTGGCGTCAGGAGATCCGTCCCCTACGCCTTCAGTGGGAGAGCAGGGCATCCCCGTGGGGGTCCTGCTCTTGGGTTGTAAAGGACTTCACTATTACACAGATGCTTTGGGAAGCCCCCCAGCTGCCCCCTGGCAAATCCCTGCCAGCTGCCAGAATGTGACATTAAAGTGATATGCAGACAAGGGATGTTATTCCTTGCTAGGTAGCTAAAACAGGCTCATTGTTGTGAAGAGACTGTGGCTTGTCCAAGGTGTGACCCAGTCTGGGTAGCCACTGTTTTAGGATGACAGCAAAGCTGTGTCAGCAGCAATAAGGGGTCATCATCTTGAAAAAATAGGATTTTAATGCAAAAAGTCTTAGCAGGCACACGGGAGTTTGCTGTGTGTTGCAGATGTAGCTCTTTGAGCTGGTTCTATGAAAGAGTACATTAAAAAAAACAAACAAAAACCAAACAAACAACAAAAAGAAGTGTTTGTAAAATAGATTGTAATTTTTCCACGTTCTAGCATAGCCTGTTTGGCCAATAAAGTTGTGTTTCAAGTGCATTGTTTAAAGCTCCTGGCTGCCCAGGTGAACAGACTGACGTAGGACGTTCTAGGATTGTAGCGGTGCTTTGCGGCGTGTACGAGTTCGGTGTTTTCAAGACAGAGAAAGAAGAGGATGGCCAAATAAAAAATAAGGGGAAAAAAAAAAAAGAAAGAAAAATAAAAACAAAGCCTTCTGAAGCTATGACCTGTAGCAGCCAAGTCTCGCTGGCAGTTGCACAAGCGCCGTGGGACGTGCGTGTCCCCGGGGAGGGGCTGCCCGAGGTGCCCCCTCCGCGGGCCGGCGAGGAGGCTGCACGTTCCTACCCCCTCCATGACTTGATTGCACTAGAGCAGCTCAATCTCAGGAAATTGCTTGTTACTTTTACTGTGTAAATAAAGCTTCCTGGTTCAATAACCCCCGGCCACAGTCTCGTCTCTCCGTGCTGTCCCCATGGGATTTGAAGGGAGTTGGGGGCACTGATGCCCCTGTGGGGATATGACAGCCAAGCTATGGCACTGGTTGGAGTTTGATGGAGCAGGAATCCTCTCTCCTTCTCCTTCTCCTTCTCCTTCTCCTTCTCCTTCTCCTCTTGGGTCTGGCTGCCCCTCCTTGGCATCTTTACAGGTGATGGGAGGGGGTGTTCCAAAAACGGGTGTGGGTTGGGAAAGCCCCCAGCTGGGACTGGGACCCTCCATCCAGGTGAATTGTGCCAAAAATAGGAAAAAAATTGTGCCAAAACCCATCCCAGCCACGGGTTGCACTGGAAAATGGGCATTTGGTGATACTCCCATGCCTTCTCCCACGATGCATCCCACATGGTGCATGTGGTGGGGGGATGTCTCTCCTTGCCCCCACAGCCTGGCACTGGCTGTCATTTCATTGTAGCACAACCAAAAATAGAACAACAAAATGCAAATTTAAGTGCCAGGTAGCACCTTATTCTTTAAGGAGAGAGATAGTGTCCCACCCCTAAAGTCAAGCAAGGCCAGAGCCCACCTCAGGGCAAGAGCACATGGGGGTGTTAAACAAATACTTGGGGAAACAGGGCAGTATCTTCCCTTTCCAACCCGAGAAGGAAAACAGCTGTGCTTCCTCCAGCAAGCAAACAGTATAAAAAGTTTCATGACAGATGGCAGGATGTTTATCTGCCTAACCTTAATCAGATTGAAGTGATAGGCTTAGTATAATAGAACAATAAAGGGAGAATTAGGGGATAAAAAAGAAATTCTTCGTGATCCATCACAGCCCGAATATTCAATGAAGGTTTATGGCATCCTTCTGTGGGCATGGAGGCTGACAGTACCATCTACTCTGGTTGAACCACTACCCAGAGGATAGAAGGTACCAAAACAGACCAAAAAAACTGCACTGAGGTCATATCCCCTGGTGTAGTTTATCAGAATTCAATTCCCAGCCCGCTGTCCCCAAGGGGCGCCCTGCAGCTCAGCAGCTCTGACAAACAAGTGTTCCAACACTCACAGGCTGCCCCAGGAGCAGGGAGTGAAGGACACTTTGGTGTCCTTCAGCAAACAGGTCTTCTTCAGCTGTTGGGAGTGCTGGAGCTGGGGTTACCCTTTACCTGCTGCCTGCAGATGCAGGAGGCAGTGGCTGGATGCAGGCAGGGGCCAGTGCACGCTGCCTGAGCCTATGCATGTATAAATACATGCAACACAAACAGAATTATTTATCTCATCGTAGTCCCATGGGAGGTCTGAAGCAGCTTAAAGCCCTAGAAGTCTTCCCCAAAGCCCAAGAGAGGGCAGAGCTGCTGGTATGTTGATTAAAAGGGGACTTTTGCCTCTGAAAGATGACCCTTGCCAATACTGTCAAGTGGGGTGGGCAGAGGATGTGGTGGAGCAACCCTTTAATTCTTTGACCCATTTTGAGTCCCTGCCATGCTCTTGCCACGTGGAGAATGGCCAGGGGTTACCACACCTGTACTGCAAAACTCGTGGGGGAGAGAACCAGAAAACCCTGGGGGTGTGCTGGAGAGCTGCGGGAACGAAGCAGCTCCTTTGAGAAATCCTTATTGTGGTCAGAAGAAAAGGCAAACCTCGTGCCTGTCCCTGCTCCATGGAGCATCACTTGGCAGCCCTGCATGTGCTGAGTGCTCCTGGCAGCAGGATGGGGCTGAGCTGGAGCTAAACTGATGTGGCAGGTTCTTGGCAGGCACGTGGTGCTGGTGCAGGATCAGTCCCAGGAGATTCCCAATGAGTAAAGAGAATCACAGAATGGTTTGGGTTGGAAGGGACCTTAAAGACCATCTCGTTCCAGCCCCTTGCCATGGGCAGGGACACCTTCTACCAGTCCAGGTTGCTCCAAGCCCCATCCAACCTGGCCTTGGACACTTCCAGGGATCCAGGGGCAGCCACAGCTTCTCTGCCCACCCTGTGCCAGGGCCTGCCCACCCTCCCAGGGAAGGATTTCTCCCCAATACCCAATCCAAACCTACCCTCTTTAAAGCCATTCCCCCTTGTCTTGTCACTCCATGTCTTTATGAACAGTCCCTCTCAGGTGGAGTTGTGTGGGACTCAATGCCAACAGCTCCTTGGCTGCACATCCAGGATTTTGTTGGGAAGGTGGGAAACCCACATCCCCTCCCACACAGCCACGTCTCGTCACAAGACCCTCCCCCACCAGAGGGAAGGGAAAGCCCACCAGTCCCACGGCCCCTGTCAGCTTATTCCAGCTAGGGAAAAGCCTTTCAGATCCTGTAAATGTGCTGATCCAAGTGAACACAACCACAACCAGGACAGATCCAAAGGATGGGGTTTATTCCCGACAGGACAGCACAGTTATTCCTTAATGTGACACAAAATGTTACCACATTGCCACGCCCTAACCCAGGGCTGTGCCACACAGGCTCATCCTGGCACAACCACGGCTTGGATCCAGGAGTGTCCCCTCTCCCCAAGGCTTTTGTGCCACCTGAGACACACACAGGTCCCCACAGACCCCTCACCAGGGCTTGGTGGCCTCCATCACCCCTCAAGGACATCCCTCATCCCATCTCAGACACCCCAAAAGGCACAGGGTTAAAGAGATAAACCTGTCGGTGAGGGGGTGCCACGTTCCCTGTTTCCCACCTGGACACCTCCTGGCTGGGTACTCAGCATGAGCAAAGAGTCAAAGGGGGAACAGCCCCCACAGAATCACCCAGAGGAGGCAGAGGCCCCTCACAGGCACCAAGAAGAGGACATTCCAGAGTTGCCAGAAGACAGAAAGTTAGGTGTTCCCCTGACTGAGGTCAGTAGATCCTTTTAGTGCTGTTACATGAAAGGAAGGTGGGTGCCCACCACCCCAGTCAAGGCTGGGCTTGGGTTTGTCAAGATGAGATGGAGGTGGGAGAGGATGAAGAAGTGCTGTGGATGGGCTGCACACGAGGACTCATCCCTGTTCCTGCTGGTTGGATTTACAGCTGCTTCAGGATGATGTCCACCGCTTCGGCCAGGTTGTTCACGTAGGCATCAGGCTTCACGTCGGGGTGGTTTTCATCAGAGGGTCTGCAAAGGGTACAGATGGGCACAGCTGAGCAAGGGCAGGCTCCCAAACAGCTCTCATGTCCCTGGCTCTCATGCTGCTCACAGAGCCCACAGAGCCCCTGATGGAACACCCTCAGGTGAGCCTGAGCTTCACATTCCTCCCTCTTCTGGGTTTTTTTCCCCCTTTTCCTCTTCTCTCCCCCACACCCGGGCCCTTCCCACATAGATCTTCCCAGGATCTACCTTCCCAGGTAGATCCTATGTTCTCCTGCAACTGAGCTGGGCAAAACTTTGCAAAGTCTCTACTGGAACAGAATCTCCAGTGAGTTAATTGACTAATCCAAATCAATGCACTTCACATGGCACTTCTTCATTCAGGCAACAGCAGCAGCAGCAGAGAGGGATCAGCGTAAGGACACTCCACTGCAATCCCAGGACACTCCAAGACTGCAAATAATTATCCTCCCACGATTTTTCTCTAGAAAGAGGTAAAGAAGAGCTTCTTCTAAACTAGAGATGTGAAAGGTGAACAGGAAGGTTCTGTCAGGGCTTCATTTTGCACAACCACCATTTCCTCCCGACTCCAACAGTGGCACCACCAGGAGAAGGCTCCGACTCACTGTGAGTCACCACCCCAAAGCAGAGCAGCTTGAAGCCGTTTTTTGCCAGGCACTTAATTAGCAGCGTTGGCCTAACGAGGCACAGAGGCACAGCCCCATTTGGCTGATTCAGCAGCACTGCTGGTGGGGAGTGGGGCAGATGTGGGAGGCAGAAATTTTCCAACCCTCGTGGCCCTGTTATGGCTCTTGGGCTGAGAAACCCAACAGCTGCTGAAGAGAAAACATATGTATTTTGTACGCCTAATGACTTTCCTTTGGGAAAGACATGAGAGCCCCAGGATCCACCTCCCACCTCTCCTGCTCCCTGGGAAGGGCAAACCTTTATTTAGCACAGGGTCTCAGTGGGGAAGATGCATTTCCCATCAGAAGAGACTGAGAGATGATTATTTATGATGTGCAGAGTTTGGTGAGCACTCGTCTGTACAAGCATCAAATCATTTCTTCAGTCCCAGCACTGAAACTCCCCAGGGCTATTTCCTTCCTGCTCCTTTTTCAGCCACACTTCCCATGTCCAAACCCATGAGCTCCTCACAAAGGCATGGCCTCTTTGGGGAGCCCACACTGCTTGAGGGTTTGCTTGCTGCAAAGTTACAGTGTGCAATAGGAAAAATGAAATAATTTCCTATTTTCAGCTGATGCTCAGCTTTCCTTGGGTCACCTGCAAAGCCATGTCTGGCACGGGACAGTATCTCCATAAAGCAGACTCTGGGTTGGTGCTGGCTGACATAAAAGCATCTTATCTAACAGGTGGATGAGTCTTTAAATATCCAAATTCTATCTTGTTACAGGGCTAGGGTGCAATGAGAATATGAATGGTGATTTTTTTTAGGTTTTTCTCAACTGTAAAAGAGTTCAGATTGCTGAAGGTAAAGCAAGTTATAATAAACAATGGGGAAAAACTTTCAACCATAAAGCAAGTAAAAATCCAGTGTGTATCCATCCTTTTGATGGTGATTATTGCTCACCCCTGATTTAACCAAGTGGCTTTTATAAATACAGAAATAACTGTGGGTGCATAGCAAAATATAAATTTCTTGTCACTAAGCCTTCATTTGATGGGAGATCTAAATAAAGTAATGAGCAAAGCTTCTTTCCATTTTCCCCCCTGAAAAATGTTTCTTCCCTAGTTTATACATTAGGAGAGAATTTCAAGAACTGCTTGAATTGGACGCATCTACAAGAAATTTTCAATGCCCCAGCACTCTTTGATCTATTAAAAGGATTTTTGTGATTAGGATCTGTGCTGACTGCACAGAAATCCATCTGTGACTCAGCTGCTAAATGCCAGTCATCAAGGAAAGGCCCTGCATACACTTGATGTGCCCTGTGAGAGGGGTGTGTGTGGTGTGTGTGCATGTATATATATAAAAATATATATGAAATAACGTGGTTTTTCCCCATTTGCCCAAATACCATGGGACCACAACCCCAGCCACCCACTGGCTCCATGAGGTTGATGTTAAAACCCACCTTAGCTCGGGGGAGCTCTAAGCTCACCCTGGTGCATTGCCCAACCACCCCCTGGGCCCTTGGGGGTGGACACAGCCTTCACTTCTACCTGCTGCACCCCTATTATTGATCCAAGCCCCATTATTTCCCTTCTGCTCTGCAGTCCAACACCCTACAAGGTAATGACTGGACACCCTACAATCCTCTTCCGCTGCCCATGCTGCACACAGATGGGCTCGCTCACAACGCAGGGGTTTCAGTCATTTTACTAACACTTTACTGGTGTCATCCAGAAGAAAATGAGAGGAATGTGAAGCCCTTTTAGAGTAGATGTCCCCCCTAAAGCAGTCAGGGTGCAGAGCAGAGCCCAGAGGTGCCTCAGGTGCTCCAGCCAGGTCCTGCTTCTCTCCCGTGCTGGAAACCAGCCCTGTGACAGTCCACTGTCCCCTCACCAGCCATCCCTATCCCTGGGTTGGAGACTGAGCTTCATTTTCAGCCCACAGCCCATTTTAGAGCTCTGCTTTTGAGTCACATCATATGTCTTGGATTACCTACGTGCTCATCCCTGCTGTGTAGGGGAAAACGCAATAAATACAATGGTCTGAACTCTGCAGGAAAGCAGAGCTGGGATAAACACACTTCCCTGCCCTCTTGCCTTTTCCTGGGGCAGGGAGTGGAGCTTTTCTCCCTGTCTGTGCCACCCCAAGCACTGTTTCATGTGGTCCCTTCCTTTGTCTCGCAGAGGCTTTGTAGCTCACACAAACAGCCCAGCGATGGGTTTGTTCCTCCCTCTCGCTCTTTTAAGCACCCCTGGAAAGAAGACTGCAAGCAATAATCCCCAAACACTAGTGCCAAGAAGCAAAGCTCCAAATGCAGCACAACAATTCAGGAGCCCAAGTCTGGGTGCCAGAAGTGAGGCAGAAGAGAGAGCTGTGCCATGAAACCCCCAAACAAACCCAAGATGCTGGAGGATGAGCCCTTCTGCTGCCTGGAGGGAGCAGAGACTGTGGCTCTGCACCAGCCTCTTCCCTGGGCAATTCAGTTCAGGCTTTTTTCCAGGAGAAACCCCTAGCTGCTGAGAGTTTTAAGATCCCCTGAAGCAGAGCACTGCTCTGGAGCTTGGCCCTGATGTCCTGGGCATTGCTGTGGTGCAACAGAGCCTTTCTGGACAGGGCCATGGAGTGCAGGTGGAAACTTCAGCCAAGAGCAGATCTTGGTCTCACAGTTCCAGCTTTGTATCTCTCTCAGTGACAAGCACCCTTTGCATCACATGGCAGAAATCACAGCTGCAGGTCACACAGCTGACACCAGTGGTTACTTTTTAATACTTTTCTCTTTCCTCTTCCATAAATAAATAAAAAAAATAAATCTAAAAATATCTTTAATTTGCCAGGTCAGTTGAAGAAGTTAGCATTGAGCTAACTTTAGGATAGACTCCTTCCGATTTTTTTCTCATGTGGGACTCTGGTTGCAGGGAAGAACATAAATCAAAATGACAGAAAATTATATACTGCAGCTGAACATTCAGCTGTCAGCAGTCTTGGCTGGTGCACAAACTTGCTTGTGAAAAACCAGCTACAGCCTTGTGAAGGACTCTCTCCAGTAAAGCAGGACTCCTTGGAGTGGCTGAGCACCACAGCCTGGATGTGCACACAAGGGACATTCTCCAGCCCAAGCTGGCCATGGCTCTGTGAAATGTGGAACTTCACTGCTGCCCTGCCCTTTGGTGACCACTGAAGGGGTCAGGGACAGAAGTGGCTTAGCACAGGATCCCTCCAAAATCCAGGGTGACCCTTCTCAGCCCCTACAGGGACACGTGATCTGCGCACAGGGTGATGTTAAGAGAGGCATGTTCTTCAGAAGAAAAGCCACCCAAAAGAACCAGGGCATCACCACACATTAATGCTATGAAGTACCTTTAACATGATGCAACTCAGACAGTAGTCTTGAGGCTGAGTAGTTACTTGCATCCACCAAATCCTCAGGAGATGACTAAACACCCTCCTCTCCCAGGGACCATCTATCACTGTCAGGGCTGCAGCAGCTGAGCAGCTCTGAGCCAGACCCTCCACCCATACTAAACTGGTTAGTGCAGATCAATGCTTCACTTGGAGACATCAAGGAAGCAGCAGGGGCATGCAGGAAACTGGCTCTGCCATTTTAACTCTTCACTTGGTAAGAGAAGCTTCAGCTCTCAGGGAAAGTCCACTGTTAGAACTACTGGCTGGCAGAAAGCAGTGGATCACTCCCGGTGAAGCATAAAACCCAACCCCGCGTCATAACACGCTGTGAAAAGTCTGCTTCTGTAAGAATCAGGAGGTTCACTCACTGTCTGGGTCAGATTTCCACTTGGATAAGCCTGTTCTGACAAGCTGGGCTCCCCACCTGGACTCAGCTATCAGGAACGGCCTTGAATTGCCTCGACTTCTGTGTCATTTTCTGTGATGGTTCAGCCAGATGTGGCTGAACATCTGTGAGGGATGAAGGGACCTAAGCTGGCCCTCCTGGTCCTTCGCAGGAACTCCTGGGGGGTCTTTGAAGTGAATGCAGGAAACACAGGGAGAAGAGACAGCATAAAAAGATGACCCAAAAAATGCAGAGTTTGAGTTAATTCTTTTGTTTCCCACACCAAATGGGATTCCAGTTACAGACTGAGGGTCAAGGCGAGGACTGGATGGTGCTGTCAGCAAGTTCTAATGGCACCCTCCTGGGGAACCATGGCTGCAAAGGGAATTGGACCTGCAGAACGTGGCATGTGGCTGAGTGCCCAGGTGTCCTGTGAGCTGGGAGTCAACCATCCCACCAGGAAGGGGTGTCTGAGCAGCTCCAGACCTTCACGTCATGCTGTCCTAGGAAACCTCATACAGCGATTGGAATGACTTCCTCAGTGCCTTGGTTGTGCTCAGTTCCAGTGAAACATATGGAGAGCAAAAAGGAAACAGTTGTATTGCTGCATGGACAAAATATTTAACAGATACAGGTCTAAGTGGAGGTAGCTGACATGGATAGTCATGGCCACAGGGATGGAAACAGCCCCAGAATCCAGATCAGTCTGAGACCTGCTGAAACTTGACTTCGGAGAACGAGAGCGGATGGGGATTGATCAACACAGGATCAGTGTCACAGGTTAAAATTAGCTTTTACATAACCCTTTAAAAATTGGGGTGGGTAGGAAAAACACCATGCAGGGCCAAAGCAAGGCACCAAAGTCAATTATAAGAAGACAAATGATCTCACATTCCAGTGCACAGAGCTGCAGTCATTTGGCTGATCCATAATTCCATGTCCCACAATCACTGACCTTCCCAGCAGCTCCACTTTCTTGTCAGACAACAAACCCCATCCCACAAACTCACCCTCTGTTTGGACAAGGTACCTCTGTGCCTTCCCACTAACTCCCTGATTAACCAGCACACTCCTGCTCCATAAAATGAGATAAAAAAGGCCTGAAACCATTTCTCCTGACAGCATATTCTTCAGGGGCTCTCACCATGGTTGTAAAATATGCAAGACAGAGTTTAACAAGGTTTTCTTTATGAGGAATGCAAACAGACACTGTAACCTTTGCTAGTTGCTTTGGACAGATGCAATAATTAGATTCGGTGCCATGAGTGAATCTTCTTTTCTTTTTTTTTTTTTTTTTCATGGAACATGCAATTTAATCAGTTTGGCACTGAAAGCTCAGATAAATCACAGTGACTGACAGCTCACTGATGGGCAGGGATGCCTGTGGAGCACGTTTCCTGACAGGACAATGAGAGACAAACCTGCACCCAAGGCCCCAACAGCAGCTGGGGCTGGAGCAGCTCCAAGCACTCCAGGGAAGCCCATACCTGGATCCCTCCCATGTCATGGACAGACCTCCCTGGGATAAGAAGGGAGGCTTTTGTGGTTAAAAAAATAGATTTTTGGGAGCTGTTGTAACTCAGGGCAGAAGGTTTGTCCTCACAAAGCAACTAGTACCTTCCTTTGCTTTGCTGTTCTCTTTTGGGAAGGTTTTTTTCGCTTGGAATGGTGAGCACCATGCACAGAAGCTTCCAACCACACACCATGCAGCCAAGGATGTCTCCTCTGTGGCTGCAGGAGTCAGTAGCCCCCAGAGATGACCTTGCCATGCCATCTCCTCCTTCTCAACATACCTCCAAGCAAAGCAAACCTATGCCGGGGCAAACCAGCATCCCCCACTGCTCCTCTCCTTCCTCCCAGAATTGCACATACAGCTACTCGTGTTTAATTGTGACTAATTTAAGTTTCAGCATCCAAAACCACAAATTAACAATCAAACTGTTTGCTGACACCTGAAGGAAGTCTGAGGGCTTGTGACTTAATCTTTCCCACTTATGTTAAACAGCTGCAGTTTTATCTGAGCAGAACAAACGAGCTTAAGTGCAACACTTCTCCAGGTAAAGTATCTCAACATACTGGAAAATACTGAGACTGATGGGATAGGGGATTATCTGCAGAGATTACCTAAAACCAAAATAAAATAAAATTGCCAAATGACAGAAATCACAGGACCTTAAAGCTCTTCCCATTCCAGCCCCCTGCCATGGGCAGGGACACCTCCCACCAGCCCAGGTTGCTCCAAGCCCCGTCCAACCTGGCCTCGGACACTTCCAGGGATGGGGCAGCCACAGCTTCTCTGCCCACCCTGTGCCAGGGTCTGCCCACCCTCAAAGGGAAGAATTTCTTCCTAATATTCCATCTCTCCCTGCCCTCTGGCAGTGGGAAGCCATTCCCCTTGTCCTGTCACTGCATGCCCTTTTGAAAAGTCCCTCTCTTGGAGCTCCTCGAGGCACTGGAAGGTTGCCATTCCCCAGACCCTTGTTTTTCTGAATTTCAAGGTAATTCCTGGGGTGGACACTTGTGCTTTTCAAACATACATGTGCTGAAAGTTTAATTCAAAGCACTGTGGTCATTTGTTTGTGTCTAATCAGCTGGCTGCATGATGATGCTCTAAGCAATGAGCTCAGACACACAATTCCTGAAATACCTGCTTAGAAAAGGATGCTGAGAGCAAGGGCAGGGCTGAAATAGGTGCATGAGCAGTGCTGGGTGTCCCTTTGCTGCCCTTTGCTCCACCAGGTTTTCCCACCAGGTCTTTTGAAACTGGCACTTGCCAAGATCTGGTGCAGGACATCACACCAGGGAGAAAGGAGGAGGTTGAAAATGGGGATTGCAACCACAGATAGGAGGTGGTTCGGGGAGAGCAAGTGGAACTCTGTCCAAATTCAGAAATCAAAGGAGCAGAAGTGACCAGAACAGATCACAAGCTGGAGGTTGGCAGCAGCAAACTCCCGTGGATATTAATTATAAAGCTCGGGAGAGGACAAGCACAAGTATTTTCCATACTGCTCTTCACAGGAATGACATTTACTCATGGTGGCTGTAAATTAATCCTTGAATAATCCCAATTCCTGCCATTTCTGCAGGGTGCAGGGCACCAACCAGGCCCTGAACACACAATGCTGAGGAAGTGGATGACGGCAGCTGTTTTTCCTCCACCCATTCCTATTTATTTTCTCTCTCAGGAAACACAGCACATGTGAACATGGCAGATCAAGAGCTTTGGACATTAAAAGTCCTGAGAGGCTGTGGATAGGACATGTACAGATCCATCCACACGCTGGCTCAAGTAAGAAAGAGGCATGAAGGAAGGCAGGACGGAGAAGGGGAGACGTGATGCTGTCGGGACAGAGGGTACTGCTGCCTAAATGCTCTCCTGTGAGTACACCAGAGCAGGAGATTTTATTAGTACTGACTTCTTCTCCTACCTCCAAAATCCCTCATGGAAAAAACCTATTGGAAAGCCAAGCTGGTTTGAACAAATATTTAAACAAGCAGAGCACTGGTGTTCCGGCATCTGGGCAGCAATTTTCCTGTCAGAACTGCAGAGCTCTCTCATCTTGTAAAGCAAAGGCAGTTCAGCAGGGGCCAGGCATTAAAAGTGTGCATACCAGGGTTATGGTGGAGGACAGGGAGCACACACATGCCTCGTCTGGCTTTGGACTGGGTCCCAGCCTGCTTGTCCCAAAACAGCTGCCCGTGTGTCCTGGGGATAGCTGGGATGGCAGGGAGAGCTGGGAGCTGCTGGCCATCAGGATGGTGGGACACTCAGCAAGCCCTTTCTGCTACGTGGGGCTCTGGTCTCTTCCTCTCTGCCCATAATCAAGGGCCTCTGAGCTGCAACTGGCCCCATCCAGCCCTGAATCCAAAGGTTAAGCCACGGATTCCAAAGCCTGGCTCCATGCTTGGGATGATGGATACTGGATTGGACTCCTGAGGAGATTCAGGTGGAAGGGAGCTACTGACATCCTCAGCCTTGTGGAAACCAACTCCATTTTCCCTATGCAGTGAGGGTGTATGTCAGTAACACGTGTGCAACATACTCTGTCGGGCCAACAGGAACAGCCAGAGGAACATTGGAGAGCACAAAACGCTCCTGCAGAGCTGCACATTCACCCCTCAGCCACCCAGGGTTTCCCCATCATGCCAAGCCAGACCCATTTCACCCAGCACTGTCTGCCCAAATGCAAAATGTTTTGCCCAGGCTGGTGACCTGAACCTCTTCAGGAGCCTCCTCCTCAGGACAGACAAATTCCTCCAAGTGGAAAGGGAGGAGTATACAGAGAAGCACAGGATCATTTGGGTTGAAAAGGCCTCAAAGATCATCAAGTCCAACTGTTAACCCAGCACTGCCAAGCCCATCGTTAAACCAAGTCCACAAGTGCCACATGTACACAACTCTTCAATCCTTCCAGGGATGGTGATTCTAGCACTTCCCTGGGCAGCTGTGCCAGGCCTTGGCAACCCTTTCAGTTAAAAAAATTTTCATAATATCCAATCTGTGCCTGCCCTGTCCCAGCCTGAGGCTGTTCCCTCTCCTGTTCTCTGGAGCAGAGCCCGACCACCCCACCCCAACTCCCCCCTCCTGGCAGGGACTTGCAGAGCCAGAAGGTCCCCCCTGAGCCTCTTTTTCCCCCAGCTCCCTCAGTTGCTCCTCATCAGTCTCATGCTCCAGACCTTTCACCAGCTTTGCTCCCCTTATCCATCCCATGCTCATCCCATCTTCTTAGATAACAAGGCTGGATAGGAAATAGCCTCTGGAAGAGATGATTGTTTTTTTCCCCAACAGATTCTATTTAAACCAGATGACAAGCTCATACCCCAGAGCCAACTTTTGGACAGCCAGAGTTAGGTGTAAAGAAACCAGCTTTTAATAATGTTTAGACAAACTCAAGTGAGAGAAATCCAACCTCCCATGTTGCTGCAGTCTGCAAACACATGGGAACGAGCCATGAATGCCAGCCCTTGGTGCCAGGGCAGTGACCTCCAGGCTGGACAGGGGTGAACCAGGGGTCCAGAAGCTCTGGCTGTCCATATGGATGCACCAAGGGCTGCAGTGCAAGCACAGCACAGCTGTTTCCAATAAAATCAAGCCTCCCTCTCCCCCTCAAAAGTTAAAGGCACACTTGCTGAGAAAATCCGAGAAGTGCCCTTGCTCTGCCAAACTCTCCAGCCTACCAGGGTGTTTGCAAGCACTGTGAGAGCTGGCCCTGCCTGCTTGGATTAATTATTGATGACCTGCTCGGCTTTGCCAGGTGACCTTACTCAATTCAGTAGAAAACAACTTTAAAGGCCCCTGAGAAAGAGCTGGGACATAAATATTTTCTTTGTGCATACACACAAACAGATGTGCATCTTAAAGGCAACTGATGCATTAGGTATTAATGAGACTTCACATTACACAGGAGTGGGAAAGATTAATTTTAAGGGTGGATGTGAAGCTCAGTGGTGCTCAGACATCTTACTCTGTTAGACACATTTAAAGACCTTAACCTAAGAGATTATTGCGTTGCTTTCCTTTAATACATTGCCTACAAGATCCCGATGAAACGTGTAAAATGAATGCTGGCTCCTGCGTTTGCAAAGCACCTCATGGAGATTTAAGCTACAAAACTCTGGAATATGTAGATTCTATCAAGAAAAGAGTTTTGCAGATTATATATATATAAAAAAGAAGCCTTAATTTAAGATTTCAAATGCTGCTTGGAAGAGTTGGATGTAAGAAGGATTAGGCCAGATTGGCACTGATAATGCAACCCTCGAGACAAGACACTCCAAGTTACAGCACTAAAAGACTGTTTCTCACCAAAGAAGAATTCGAGCTACCCTAAGGAGAATAATATTTGTCTCCAGATGCTGCTCACTAAATCAGGTTTAATTTTAAATGAGAATGAAACTATGAGCTATCTGTGCCACTCCCAGGAAACCCAAGCAGACAGACACACATGCAGCCAGTTCCCCTTCCAAAGGGCAGGAACAGCCAATTCACACATGTGCTGGGAACCAGCACCTCCCTGCTCCAAACCCCTTCTCATGTGAGAAGCCAAGAAAGCACCTACACTGGAAAACGAAGGCATGATTTATATTTCTGTCTGCAAAGTTGCTCAGCCTGGACAAGGCAACAGTGTGGGGTTTGTCTGACTTCTCCTCCCAGGCCAGATAGGACTTTTATATCCAACCTCATTGCCCTCAAGGATGTCAGAAACCCACCTGTTTCTAAATGTGCCCCTGCTATAACTGATATAATGAAAGGGAATACATGTTTGGACTAATCCCCAAGAGTCAGCCTGAGCTTTGAGTCAGGGCATTATTTATGCCTTCTGGAAGGGCTCAGAGACACCTGAGCACACAGAGCCCACCCAAATAACATGTGCCTGTTTCTCAGAAACTTCTAAAGCAGAACCTTTGCTACAGTTATTCCAAATTACGGCTTATTTGCTTAAGCCAGTCTGTAAATGAGATCTTCATAATCTTGTCTTTGGAAGTTTGCATGCTGCGAATGTCTTCTGACCTTTGTTTCCATGACCATAATGTCAAAGACATGAAACTTTATTTGCCCAGGAAATCTGTTTACCAATATCTGGAGGTGTCCAAGGTCAGATTGGATGGGGCTTGGAGCAACCTGGTCTAGTGGAAGGTGTCCCAGCCCATGGCAGGGGGATGGAATGGGATGAGCTTTAAGGTTCCTTCCAACTCCAACCATTCTGGGATTCTGTGAAACAATGATGGTGATCAGCTTTGCTTTTTGCTTTGTTTCAGAGTCCAAATAAACAGGTCTGCTGGGCAGTGAGATCCTAAATGCAACAGAAAACAAAACAATCCCATATGGACCAACAACAGGCAGCCCACCCTGGATCCCTTTTATTTTTCAACTGGCCACGGAGGCCTGAGGCTGGGCTACCTCCCTCCAGAGGAATGCAGGATGTCCCCTGTTGATTACCTTCACAAAGATGGGAAGCTGTTCAAAGAATGATGACATGCTGCATTTATGGATCGTGCCTCATTCCAAGGCTCTCAGGCTCTTTGGAAGCGTATCAGGAAACGTGCAGCACCACTGCCCTGGAAACACTGCAGGGAGGCAGCAGGGATGGCCGTGGCGCCTTCCTCCTCCTCCTCCTGGCTCTCTTCCACCTGGTCCTCCCGTCAGGCAGCATCCAGGAGGGAGTGCCAGGCTGAGGAAAGCCAGCAAGCACATTTTTCGAGGTGTCAAACCACATCTACGCTCCTGCTTGAGAATGGATTATGGGAAGTAATGCTAAACCAACGCTGTTAGTGGAAGGATTAAATCCCTGGTGCTCCTGGAGCCCAACCCTCTGCTGGGACCTGCAGAGCAGGCCAAGGTTTATACCTGCTGCCTTCCAGCTCCCCAGATGAAGAAGGAGTTGGTGTGTCCGACGTGCTCTGTGCCCGGTGCAGACTCATCTCCAAACCCCAACCTTGTTGAAGCCTTCCAAGAATTTTACCAAACGCCTCGTCCCAGTCAGACCAACAGGGATTTTGCTCTATGTTGTTAATTAAATAATCCCAAATGTGAAACAACTGATGGATGACCACGTGGCTTTGGGCAGCAAAGCACTTGGGATGCCTGGTTTCAGTTTGAGGTGTTGCACAGGTACGGACTGTGCCCTGTGCTGAACTTGCACATCCTCCAGCATCCTTTCCTGTGTTGGTTCCCAGCTGCCACTTTCATAAATGCAATGGTTAATAAATACCATGGACACCTCTAAACAGCCTTTTTTTTAAATGAGGTTGTGTGGGACTGACTAGGTATTTCCCATGGCTGGTGTTATCACACGAGCAAACCGCAGCCCGGAGCCACAAAATCACCAGGACACCAACACCCCGAGTCTGTGCCACACCTGGCACACTCAGAACAGTGCCAGCCACCACTGCTGCCAGCACTTTGCTCTCACACCCTGCCACACTCATCCTCATGGGGCTGAGACGGTTTCTGAGGCAGTTCTTCAGGAGCTCCAAGGATCAGGCTGTGCAACATGCCCAGGAGAGCTGGGAATGCCCAGGGGCACTGACACCTCCACTCCAGCACAGGGCACAGGGGAGGGTTTGTCCACTGAAGGCATTTGAACTCCCCCAGGGGAAAACTGAGAGCGCCTGCAAGCCATGGGAGAGCACAGAACTGCATTTCTGTTCTGGATGGCCCATCCCTGGAAGAGCTCAAGGCCAGGTTGGACGGGGTTTGGAGCAACCTGGTCTATGGAAGGTGTCCCTGCCCATGGCAGGGGGTGGAACTGGATGGTCTTTGAGGCCCTTTCCAACCCAAACCATTCAGTGATTCTATGGTTTCTAGTGATGGACTCACAGCACCATAAGGCTCTTTGATTGCTCAGCTCCCACTGCTGCACCATCTGCTTAGGGATGGTGCTTCGTATTTCTTAGGACCTGACTGAACTTGCAACGCTTCTTAACAATGACATCAATATAAAAGACTCACAGCTTTAAAACAGAGGAGGAAAAAAACCCAAATAAACAAGAACAGTGGCATGGTAACTGCTTTACCTTCTTGGTATCTGTAGTGTTTGCTTTCATCTGAGCACTGTGGTTGAGACCAGTTTCCTCCCTCTGCATCAGCTTCAAGTGAAGGCTGATCCTTTGTAGAATGAACAGCCCATAATGCTGGTTTTAGCTGTGGACCAGCTGCTTCTGTAACCCAACCTGGCTTGAAATGAAGTTTATTTACATACCGTCCTCGATACCTTTGAGAAAATATACTACTTAAAACACTTCAAAGGCTCACTTTGTACTGGAGGTGGGACAGCCAAGACTGTAGTCTCTGCACATATTGCTAAATTCTTGCAAGGTATTTCAGGGTGGAGATATTTGTCTATGAAGTTAAAACCAACCCAACAATAACCCAGTCCCCTTGAAATTGCATTCAAGGCAGTGCAGAGCAATCTGGGGAGGGCAAATCAATCCTCTCTGCTGTGTTTTCTCAGCCTACAATGAGAAGCAGTAGCCTGGAATGTAGGCTTGGGGTGTGTGCACTATGGAAGGATAATATATATAAACATCATAAAGTTTTGAAACAAACCACCCAAGCCCTTGTGTGGAAAGGACTTTGCTAGATCATAAAGAGAGAGACTTCATCGTCATTAAGTAAAACATTAAAGGAAATGTTCTGACTTACAGCACTATACATTAATGCTCAGCAATGTATGGAGTTTAATTGCCTGTTGCTTTCCCACCATAAATTACTACCTGCAGCTAATGAAAACCCTTCCTCCAGACCTGTTTTTGCACCTCACTCCCCTTGCATACACTCACATGGATGGAAACAGCAAGGCAGCCTGAAGTCCACACAAAAGGGCATGTCTTGAGAAAGCAATGAGCATTGAAGAATGCCACAAGTGTTTGGCACAAGCTGTTGGAGCAGCTCATCACAGACCCAATGCTCAGCAGGTTTTATGATTTCATGTACCAGAATTTAATAATTAGCCAGGACAGGTTAAAGATGACCTAATACAGCAGTGAGACAGGACATTGAAACCAACATTTTCAACTCCCAGGGGGCAAGTTTAGATGAGATATTGGGAAGAAATTCTTCCCTGTGAGGGTGGGCGGGCCCTGGCACAGGTTGGGCAGAGAAGCTGTGGCTGCCCCATCCCTGGAAGTGTCCAAGCTCAGGTTGGACGGGGCTTGGAGCAACCTGGGCTGGTGGAAGGTGTCTCTGTCCGTGGCAGGGGGTGGAATGAGATTGTCTTTAAGGTCCCTTCCAACCCAAACCATTGTAGGATTCCATGATCTATGACATATCCATTCACCCTGCTGGTTTGCAGCACAAGACCCACATCCAAATATACGCACAAACATTTTTCAAGGTGTTTCCTCCTGCCTTCAAACCCCACCTGTGCCTCTCTTCTACAGCCTCTTGTTTTTCATAAAAATGCTTAAAAAAAATGCCTGAGAAGACATTTGTGTGCCCCAGGACAGCTACAACCTGGTGCCTGAAGGGAGGCACTGGTGGGACCATGCTTTCATTCACAGGAATCTGCAGGAAAAAACAGATATCAGGTTTGGGAGAGCAACAGGCTCTGCAGTGGCCCTGATTTTAACTCCAGTTATGAACAACACGGGACATTCTGCAAAATTAGAATGACAAAACTTAGCTGTGGCTAATTGCTCGAGGCAATCCACAGACTCTGACTTGGACTGGCATCTGCCTGAGCCCTGGCTCCAGGGACTTCAGGGTATTTCCTGGCTCTGACAGTCACTTATCCAGCCTTTGTAAGTGAAATCATGTGTTAGCGATGCTCCAGCCAGGTCTGCTGGAAGATTTTTACCTTCTGCCTAGGACTAGGCACTCTGGGAAAGCCTTCCATCCAGCCTGTGAGCACTTCCAGTTTCTGAAGCTATCCCTGCCTACATCACTGTAATCTGATTTTACCTCATTAGCCTCTGTGGCTACTGGTGGCTCATATCCTATGGCAGTTTTTGACAACATGTCAGCATCTGATCTCAGACAAAGCCCTTTTTTTTTTTTTTTGCAGCTACCCCAGCAAGTACTGCTCAGAGAATAGAGAAGCTCTGGAAATTTGAAGAAATCAGAGAATATGAAAAAGGGCCCGCAAAATATTTAATTAACATTTGTGCAGATTAACCTGGGCCTCTCAGGTGATTATCAGCAGATCACAGTAAATCCTACGGTGTAATCATGCTCTACTGAAAATTACTTCCTGATGAAGACAAGCTTTAAGTCAATGTTAAACCACGGTGCCATTCACACACAAAATTTTCCTCACACACAGCTATTTCCTTCCCAAGAAAGGGCACTGCCTGCTCTGAGGGGGAAAAAAACCACAGAACCATAGAAAAGGTTGGGTTGAAAGGGACCTTAAAGACCACCTAGTTCCATTCTAGACAAAGGGGCAGGTTGCTTGAAGGAGGAAGAAAAATTCCCCATCAGAGACATGCAGAAATGCAAGGTGACACTCGGACCCGAGTTCAGCTACTCCACATCTGGGAGATGCTTCTTAGATACAAACCCAAACCAACAAGCCAGAATCCCAACCACTTTCCCAAAGGATTAATTAAGGAATCCTCCTCCCAGCCCCCATTCAGAAAATCTGGCTGGACACGAAGTAACAGCAACTGTTTACCCCATTAAAGTTCTGCAGTAAGAAAGGACAGCCTCCTCCAGCTTCCCACAAATTCGGGTGAGATAAACATCTTTGTTGTAAGGCAAGAGGCTCTCCAGTTTTATTGAAGGAGGCAGAAAGTGTCAGACAATGGGAGCTGCTGAATCCAGGCTCTGATTAGCAATTAAGCAGTTGGAGAGGGGCAAGGCTCTGGGCAGCAACGCTCTCCCCATTGATTCGTAGAAAACCTTCTCACATAAATTAGCCATCCTGTGATTTTAGTGCTTGGGTATGCCCGTGACAAAGGAGCTCTCACAGGGCTCTGGGCAGCCATCAGATCCAGCCTCTCCTGCCTGGAAGTCTGCAGGGGGAAAGTCCAGAGGGCTGTAGATAGACATGTGCCCCCCTTGGGGACAAGTCCCTGGGGTCACCCACACAGCCCCACAGTGCACCACTGCCTCGGGTATGGTCCCTTCGGTTTGAACTCCAACAAATACCAAAAACCATCTTGGTTTCCAAAGGATGGGAGACAGGCAGGGTTTGTGGAGCCCCCCCACCTTCCTAATCCAGGCCCTGAGCAACCTGGTCCAGTGGAAGGTGTTCCTGCCCACGGCAGGGGGTTGGAACTGGATGGTCTTCAAGGTCCCCTCCAACCCCAACCATTCTGTGACTCCTTGCCCAGGGAGAGGCACTCGCTGTGATTTATGGCAGCAGATGGAGGTGAGATCAGATCAGGTATTTACCCTGTGCAGGGTATTCCATCAAACCCAAAGCCACTCACGTCAGAGGCCCATGTCCCTAATTAAGGGCTGGGAGGCTCTGTGTGATCAATGCCCCGACACAATGTGCCCGCAGAGAGGTTTGCAGGGCACTCCTTACTCTGCCCAGGGCTTTGTTCCCCTGGACACACCTCCTTCCTCTGGCACAAAAAGCTACAATTGAAAAGTTCTGGTCCTTGGAGCGGAGGGAGCGCTGGTTTTTATCAGATGGTAACGACGAGTACATCGTGAAATCATTTAATAGTTCTCATTAAATGCCTTTGCTGGAGAGCAGCCCTGATTTATGAACGCTGCGCCGTGGGTATAAATAAGCTGCACTTCTCTTGGAACACAGCTGGTCAAGAAAATGAATGTTTTGCTTTCCATAACCTTTGTCCTCCCCCCTCCTCTGCCACTCTGGCCAAGCTCAAGGCGTGTAACTGGATGGTGCTCTGGAAGGGGAGACGCCCCCGAAGGGACTCAGCCCGGCAGGGACCCCGAGGGCAGCCCCACACTCCGGCTCTCCTGGAGCCTCTGCCCTGACAAGTGGATGTTCCTCCCCAGTTCAAAGCAAAGCCCCAAGTGCTTCCAAGCAGACCTGTGCTCGTGCTGGAAGTGTTGCTGGAACGGAGTATCCTGCTAAGCTCAGGTCCAAGAAATACCGATATATTTAGCGCAACTTTCCATGCTTAAAAGCTCAGTATTCCTTTCTCTGCTGAGCCCGGGGAACAGGACAAAAGCCACTCCAAGCAGATGTACATCCGTCTCCAGAGCAGAGGAAATATAAGGCTGTTGTGACACAGGACAGTGGCCAGAGACATTTTTTAGTGCTTGTATTAACCACAGCACCTAATCCTGAGCAAACACTTCATCAGTTGCACTCCGGGGTGTTTTTTTTTTCCCCAAGACCTTTCAGTCCCAGCACAAGGTGTACACTGAGCATGTGATTGAGCACAGGGAAAACTGCACTTCCAGGGCAGACAGATGTTGAGGAGGCTTAGGAGAGAGTCTGTTTAAACAAGGGCTTTGCAATCATATGGTTTGCATCTGGAATTTACAGGCATGATAATTTTATAACCCTCTCCTTACGGTTTTGAAGCAGTGCAATATTCTTTGCTGCTGCAGGGACAGGGCTGCAGGAAACATCCTCGTGTGTCTGGCAACTTCAGGTGACGCTGAGACTGCTCACCCTGTTGTAAAAGAGGTAGTGGGAAGCTGGCAGAGCCAGTGACATGCACAGGGCCACTTGTATTCCATGGGCATTAAAAAAATGAAGCCTGAAAGTCAGAGTTTACTTCTGCTCACAACCTGTCTCGTTGTGTCTCATTCAGAGACATTTCTGGTTGCTTTTATGGTATAGATGAGCTTTTCTTCACAGAAGTGGCCTTCTAGTGACTTTATGTATTTCTTTTCTGGTTGAAACCAAGAAACCTCTTAGTCAACCAACCGTTTTTCAAGTGTACATAATGCATAAGGCTGTAAAATCAGTGCAAGAAGAGACTCTTAGGCAGGAGGACTCAAAGCACTGAGACAGCTGAGAACAAAACTACATGAAAATCACCTCTAACCATAGCAGGAAATGTGGGAAAGATTAATCTCTTTAAAGAGTAGCATTTTTACATTTCCACTGACACAGCCCCAGCACAGTCACAGCTGTGTGCATATTCCAGCCACTAACTGTGCATGGACTCACAGTCTGCCCAAAACCAAACCTGAGCTATCATCAAGCTTAGTTTAGCCACATATTTGGCATCTAAACATGAAGAAATTAAGAGGTTTTTTCCTTGGGAGCAACACAGATTTTGGCAACTGCTATTGAGTTTCAAACATTTGAAAGTAATTGCTAATGCAAAAAGAAGCTGGAATTGAGGAGAATTTTCCCCAGGTTGGAAACCAGTGCTGGTCTCCACTCCAAGAGCTCTTGAAGTCAGTGAGGCTCGGTCCAACATGCCCTACCCAGATGTCAACACCATCCCAAAACATGGATACACACAGACATGTTTGAATGTCTGTTCCTCTGTAGACAAAGAAAATTTATAGTCAATTATCTTCCTTTAAAATGATATATAAAGCAGGAAGACAACTTGTTTCACTAGGAAAAAATGATTGGACTGATTTCTAGGGTGTATTTATTCATAGGGCAAGTTTTTGCTAGGTGATGGATTCAGATGAATCTGACCTAGAGACTCAGGCTCTTGTCTCCTATTAGTTCCTGTCTCTATAATTAATAGGGATTTAATTACTTCTTGGAATATACTTAGGCAAAAATATATCAGTTTTGCAGAGGTCATTGACTCCAGGATTTCTACTGAGCCACAGTGACTTCATGGTTGATCTTGAGTTGCTGCAGGTCCCAATCCAGTTTTTCCTGGTATGAACCTTTGTTTCATTTTTTTGCTCTTTGTGTTTACAAGAGAGGCTGGGAAGGAACAGAGGACATGGAGAGCACACTTTTGCCTCTGCCACTGGCCTGGTGTGTGACCTCAGGTCACCACTTGGCCTTTCTGTGAATTGGTTTCCCCAGCTGAAGAATGAGAATAGCAACTCCTCGCTCCTTTGTGTGAGCACCTTGAAACCTCATTAGGGAAAAAACAGACAACGGGAGAACGAGGTGTATGTAGTCCCTTCAAGATTAGGTGGGGAGAAGACTCAGAGTGATGGAAAAATTTGTGGCCAAGTCCTAAAGAGGATGGATCAGCCACGAAGTGTTTGGGAGGATGCCCTGGCCAGATGGGACCCATAAATGCGTTTTGGCATTGACTTCAAGAACATCAGTTTGACCTACAGTGTGGGGCCTCATCTGTACACCAGAAATAGCCAGATTTCTGTCTTCCCATTCCCTCTCTCCAGGACAGATTTTGTGTTCTTCAAGGACAGAGGGTGTCTTACCTAAACTATTAAGCTCAGTTCTGGTAGGAACCTGGGGGATTATTGGAAGGCAATGAGCCTGAGAGCCACACGACGGGCAGTAAGAGGAAGAAGGTGAGAGAGCAGAAGGGAGAAGTCGGTTGTGAACCAGCCCTTTTGGGCTGGAGCAGCTGTCTGTGGGCACGTGGTGTGGGCATGGCAATCTCAGAGATAAATTTGTCTATAAAACATGGGATAAATCCTGGGCTTTACCACCTGTGAGCAGCTTCCTCGGGCTTCACTGGGAACGGGTTCCTCATGGCTGAGAGCAGGATTTGTCTCTGTGTAGTGTCTTGCATGTTTAAAAAACAGGGAGGAAGAGCCCTCTTAGATAATCATCATAGAAAGGATCTTGGCTTTTCTAGCACCCACACCAAGAATGCAACTGACAAAACCTCCCAGAGCTGGTCTCTGCCTCATGACTGCCTTCCTGCCAGAAGAAATTTGGAAACTGGGGTTGGTTGCCTGTGTGCAAAGATGATCCCTGCTCAAAGTTTCTACTAAAGGTACACAAGAAAGCTATGGCCCTGCTTGCCTTCCAGTGCACCAAGTCTTGGGCCTGCCAAGCTGTACCCATGGAATCATGGAATTGTTAAGGTTGGACAAGACCCCTAAGATCACCGAGTCCAAGCACGAACTGGTTGGACTGGTGATGCATCCTCCATGTAATTGCACAGTTCTCTGTAGCAGCCACGGAAACCCCATGGCAGGCACTGGAATCAGAAGCCCCAGATCTGTGTTTGACTCCCAGGTTTAATGATCCCTTCGTGACCTCACACAAACCAATTATGGCAACTTAGAAATGCATAAAGCAGAGCGAAAACACCACCAGAGGGTTGGGCATGAAAAGCAGAGCACTGACAAAAGCACCACCTGAGTGCCACCTAAGCATGCTCCAAGTCCCTTCGCCCCACCTAGACAATGTTGGCATGTACTCTCAGGGCTCCAACGTGCTTTAGAGAGGTGGGATTTCAATCACACAAACTGCTCTCCTTCCCTCTGCTTCACCCACTCTGTGCCAACCCCTGGACCAGCAATGCATTGGTTACTTGCTCCTGGACAGGGGGATGGGAGCAGCTCCTGCTCAGAGCACTTACAGTCACTGCCCCCAAGGAAGGGAGCTGCTGCCAGGAATTCAAGGTAGCCAGCCATTCCTTGCTTACTGTAAATATTTTGCAGCCAGTAATTACAGCCTGTTTCAATCCTCCACCCTGGAAAAAGCTGGTGGTTCCCAAGGCAGGGGCAATCCAACTGTCAGTGACTGCTTTTTCCAACACCTCCAGCTTCCCTCTGGATTTCTCCAGCCTCCAAAGGACCACGACCTGACTGTCCCTGAGGGACGTGGTGGCTTTGGCTGGTGGAGATGTCCACCCCATGCTTTAACAGGCCCAGCCTCTTCTTGCCCAAACAACTGAATCACAACAAGCAGCTGCCTCAGAAACGCTTAAAATAAAAGAGTCCTGCTAACACTTAAGTGTTACAAATCTTTCCAGTTAAAATAAATTATTCAGGAGATGTCAGCCTCCCATCAGCACCATCTGAGCTACAGTTTTAATAGTTCTGTGCACTGAACACTCTCTGTCACACTCTCAGTGATAACTGAGCTGCGAGACGACCACGGGGGGAACGCAGGCACGCTGTGCACATGAAAGGCTGAGCTGCTTCCCTTAATGGCCATGGAACACGTGCCACCCAAGGCAGGAGACATCAGAGGTGTTGGTTACACTGCAGAGGAGTGAAACAAACAGAAATAATGCACTGATTTCAGGAATTCTCACAGGAGCCTCTTGATTTCCCTCAAAAACACTATCCTACCCAGCGGGTGATTCACCCATCACCTTCCACTGCCTTAGCTCTCCTTTGGTGTGAATGAATCCACACTGAGTCTGCCAGATTTTTCCAAATATAAGTTGGAATCAGGATCTATCTTCAAGGCTGAATGGATATACAACTTAACAACAAAGAGTCTTCTGCTCCACGTCTCTAGGAATAATATTGGAACACGGGAGCATTTCCTTTCGCCCCAGATGTTGAAATCATCACTTCACTGACCCATGCATTCAATTATTTTTCCAAATTAAAATCCACCTGGCTAAACCCTTCTATTTCCCACTCCTGTTTCTGTCCCAGAAGACGGAAGAGAGGAGAAGGACCAGATTTCCCACAGGGAAGCTGTTTGGGGTAAATAACTCTAAAAGAAGAGCTTCTTGTCCTAAACTGGCTGTTGAGGAGTGACCTCAAATTTCCATGCTCCTTACTTCTGAGCAAGAAAACAACTTTGCCCCAAGTGCTTTCCGTCTGCAGCTTCACCTGCTTCAGCTTTTACCTGAGAGAGACATAATGAGTAACTGCAAGGCTGGGACAAATCCAAGGATAGAACAGGGATGGGCACATGGGAGCTCCTCATCCTCCTCCAAAGGATAGAAAAGGGATGTGGATAGAAAGGATGGACAGAAAGAGGATATGGGAGATGCGCAGCCTCCTCCAGCAGCATTGTGGGGCACATCAAATCCCAGCTTCTGAGGAGCAAACACCACCTGTGACTTCTCTCTTCGTACAAGCAGGACCAGCTCTGGACACCAGGGCAGCAGCAGCTCAGTAGGTCTGGTTTGCTCTTAGGCATGACTCAGTAAGGTTAGTTAAGGAAATTGTACTACCTGGTGGTTCCCCTGAGACAGACTAAGACCTAAGGGATGACTGTTCAGGCCAATAAGGCAGCATATGGAGGGTGGAAGAAAGGACCAAGGTTTGGCAGGAGTGATGGAAAAAATGCAGCCTCTTGTGCATCGCTCGGAGGTAACGATGAGCACGAGGCACGAAAGCCCCTGGATGCCCACACACCCTCCCACTGGTCACCCAGCACCTCCTGGGGGCCTGAAGGAATCCCACCAAGCACAAAAATGCTGTGCTCAGTCCCGAGTGGGTTGGTGGCTGAGCAGCCAGCAAAGAGGCCGTGCGTGCCCAGGCTGGAATGAAGAAAATCCAAATGCAAACATGCTGAAGGATCTCTTGCAGAAAAGTCCCCTGGGGAGTGGCAGAAGGAACCTTTGCCAACACGGTGGTTTTTGGGAGTGAGGCATGTGGCTGAGGAAGAACTGAGCTATGCCATCGACCCCAGGGGGTGCAGGGAGGGCACTGAAGCCTGAAGGTACAAGTGAACAACAAGCTCGGAGGCAACAACCCTCTCACCCGTGTGAAAAAAGAAAATAACAGCCCCCTGCCATAAAGCCAGAGCTCCATCAATTGTCCCATTTTGGTTTACACCTCTTCCCTCACCTGCAAAAGAGCTTAACCCTACTGGGTTTCATCTGCCACAGCTTTGTACCTCATGAACTCAGACACCAGGAGGATGAGTGGCCCTGTGGTCACCAACAGTGTACTTGGTCAAGGAGGATCGACATCCTGGACAGATGCTGTGCAGCAGCAATCCATCATCCAGGCCAGAGCACAGAGGACACAAGTGTGAGCTGAAAGGCAGCTATTGTGTGATGCACCTACAGAGGACATTTGGTGGAAGAAGGTTAGCAAGGGAAACAGGAAGCCTGAGCCTGTTTGCCCAAGGACAGCGATTGTAATAGTGCCTAACTCTGCAGCATACACTGGATGTTCCTGCAAGGCTGCCACGTGAGAAGGAACATCTGGAGAAGGATCTTTCCTTAGGAGGGTGAGGAACGCTCATGCCTCCAGGTGTGAGGTGAGGGAAACACCAGGATGGAGAAGCAGAGCAAGGATGGGGGTGGGAGGGGTGGGGAGAGCCAGCTGCTGTTTTTGGGAGTGATTCTACCTGAAGTACCAGGGAGGTCAATTCCCTTCCATATCTCCCACTCACTCTAGGGAAAAATAGTTTATCTGACATTCACAAAATAAACACTGGTCTCCTCCAGAAGTACTGAGTGGTGGATCAGTACCAAGCTCTACCATGAGCCTGGTACTGATTCCTCCAACAGCAGGAGTTGTGCTCTCCTAAGTGGAATGTTTGGCAAGGATAAAACTGAGCCCATACAGCAGTGATCTCCTTGGGAAGAAGCACATTTCTGGGTGCCCTCTGGGAAGCTGTTCTTTGCCTTGCCACCTTACTCTTCACCCACTCCAGCAGTCCCACTCGTTCCCTGGGAGGCTGCAGACGGTTCTATGCATTTCCAGGCAGTGGAGGAAACAAGACACTCACCCCCAGTGCAGCAGCCAGAGGTGCCAAAATGCAGTGAGCCTGTGACCAGCAAAGACAGGCCCTGCCCAGAGCAGTGTGTGTTGTTTGGAGCCAGCCTGGCAGTGGCTGCATTGAGAATGAAAGGACTTGAATGTGGGACATGTGCTTGGTGAGAGCAGTGAAGTGCCTGGGCATGAAAGCTGGGGCTGTTGAACCTCCTCCCCTCTCTTGGCAGCCTCAAAATTGCTTCTGGTTTATGACTTTGGGGGTAAGAGCACGGTGAAACAGGTGAGTTGAGAAGTCCATCTGCCCCCAGAAAGCACACGTCAGAAATAAAAAGGATGAGTGGGAAAATGACCGACAGCAATGGAAGAGGCAGGTTTGGGAAACATCAGCAAAGCTGAGACCAGGTCCAAGCTGGTGCCTGCTCTGGTTGAGCCCTGGTTTTGATTTAAACCCCTAAAATCAGCTGCTGCAGACCGCGGGGTCCTTTCTCTGAGCAGCTTTTTTGGGTTCTATGAAAGAACTTCAAGCACCTCACGTGACGGCTGCAGCAGTGGCTGGGACTGGGGACCACCAAGGGTCCCCAGCAGAGAGGGCTCCCCAGGCACACCCAGCCCAGATTTTACCCCAGATTTTGGGGTAAAACCAGCCTGGTTGTGCCCCAGGGATCTAACGTCATGCAAAGCCCTTCTGCTGGGGAGCAGGAGGATGCTCCGGTTGAGGTGTGTGCCGATGGGGGAAGGATTCAGGTAACCACAGTCCCAGGCTCGTTTACCCTGAGCATTAGAGAGGGAGAGTTTGCTGTGAACACACTGATGGATATCTCCCAGCTGCCACTTTCATCAGGATTAAGTGAGCACCTATTAATTTTGCTCTTTTCCAACATTCAGCCGCCGTGTGAGAACGCTCCTTCTATCGCAAACAAATTAACCTCGATACCATCTACCCAGCCATCTTAAAGGGACTTAAAAAAAGAAAACCCCTAATCAAAACACTAACAACAAGGGCCAAGATCAATAATCTGGTTTTAATTATAAGTTTTCCATCGAGTGGCTCGCAGCAGGAGGGTGAAGCTGCGGCGGGGGCCGCTTGAACGGAGCCAAGGTGTGCTTGGGCTGCGAGCTGGGCGTTCAGACAAGGCTGGGTGGACACCTGCAAAGCCACCTTTGAAGCCTTTAGAGCCATAAAAGCACCGTACAAGAGCTGGGGGAGCAGCAAAGAGCTTCCCAACACCCCCTCCCAGGCCAGTGGAAGAGCAGAGAGACCTCTCTGGACGTGGCCAGACATGGGTGCCCCCATGGCAGGAGAGGTTTGCCTGCTCAGTCCTGAGGCAGACCCTGCAGCCCCAGGCAAACGTCAGGAAACATCTCCACAGTCCAACTGGCCAAGCTGCTGCTCTCCTGAGGAGGCACATCCACCCTCGGCGAGGGGCAAACACGCGGAAGGTGCTGGGGCTGCAGCTCTCTGGGATGGAGCTCCAAGGACTGCAGGTGACAGATGCTTCCAGATCCACGAGCAAACAGCCACGGGACAGCAGCCCTGAAGAGCCAGTGTCTGCTCTTTGGTCACCTCTGCCCTCAAAAGTCTCTGATTCTCAACCACGGGGTGACTCACGGAGGAAGAGGGAGCATCCGAGGAAGAAGGGAAGCAGGAGGCACAGAAGCCCAGCTTTGAGTTTTGTGAAAGCCCTTTCTCTCAGCTATTCTGTACACTGCAAAGGCACCAGAAGTTCTTTGATGAAAAAAAAAAAAAGGATGACAGACGTGGCTGGACTTTGTTTCCAAGCTTCCTCTGAAATCACACTTGGCACAGCAGCCACAGCCTGTTGAAAGAACATGGGAACGTGCGTGGCAAGAGCTGCTCTCAGGTTGGAGCTCTCTGGGCTTTTCTAAGCCATCTGGGGTCTGGTTTAGCTTGCAAGTCTGTTAAGACCCAAAGGAAAACTCAGCTCCTAACCCAAAGGTTCAGCTCGGGGTCGATGGCAGAGGAGTGGATGAAGACCTCATTCTTAATTCCTCTTGGTTAACAGCAGTGGGGAAAGATCTTTGCCACGGCAAAGGAAAACTCACCTGATCCTTTCCCATTTCCTAACTCCACTGCCTCATCTAGCTGGAAAAATTCTGCTACTATTTCCCATCTGCTGGAAAAGGAGAGACCCAGAGCAGGCAGAGCTCCGGCAGCTGATGAGTTTCTCAGCACTGGGTTATGCAACCCTCCTTCCAGCCAGAAGAGCAAGGCAGTGTTTGAAATGCTGGTGCTCTCCATCTGACCCTGAAACTGAAGTCCCACCTGCATTAAGTCTCCTCCCACCATGCCTAGGTGAAAACCAGTGTGCCCACCACCGTGTCCAAGTGGCAGTGGTGAGCAGTCTTAGACCAAACAATTCCGGTGCAAACACCACCTGCTGCAAATCCTCACCCTCTATGGAGCTCCAAAGCTTTGTGAGATTCAGGGACATCTGTCTCTCTCCTTTTTCCTTGTGGACCCAGCGAGGGCCTTGAGTTCTGCCCTCTTGGCTACCCTACCTAAGGCCCAAAGACCAGGCCATGGGGTGGGGGAGCACATCTCGATCGCTGACGAGTCTTTTCAGAGCAAACCTCAGAAGTCTTTCATCGCAGAGCTCTGCTTCCTTCCGCTCTGCTCTGCACAAACCATGTCTGAATTGCAAAGTGACACCCAGCCCTGATTAATAGATGTGTGGCACTGGGCCCCCACCCTCCCCACTTGTGTCAGGAACTGGGTTGATACGAATTAGACTGAAGAGTTATTGTTCACATCGGGCCACATGAAGCCATGCTTCGTCCAGAAGAGCAGAGATTGGAGGGAGGCTGGCACATGGCAGAGCAGGTTCAGATAGCTCTGAAGGTCAAGCCAACTGCACTGGGGAGAGCTAAAAGCTTTCTGTGCCAGGCGGGATCGTGGATAAAGCCGTGCTCTCCAAGTACTGGATGTAATCCAGGTGAGAGCCGTTACCCAGCGCTGCCTCTGGGAATGGTAAAATAAGACTCTGCACTGTTTCTTTAAAGATCTTAGGGAGTTTTACATACATTGGGGATCTAAATCTCTCAGTGCTCCCAGGGTGCAATATAAACTGGCTTGGGATACCCACTGAGGCAGGTTTGGAAGTGCCAGCAAGTCTTTCGTTTGTTCTACTGAAAGGGAAACTGAGGCCCCGGGGGAGTCGAGCCAACGTTCCCTAATTTGAATGCCTGATGTCAGGCAACTCATCTGCATGAAGAAATAATTTACCTTTTTTTTTTTTATTTTTTTATTTTTAAAATCAGATTAAAGTATTACAAGGTTGATCCCCTTCCAGACAGCTTGGTCGGCTGCATTATGTTTCAACACTTGGATTTTCCCCACAAAAACCACCCCCACTACATCGCAGAAATCTGACCGTTCGCCCGTGTGTGCTTACACAGGGGGCCTCGAAAATGGCAACACCAAAGAAGTATTTCCCACAAACACAAAAATTCCCTTTGAATATTACAGCTGTTAGATAAAATACAACCTTACTGCTGCATAATTAAAAAAGCCTCTGCAACTTTAATGCGCATTGCCCTTGATCATGCGGAAGCAAGGAAGAACAAAATCATTAGAAGCTAAATTATTCTAGTAGCCTATTATCATGGTGTAATCTTATTAAAGAAAATTCATGCTGGTGTAGCCTCTTACCTTCACCACTTACAGAAGAGCCATGTGGTGCAGTTCTGAGTGCACAGAGATAATAAAATTAGAGTGAATTATGCAGCCTGTGTATGGAAAAAGGAGCCCAATTCCACCCCTCGGAGGAGGGATGCTGACTTTTCTCAGGGGGGAGACACCAGTACTACCCAGTTATGATGCATAAAGGGACTATTCATTATTATCTGAAGACAAGCAATTTTGGAGAAGATCTAGGGGCTGCCAGTGCCAAAAAAAAAAATAAATAAATGGCACAGGTTGCTGCCACAGCTTGGCCAACAGCCAGTGCCAATCTCTGGCTCCAACAGCTTCCATCACTCCTCTGGCCGTGGGTGCCTGTCCCTGCCCACCCAACAGCCCGGGCACTGCCAGAGCATCCCTGACACAGCCAGCCTGGGCTAGTGGAAGGTGTCCCTGCCCACCAATTAGATGATCTTTAAGGTGCCTTCCAACCCAAAGCATTCTGTGATCCCAGCTGGAAGAGAGCACAGTGTCCCCCCCCCAAGCCGTGGCTGTCCCTTGGAACTTTGCTGTGCCACGCCAGGATTCTGCACCAAAACAGGGCACGGAAATCCCACATGGCCTGGGGGAATGATGAGGGCAAAGGATGCCACAGGAACATCCAGGCACAACAGAAGGCCCAAAGAAACTGTCAGCAGACAGGGAGGAGCAGACCTGGTTCTACAGCTCCACTTCCCACCACAACACCGCTGTGCACATCTGGCCAGGTCTGGCAGTGCCAGCATGGCCCGGACCAGCCCACCACGATGCCTCTACAGCCCAATCCAGCTGAGCCAGCTGTTTGGGGAGAGGATGGGTGGCACCATGGGTTTTGGGGGTTTGGGGCCAGCTGCTGCCTTTCCTAACCCACCCCTACAAACAGAGTTTAGCTGATCATGAGTTAGGGACACACAATATAGAGATTGTTCTGACTTGAACATCATAAGGGAGAAAGGTGTCAGTCCCCTCATCACCTGCTGTGAAAGACAGGCATGCAATGAAAAGCTTTCTGCAGATGTTAATTACAGTGGACTTAACTAATGACCAATTGGTCTTTTGATAGTATTAAGTTTCTACGTGTAATGAACTTAACTGAAGTATGGATTACAATCCTGCCCTAATTAAAACAAAAACATGTCACACATATTTAGCTATCGGAAGGAGTTTTAATGGCTGTTTGGGGTCAAACTGCTGAAAACATTAATGTGTTGTCTAAAGCCTGCAGCACTCAATTAGATTCTTCATCCAAGTGGAATTCATGTCACTTCAAAGGATGGCCAGATGAGGTTTTCATGTGCAGACAGAAATAGATGGAATACAGATCTGGACTGTTACTTCCATGCTGCCTCTCCTTTGCTCTCCAGTTGTGAGTCCTGACTTCCTCAGGCCCCTCCAGCCCCATGGCTTGGGGAAGAGCTGGGGACAGCTTGTATTTCTGAACCTTTTGCATATCTAATTTCTGAGAATATTGCCTGTCACTGCAGTAAGAGCTTTACCATTTTCTGGCTTGCTTTGAGCACAAAGGGCAGAGCAGGGAGGTCATTGTTACCCTGGAATACACGGGCAGAGATTAAACAACCCATCTTGCTGTCAGCAGCCACAGGGAAAAGGTGTTCCGTGTTGGTACATCAGTGGTGGCCAAGCAAAGCTGTGATCAGAAAAGTAAAGCAGAGCTCAAGAGACCACAGGGTTGGATTGCAGGAATCCAGGAGGTCAGGATTAAGCAGGGAAGAGCTCACAGCTCTTGTCTGTGCCGTGCTACAAGCTCTGCCTCTTGGCTTTGCAGCCCCAGGAGGATCTGACACACTTTAATCCAACTTTATAATGCCAAATGAAGAATGGATTGGAAACAGGACATTCTCCCTGGAAAGCACTGGACTTAATTTCTTCCACTCCTTTGGCAGCACCTGTTTCTGCATTTCTTTAAGACAAAACACAGAGCCCTTTCTTTTTCTCTGGATGCTGCCTGAGGCAGGATAAAGCTGTTTGCTGTAGGTGGTGTCTCCACCCAGCTCCTACCAGAAGTGACATCTTTACAAAGGCAAAAAGTCACCACTCCTGAGGCCTACCCAGCCACCAAAAAAAGGTATTTTCAAACATCTGTGATCCCTTTTCTCCCAGCCCTGACCTTCAGTTGCCTTCAGTAACCCTTTCTGTTTCTAAACCATCTGGAGATGTTTGGAAGGGCACAGAGGAAAAGCAAACTTACCTCTGAAGGGGAACAGGGTCCCAAAACCACTAGCCAGACCTGGGCAACTAAGGCACTGACAAGCTGGTGCATCATTTATTTGAATTTGGTATCATGGTTTGATTTTTGAGGAACAGCCCAGGGGATGTCAGTGATCCAGGTGACCCTGCATGGTCAGGTCAGACATGCTGCTGGACACACAGCAGAAGCTGGTGGAAGGAATCCCTCCCTAACCTGGCTTGCCCCAGACAGACAGAAGGACCTGTGGGGAGAACTGGACATGTGCAGCTCCCTTGTGGTCTCCTGGCCACAGCAGTGGGGTAGAGGCTCTGTAAGAGCAGCAGTTGCTCAAGGGCAGGGCTGGGGAGGAAAATGTGTGAGCTCAGGAAGAGCTTGTGGTTATGAGTCAGGGTGTCACCAAGCAGCATGTGAAGTGACACTTAGACCAGACTGAACTAAAGGTTTCCTGTCTTCAAAATATCTCATTTGGGTCACACTTGAAGCAAACCAAGCTCAGCACAGCCACACGGCAACACCTCAGTCCGGCTCACGACAGAGGTGGGGGACTTCTTGCAGCAAGCCTGACAGTGCAAACCCCTTTTGGTCTTGTTGTCACAGCACCTACAACAACACATCCATAACCATGGCCAAGCAGCTTCCCCAGCCTGTGATGCAGCAGCTTATCAGTATCTTTATGACAACTTTGGTCACCTCCCTCAACACGAATCACGGCCTGGGATGAGCAGAGCCCTTCCCAACCCCCATGAGCCACCACTCCAACCACTGCTGAGCCCTGTCACGGCACTGCCACAACATCTGGGGGGTTTTCACTTCCAGGATAATCTCATTTCAGACAGCCTTAACTGGCCATCTTAACCCAGTCAGTAACTGCTGTTTACTCAGGATATCAAGTCCTCCACTGTGCACACCTGGGTGTGCCCTGCACTCATAGAGGGAGGAGACTTTACACTAGAATTTGGAAGTTGGTTTAAAAATCCTACTTGCCTGAGGTAGGAGTCCATGCTAGGAGTTCATGAGCAAGGCAGAGAGGGTCTGGGTCCAGTGAGGGCTGCATTGCAACCACCACCTCTGAAAAATCGAGCAGAGAGGAGAGAACACTGAGGGAACAGACCTAATTCTGTGCCTATCAGGTTGCCAGGAGCTGGAGGGACAGAAGATGCTATAAGGTGAACTCATTAGCATAAGATAACATGACTCATGCACAGCTCAGAAAGGAGAGACTCTGCAGCCAGAAGTAGCCATGTCCAAACAACTAACACCCTGCAAATTAATTATGAAATAAAGACAAGGTTAAGGAGAACCTCTCCAGGGTTAAGGAGTGAATGGGACAGGCTGCCCAAGGCATTGCTGGAGTCCCCATCCCTGGAGGGATTTAAAAGACATGGAGATGTGGCACTTGGGGACATGGGTTAGCAGTGGACTTGGCAGTGCTGGGGAAACGGTTGAACTCTCTGAGGTCTTTTCCGACCTAAGTGACTCTACAATTCTAAGGTGATTCGACCTAATTCAAGGATAAAGACAGGACTTCAGGACACCACACCCAGTCGGGCATCCCAAAAGGCAGAGGCTGCGCTGAGGTGTTGTCCTGGTTTTAGTAGCCAGGATCAGTCATTTTCCTCACAAACTGCTCACAATGGTCCATTTACAGCAGCTGCCCAGGGCACACCCCACCCCTCAGGCTACAAGATGGGTGTTTAGGAACTTCTGTGAGATAAGGAAGTTTTCCTTCCTCCACACCCACCTGAGGGGTCATGTCTGCTCAGGGGCCAGCAGGGATGCCAAAAATA
>VXAU01005048.1:268923-323478 GCA_013399695.1 Formicarius rufipectus | reverse complement strand
TTTTTGTGGCACAAATAAATTTTCCTTCTGTCTCAGTGTATTTTGTGATCTTTTATTAAATTGTTATTCTGACTTACAATCCCATTCTGAGTCGGATACATTTCTCCTGCCGGTTTAACTCTGAACCAGCACAGGTGTGCACCCGCTCAAGGCAACTTCGTGCTCACCAGAGCAACCTGCAAACAACCACAGGGGAGCAACAAGAAAGCAAACACCAGCCTCCCAACAGAGCTGCCCTCACACCTCCCTTTGCTGGGCTCTGGGATGTAAAAGGAGAAGCCTGGAGCGCACGTGACTCGTGCACGTGCACGTGAGCGCACGTACTTTGTGTGTACCCAAAGATGGCCAAGGAACTCTGGGGAGCACTGGGAGAGGCAGCAGGCACCTGAGAGCAGGAGCACACTGCAGAAAAGCACCCTGAGCAGCAGTGACAAGATGCACTGAGGACACTCAGCTGCACGTTCCTCCACAAGCCACACAGTTTTGCTCCCAAGGTTTCTGTGCCGTTAATCCCATTAGCGACGGGATTTACACGGCGAGATGAGGAGAGGCAAAGAAGGGCTCAAAAGGAGATAACACAGACACTACTTCACCCCAGCCCCAGCTAATTTTCATGCAATTCTGGTTTCAGATAAAGAGCCTTCCCTGGGTTTTTGTACAAGAACAGCAATGCAGGCTATTCAAAGGGTGATAATACCTTTCTCCTGTAGCTAAAGCCTCCTGCTTTCTGTGCATCCTCAGGGAGCACGGCAGGGAACAAGGATGTGCCTTCAAGAGCTCTGGTGCCAGACTCAATCTCTTCTCCCTGCTCAGCTCCAGCTTTGGGGCAGACAATGGGACAAAATAATTTCAAGTGAAGCCTCACTTGCTAATTGCATTTTGTGCCCCCACTGGATTATGCTGAGAACCAAGCAGGAGCAGGCAAATTTATTTGGTATTATGGCTGTTTCAGGGAGTTATGGAGAACACTGAACATTGCACAGATTCAGTAAGGGCAAGATCAAGGCTTTGTTAAAGCTGAGTAAATGCATAAGAGCTTCACTGGAAACAGATGAGCTGAGTAATATCTTCAGGATTAACAGAACTGCAGCAACCATGTGTGGCTGTTTTCACAGACCCATTAACCAGATATTTGAAAAAAAAAAAAAAAAGAAAAAGAAAAACAAAACCAAGGAAATCCACTTTAGGTGAGATAAACTGAACCTGGACACATGTACAGATCCCCAAAAAAACCCAACAAGAGGCTTCTCACAGGCTACAACAAACTCCTCTTTCCCAAGAGTGCCAAGTGTGATCCCCCCTGAAACAGGAATGTGTGCTGATGTTTCTTTTACTAAAACAATGAAATTGAATGTTATTTCTGAAAAGTTTATATGAAGTTAAGAGAGCAGGGTAATCCCAGCCCCTTACAGCAAACCTCTGACACTTGACAATGCACACAAGAAGGGAGGTGCAACTTCTCTGGGCTGAGCTCTGTCCTCACATGTCCTGTGCTCTGGACACCCCATCAGGAACCATCTGACTCTGAACCATCTCCTGCCCCTCACTGCAATCCCTGGCTCAACTACAGAGAAAGCTTTGCGTAGATCTCTGCAGAATTTCAATGTAAAGGAGATTGCTCAAAGCAGGTTGTAAAGCATCATCCTCCCAATGCCCACTGTCCCAGCCAGGTAATGTGCTGCCTTTGCTGAAACAAGGGCATGAATTTTCCACACTTCCCCAAAACCAGTGGCCAAACCTATGAAGAACATGAAGAAGTGAGTCCTTGTCTGTCATGGCACAGCAAACAAATCTTTCTGTGAGGCTCCTTTGTTGCCTTTATGTGGCTTCAGCACAAACCCAAAGCCCCTGTGGCCTTTCTGTTCATATACATATATACATGAACAGTGTGGAACTAGACAAGGATAACTTCAAATGAAGCTGCTCTTGGATGGTTTCCTCATGGTTTTTGCAGAGCACAGGCTCCTTTTAGCTTTTCCCATCACTTTGCCCCATGTGTAGGACAAGGCCTCCCCCAACAGGGATGGACAGGATCTCCCCCTCCCCACTCCCATCAGACTCCAGCTCTCTGAAAACCAGAATACAGGATTTTGTTGCATGACTATAAATGGTGAACAGCTTAGAGCAGGAAGGATTATTTATTTATTCCTTCATTCCTCAGGGCATGCAAGACCAAATTCTGTCTCCTGAGACTGCATGTCAGAGCTAAGGGCTGTGGACTGGTCACTGGGGTGAAATCCCCAGGTATTTCTGATGGGGTGTTTTATTGTGTGAACCTTCCTGAAGCTACAAACGAGGAACACGTTTGGGACAGAGGGTTTGCCATTGCACTGCAGTGTTGTGAGAGAGTGCCCAGCTGTCCCTTCTCAGCAAAACTGCTAATAGTGTATTTTCGGTAGACTTCAGGTGCCTGATAAATCTTTATGTTATTGTCACCTGGTGAGGTCCCTCCTACCTCCATTTCAAGCTCTCCTCAGCTCTCGTAAGCAGGAGAACACCTGAATGGCCTCAGGCACTCTGATCCCTTCTTACAAAGCACCACGTTGGTTTTCTTTCATCTTCATTCCTCTATTCCCCCTTCTTCCCATAACTCCTGCTCCTCGAGCTCTGCCCACCCCATTCCCAGGGAACAGGATAACCAGTGACACAGTGACTGGCACTTGTCACCACTTTTCCCTGGGAAGGAAAGTTTTCCCTGGGAAAGAAACTTTTCCCTGTGTGCCAGGGTGCCACCATCCTCCCCTGGAGTACACAGCCAACCCCACCCCTGGCAAAGGGGTTTATTGCTGATGCTGGCAGATTTTGCAACACCCTGGGCTAAGTTTGTGCTTCGGAGAAGCCACGTGCTAAATTTCTGACGATTCCCTCCCTCACCCCTCTGCAGGAGGGATGTCTTAAGTGGAGCTGGGCTGCTCATCCTGGAGGATGCTGTTTGATTCCATGTGAGACAGGGGCACATCTGGAGGCTCCCAGCTGGTCCAGGCCCTGGTGTGCATCAGGTTGACAGCCCTTTCAGCCTCGAAGATCCCCCAAGGCACCAGCACCCCCAGAAAGGTGCCACCAGTGCCACCAGCATTTTTAGCAGTGCAGTGTGACCGTGCCACAGGAGCATCCACTGGCCTGGCTGAGCTTTCTGTTTGCCATCTCAAAGCCCTCAAGAGGGCTTAATCCTGTTTTCAGATCTAATCCAATAAACAAATGCATTATCCCCACACAGATTTACCTTTTTCCTGGAGTTCCAGCCAAGCTCTGTGTCACGCCTCTCTGTCAGACAAGGTTTTTGCAGTTGCCTTGCAAACTAAGGAGACACCACACTCCCTTCTCCACTGGGCTTCCAGCTCAGGTTCAGCCCTGACTGCAAAAGCCCAGATAGGCCAGGGACAAGCAAGAGCTTGGCAACAGGCACCAGCATCCTTCACTTAACACACAGTAATGCTGGAGCTGGTCATGTCATGGTGTGGACGTGATGCCAGTTCCACTGGGCTGAGTAGTGCAGGGGCACTGGGGCTGTGTCTGGGGCACGGGAAGCACAGGCTGAGGAAGCAAACCCCTTGCCCACCTCCTTTTCTGGGTGCTGAACACCCCATTTACATCTTTCTTTGGAGAGTCAACCAGACCTAAGCCTGCACCCTACTATTGAGCTACTACTACCCTAGTATTGAGCCAAACCACTGTTCTCACCAGGTAACCCACGAGGTATTTCTTTGCCTTCACCTTGATTCACATTCAAATCTGTTGCCAAAATACTGAAGATTCAGTTCCAGTTCCAGGATATAATCCCCAAAGCCCTGGTATTGCTTTCCAGGCTGAGCTTTGGACCATTCTGGTGTTAGTCCAAGAACACCGAGCTGTGTGCTCTCCCTCCTCCAGCACTGCTGCTCTCCAGGGCTTTTAGTAACCTCAGAGAGCTGACTTATCACAGGCATGGAGTCATCTTGCACTCAGCAGGGCCTTCTTAAACAAGAAGTCCTCAAGGCAGAAAAGCATCCTGTAGACTTTTCCAGCAAGACCTCCAGCATGGAGCACCACCAAGGTGTTGTGTGCTCTCCCAACAGCCCAAATCCTGCCTATCCTGGGTTGAAACCAACGTCACCTGGAGTAGGTGGGGACTGAAGAGTACAGCCCAAGGTTTGTGGGGTACCTATGGCCTAGTAAAGAAGGGAAGGTAATTCTTCCTTTTTCTCTGAACTCGAAAATAGAGCAGAAGACAAACCCAGCAGGAAGAAATTCCATCCCTTTCCTTTTAATTGCAAATAGATCCATAAAACCCTGCTAAGTCTACTGGCTAATGCAAGCGCTGGGAGGCAGCTGAAATACACTTCCCAAGGGCAGGGTGTGTTACAATCATTACATTTAAAAGCCACAGGGCTCTAACTTTAAAAGTAAAAACTACACATATGTTCCCTCCTCCTGTGTACTCACCCTCTGCTCCTGATTTCCTTCTGCTAATGTAGGGAACCTGACTTTGGAACAGTCCCACAGAGATCAGAAATGCTGGTGAGTCAGTGATCAAATTTTAAAAATGTGATGTGTCAGTGACTGGATTTTCAAACATGATGTGTCAACTGCAGTCCCCTGGTGAGCTAAACCTGCTGATCATGGGAAATCCTACAGGCTGGAATCAAGAAGAGGGATTTCTTCATGTCCAGTAGACCTCCAACAACTATTAGTTCTATTCACAGTCTATAAATAAAGATGAAATGCCTTTAATCTTCCTTCCTTCTTGCACTGCACATGCAAAAATTACACACATGTATATAAAGTAAACTAAAGTCAGACATCAAAACCTGCACCTGAAGGTCCATAATGATTTTCTCACAGCATTTTTTCAGGTGAGATTATGGTTGACTGGTCAAAGGAAAGCAAAAGGCAGGAACAGCAGGCACCCAGTCCCTGCTGCCAGGTAGAACACTGGGCACCACGCTGGGCTATGACGTGGGACACGTCACTCAATGCTGAAGCAAAAGAAATGCACAGCTTGGGGTGGTGTTTTTTTTAAGGGTCAGCTGCTTTAAGGAACTTGCCTTTTTTAAGGAATGTCCACTCCACAGTTGTTGGGAAATGGGTCTGTGGAGAACGGGACTGTAGGAAGAGAGCCCTCGGAGCAGGGGAACACGCTGTCTTTGATGCCATCTACTGGAACGGTGGCTCCAGGACCTGGGACCTGCTGCTCTGCTGGAGACCACAGAATTCCAGCTTGCTCCCTCTGGGAGCTGGATGTAGGCTTGGAAAGGCTGCCCGGCCAAAGGGATGCTCTGCAGGATCCCTGGATGCAGTGGGATTTCCAACAGCACATCCGAGGTTTGCAGAGGATTTCACAGCGGGGGTGCTGCTCCTGGGAGCCCACAGATTTCCAGACTAAACAGGCAAAGAGGCAGAGCCCAAGGAATGAACACTGCCATGGGAAAGGAGGGCAAAGAAAAGGGACTTCCTGGCTGCAAGATTCAATCTACAGGAGACTATGGCATCCTGGGAGGGGAGAAGAGGGACACAGCAGCCCTGTGGGAAGGGAGGAAGGGCTTTCTTCACTTCCAGCTACAGCCCAGTGGGGGTTCCTGTCTCTGAAATCACACAAAGCTGGGCTGTTGCCTGTCAATGACAGGAGAAACAAGATTTGGATGGTATGTTCAAAATCCCTGGGATTTTCCCATGAGGATGGACCAATTTTCACCAAGTCACTCCACAGTGCCAACTGAGTTCTCCTCCTCACCCATGTGCCTTTCAGTGCAGCAGACCAAGCAAGGCTCAGTTATGTCTTACTTCACTTATTTTAGTGCTGACTGTTCCCCTTCTGCAACACCCTGGAGGACCTGCAGGACCAAAATCACCAGAGGTTGTCTTCTGCAAACACTCTGCAAGACACAGAGACAGCACTTGGTTTTTATTTTTGTTTGTTTGTTTGTTTTTTGTTTGTTTTTGCTTGGTTGGTTTGGTTTTAATTCTATCTATTTTAGGAAGATATTAAATACCATCTTTCATCTCCTGGGGAGATTATTCAGGGGGAGTTGTGCCTTTTCTTGTAGAATCCCAGCAGATAAGACCAAGACTGGCACAGGGTTGGGCTTTTTTCTGTCCCAGCAATTATGATTTGCAGATAGGGAATCCCTGCCAAGTGTCCCAACTCCATGGCACGTGCTGGATGTGGAGCCAGCACTGCCCTGGATGGGAGGCCCAGCAAATCTCCGTTTGAAGGACACTTCTCCCACTTGACAACACAGCGACAGCCACGTGGTTCGATGACTAATTCTGGCCACTCCAGGGAGAATCTACCTGTGCCGAGCCCTCCCGTGCTTTTACAGCAGTGCTGTGTCTTTGAAAAGGTCCTCATCCATCTTTTTTGTATAGAAGATCCAGAAAACAAAGGGAGGAAAAGAATTAAGGAAGGAACAGCAGTGATGGTGAACAACAGGAGGCCGGTGAGCAAACTGCAAACTCGGAACAGATAAATGGAGAGAATAAACTTTCCTCCAATCTCCTGTCACTACATGAAACTTCCCTGGTATTTTTAAGGACAGTCAGCCAAGCCAGACAGAGAAGAAGCCTAAACTAACAGCAGATCTTTGTGTTCCTGTGCTGCCTGTACCTCCAGTCCAGTAAATACACAGTCCAACCAGCTGGTCCCTGCGTTCCTGTGCCAATAGGTTGTTCTTTCTCACTGTTTGTTCCTTGTGCACAGCTTGGACATGCAGCAGAACCAGGGTTTTTCAAAGGGAATAGCAAACATGCTTGAGAAAGTCACTTATTTGGCTATAAACCCCCCTCAAAACAGCACAGATCATTAGGAACTCATTTGGGATTTTTTGTGACTTGTGTAACTCCAAAGTCAGGATCCACCTCCACAGCTCGTTGCTGGCGGGGGGGGCTCATTCTGCAGCATGCCACGTGCTCCTGAAGGGACATCACAGGGAACAGCATCCCTGGGAGCCCACCAGGACCCCCAGCACGTTCACCCCGTGCCCAGCCCCAGGGACTCACAGGGAGCAGGGCTGCAGACCAGCCCCATCACGTGCCCGTTGCCTCCCAGCACAGAGCGTGGCACAAGAAGGACTCAGGGAACATACACACATAAAGAAACAAAGAAATAAAACCAGGGATCTGGGACAAAGATATAGAGAAGGAAAAAGGTGAGGAAAATGACAGGATGAGTGAAGACTGCGTGCACCTGAGATGTAAGGGGAGGGGTTGGCTGAGTGGAAAAAAAAAGGGAAATTCAGTATATTCTGCTCAGGGTGCCACACATAGCTTTGTTTAACAGATTTTGCTGCCAACAGCATTTCCTGGGCATCTGCCACGGAGAGCTGGGCTGACTCTCCATCCAAAAACAAATGGGACTGATTAAATCCTATCCCACTCTCAAGGATTTCCATAGGCAGGCGTCCTACACATTCCCAACGCAGCGATCTCACCGAATTCCCCCCGGAGCAATCGCTTTAGAAAACTGTTGTTTTACTGCCTCGTCAATCCTCTGGGAGTTTCCCACAAAGTACAGCAGCTCCTGGATTTACTTGGCAGCCTGCCTGTTTCCAGATGAGGGCCACCTGGGATGAGCCAAGCAGGCAGTGCTGGTGCAGATGGTGCTCGCAGGGGGCAGGAGATGGGTCTCCTCTCTGGTCAGAAACCACGGGTGCACATGAGCTGGAACAAGCACTGCAGTTTTTCTCTCTTGGATAGAACCCACCTGGCTGTGTGGATGGCTTTGGCTGGGAGTGCAGCAGGGCTCTGGAGCACAAGCTGTGCTGGTCCAGCACTCTCCTTCCAGCCCCAGATTCCTCTCCACCTACAGAGCCCACGGATGGCTTGGTTTGCTTTTCCCCCCAAAACTCTTCCTCCACCTTTCCCTCAAAGCTTGCAACGGAGCCTCATCCCTCTGATAAAGTCAGGAGGGTGGACACAGCCTGTCCCTGAGGCATTAGGGGCTTACAGCATCCTGCTGAGAATGGCTTTTCCTGGGAAGGACCTGCAAGATGTTCCCCACACCATCTGAAGGGGACTGAGAGGGAACAGCTCAGCCATCAGCAAGGAGGTCCCTACCCAGCAACATCACCCCGTGCAGCAGGGCAGAAGGGCACACGTGGGAACGATGCCAGGGTCACAGAGGGGACTGAGGGAAGGTTTGGATCACCCTGGTTTACCCAGAGCCACCCAGAGGTGGTTTCTGCCCCCAGGACCAGGGCATATGTTGGGCACTGCCCAAGAGCAGGCAGCCAGCAGCACGCTGGTGTCAGGAGGCAGCTGGAGCTGCTGGCACTGGTGAGGTGGCCGTGTCCACCCTTCCTGAACCTGGCAGGAGCAGACAGTGCCAGGGCTGGGACAAAGGACTCCATTTAGACCCCTCAACAACCGGGATTTGGGCTGCTCAGCATTCCCTCTCCTTGACCCTCCTGAGTGAGCTGCAGCCAGGCAGGGATGAGGACAACACCTGGAGTCTGAGCTGCAGGAACTGGGAGCTGCAAAGCTGTTTATCCATTCCCATCAGATCCAGTTGCTCCTTTTGATCCAGGAAGCATCTGTCTGGATGAAACGATGCTCTGCATTATTATTCAGCCTGGGTAAGTTTTAAACATTTCTATGGCAAACTCCACCACTTCCTCTTAATTGTCTTTTCCTTTTGGTAACAGGCTGTGCTTTGGCAGGGACAAAACCCCTGGGACTGGCCACACAGGGGTGTGGGAGGAGGGTGCCAGAAGCAGCAGTTGAGAGATAAATAATGTTCACTGCAGCTGGAACAGAGGATCCAAGGCACTGATGGAAGGTAAGGTCCCCCTGCAACCATCCTACCTAACATGTCTTAAAATGTGCTTCCCAAAACTTTCCAAGAGCAGCTTCTGAGAGAACCTGCGTTTACACTGCACAAAAAACACACTCCCAAGGCACAGCACAAGTACTGCCACAGCATTTTGTAGCTGAAAGCCATCCCAGGTCAGGATTTCAAGAACACCTTTGTCCCTTGTGACCGTGGTGTGAGATGTTTTAAAAGTAATTAAAAAACCCCCGAACAATCAGGAAGGAATCAATAAATGTGAAAGTGCAAGACCTGGTATGATTTTTGCCAAGGCTGCAGCAGGAAAACGATGAGACACAAAGACCTCAGCAAGTCCTTTTGATTTCCCACCACCTGGAGAGGCTGTCAGCTCCCAGGTTCAACAACCTGCCTACAGGAGGGCTAAATGTGGAGCAGAGATGGCACTGAGGGTACTAAACTCTGTTCTGGATGAAGGGAGTGCATTTTTTCTTGCTGTCCCCACCATTTTCCCAAGCACATGCAAAGATTGCTTCCTCTGTTTTGCTCAGGCAAACTGTTTTGCAGCTCCCAGGCTACAAAGCACTGATGTTGCCTAATAAATCACCATTTCCACAGCACCCAACACCTTAACCAAACTCCTGAGGACTTGGATGTGAGCAGGAACGTGAGCCAGACACCAAGGGGAGGGGCAGGGATGGCAGCACAGGAGCCGGGAACATGGGACTGGAAAGATACTGCTGTGGCAACCAGGGCACTGATGCTTCCTGATACACCCCCGAACACCCCCCCAAACCCTTCTCTCCCCTCTCCTGCCTCCCTGGTGACAGCACAGCAGACCTGGTGACAGGGCATCCCTCTGGGAAGGTGTACCAGGCCAGAGCCATCACACCAGTTCAGACAGGCAACCTGAGCTAATTGTCTATTCCACTTTCAACAGTGGCCAGTTTCTGACAGTGGTTTAGGAAAATGCAGGAGATTTTATATTAGAATTTATGCCCTGAAGGAAAAATGCCTTTTGAATTTTATTAGGGAGAATTTGGCTTGTGTCTTGAAGCACAAAGGCTTAGAGTGCTACCAAACCCCTTGCACTAAAACCCTGACTCAGAAGGAGGCAAAGGAAATTTTCCTCATGTGTTCTTCGGATCATTACTTGCATCTTTCAGGGTTTGTTGTTTAGGGTTTTGTGTGTCCTTGTAAAAACTCTAAAACCCCACAGTGCTTTAGGAGCTGAACAGGAAACCAAGGCTGTGCATTTCAGCTCCTGCTGCACTGGAAAAGGCACTGCCTTTTGTGGTAAGAGTAAATGCTCAGCCAAAAGGCAGCACAGCCCATAAAGCCACAAATGCAGACAGACCCAGAAGTTACGAACTTATTACAAAAAAGACCAGTAACAATTATTAAACCCCAGCCCATGCATTTTCCCCTAATATTAAATGCTGGCAGTAAAAGGGCTTCCAGGCTCTGTTCCTTTACCTGCCTTTTCACAGATTCTGGATAACCTCTGTTCTTTAATAAAACCTGTGTTGTTCCAAAGGGATTTTCCTTCTCGTGCTGCAATTCCTGCTTCTAACAGAGGTTTTGACAGGGCTCTGAAATGGGCAGCTGATACCCATGGTTTGGCACAGGGAAACTGCAGTCAACTGTCCAAATATGCACTTGCCACTGTGACCTTCCCTGCATGGGGACTTTCTGAACACAGATTGCCTTTCCTTATGGAGAATCATGGAATTGTTTGGGTTGGAAGGGATTTTAAAGATCAGCTCATTCCAACCCCCTGCCAGGGGCAGGGACGCCTTCTACTAGACCAGGTTGTTCAGAGCCCAGTCCAAACTGGCCTTGGACACTCCCACTGATGGGGAAATGCAGGGAAAAAACACAACAGGAATGCTGGAAAGAGGAAAAAAATAGACAGCTCCTGAAGAGGATATTGGAAGGAGCTTTGTTGCCTTTCTAACAGGGATCTTTCCCTTCCCACTAACAGCTGAAGCTGCCTACCAAGGCCAGGCACTTCTCACCTGCAGAGCAAGTGGAAGGAGAGCGTTTCAACTGATTCCTGCTGGTTTTTGGCCTGTGCCTCCCTGTGTTCCCATCTGCATTCCCAGTTCCCACGGCCTCTGAGCGGCGACAGTGAAAATAACCAGAGCAGCCCACAGATGAACTCCTGAGGATTCAGATGCCTGAACTGCACCTCCATAAATCCATCCCATCCCGTGCCGTAGGAAAGGGTTCAGGGTGTTAAACAAATAGGCAATAAATTTCAGAGGATTTGGTAAAATTAGGGTTTGTCGTTGCTTTTCCATTCCAAGGAGACTAATCTGGGTTATCATTACCCAGGCTACATCCAGGCTTTTCAATAGCTCCTCCACTGATAAATGAAGCGTTCACTCTCACCGATGCCTCTCCTTCCCCTGATGGATGCAGTGTGTTCCACATGGATGGAGAAATCTTTTCTTTTTTTACCTTTTACACTTGCTATTTCCAGGCACCCAGAGCACCAGCAGGTGTAAATCAGCACAGCTCTGCCCATTTACTTCACTCCTTAGAGCAGATGAGAATCCAGCCCCTTATTTCTAACCCCACAATCACAGATTGCACATAGGTGATCGCCTCCAAAATGAGTGAGGTAAGAAAAAGCCCCCCCAGACAAACACAAAAGATGGTAATTGCACAAATCACTTTGGGCAGGCAACAAAATGCCTGCCAGCTCCTTGGAAAAAGCCACTTTAATTAGGCTGATTTAAATGCAGACAGGTTTAGTTGGTTGTTGTGGTTTATTTTTTTTCCTTTCAACCGAGATCTTTGCACCCACTTTGTTCAAACAGGAGCTGGTCTCCATGTCCTCAGCCAAAGCCTGTCCTCTTGCTCCACCACCATGACAGAGGGGAAAAGCCACTTCAACAGAGCCTCTGGGAGCCCCCCAAAAGGGACCAGCACCTCTGGGGCCTGATGAAGGGAGGCAGAGATGCTTTTGAGACGAGAAAGGTCAGCGCTGCCCCGCAGAGGAGCAGCTTCTCCCTGTGCCCTGCCTCGCCGTTCCTCTGTGATGCCCAGGCTTTCCTCAGGGCACTGGGATTTTCTGAGTGCCTGGCCAGGGCCAGCTGGGAGCCCATCTGCAGCAGGGCTGAGCCCACACAATGCCCCCGTGGCAGTCACGAGTGGCATTTCCAGCATATGCTCGCACGTAACGCTCGAGTCCTTCCAAACTGAGCACGTGAGCACCCGACCCTGTGGCCACTGTCAGCTTAAACCTCCTGTCCCTGTGCGCACAGGGGAGGCAGGAACTCAGAGCTCTGCTCCAGCAATAAATGCATCAATGTTTGCATTTAGCTGCCAGAAAGGGATGGTAGAAAACCCCACGGCTGGCGAGGGGAAAACGTTTCTCTCCCCACACACGAGACCGTGCCCGCTCGGTGCGATTAGGTCTCAGTGTGGGGAAGGGGCATTGGGAGTGTTTCATTAAGCACTGCTCCTCAGAGTGAATGCAAATATGGCTCAGTTCACGCTCTAACTGGCTTTTAATATGTAGTACTTTTATCTGAATGGTATTTGACAGCCTGTGCTACGTGCGGCAGCGCCGGCCAGCACTGTGTGTCTGCCAGCGCCTTTGGCCACCACCTCACAGCCCTTGAGCCCACTCCCTCCTCCCAAGAAAACCCCATCTCCAACTCTGACTGTTGAAACCCCAGGACAGATATCTAGGGATGTGTTTTCAAAAGAAACGCAGCCCTAAAAGCTTTATGTGCACAGAAACACAGCTTTGTACAAACCTACTGTATCATGAAGCTCAGGGGCTGCTGAGAACAGAGTGGTCAGTCATGCCAAAAATTGCAGGAAGGGACTTTTCAAAGCAAAAGTCCATTTGCTTTGGTAAAAGGCAACTCCCCACCTCTCCACATAGTTTAAAGATGACAAGGAAGTGGAGTGTTTGCTAGAACATCTCAACCAGCAAGGAAAAATAAAGTGCTCTGTCTGCAAGAATAAGAGTTGGCTCCTCCAGCGTGTGCTCACTCTCACGTCTGTCAGCTCCACTAATTCTCCGTGGAATGATGGGCCCGTGCTGGAGCAGCTGGCCAACAGCAGGACTGGCATTCACCACTGCAGCACACCAGATTTGTTCCAGCTGCTCAGGTTCAGGTCCCTGCTGTTCACACTGCTAGTTCTGTTAGGCTGTGCCTAGCAAAAACTATCAGGGATCAAAAGGTAAGAAGATTCAGCCTGGCTGCAAATAGAAATTCGTCTCTCAGACAGAGAGGCTTCAGGCTTACACAGAAAAATAGGCAAACTATGGAAAAACTGTTCAGGCTCCTCTCTGGGCCAGGTACTTAAGCCTAACATGGGAAGTAAATTCCTGACCCTGCCCGGGCCATCATCTGCCTTCCACGGGCTCAGCCAATGCCAGTGAAACACCTTTGCAATGACAGACATGTCATTTCCCAGCAGACATTCCCAGAAATATCCTTGTTCTTAGTCAGACAAATCCTACCCAAAGGCTGATGCAGTGAGAGGCAGCTCATCTGCACCTGTTGCTGTGGTAAATGTCTATAAACCAGCTTGTCTGTAAGAAAAGTTTCACTGTCGTGACGATCTAAGGGCATTAAAACCCCAAGAAGGAAGGGCTGGCACACCTGAACCCTATTCTCAGTATCTAACTAAATAAATTGGTCTCCTATCAGATGTCTACATTGATATGGTAAAACTCTTTCCCTCTTTTCATTACCCGAGTTTGTTAAAAACGCCCAGCATTATGCATGAAATCAGCTCTTGACACAGTGTTTACACAGCAGCAGCAGTTTTTTTCAGCTTCACTGGGGATTCAGGGACCAAAGAGTGCCCACGGTTGTGCTTCAGGCAATTTTGCTACAACAGCATTATAAATACGTAATGAGAACTTAAAAGGCAGAAGGAAAACACATAATGGAGACATCGCGTTTCACACCGAGCTTTCATCGTCTGGAAAGAGCTACACGTCTCAGTGTGCACTCATCAAGCTCCAAGGGAAAGGTGTCCTCGTTAGGGGATGAGTCTCCTGCCAGCATCCAAAGGGAGAAGGCACCAGGTTCCAGAGGAAAACAGCTACCACGTTTTACACACTGCTAAAGAAGACAAAGCAGTTTAGTGCAGAAATAGGAGGAACTGTGTTCAAGCCCTTTGGAATTAGAACAACAACAGCAAGGTCATCCGTGCCACAGGGGCACAGATCTGGAGCAAATTCCTGAAAGTCAACCTGGGAAAAGCTGCTTTCAAACCAGAGAGCTGAAGCCAAGGGAGGTCATTCAGCACCTGGCCACCTCAGATGATTCCACAGCCACCACGAGCAGCATCCACACACCTGTAAGTCTGAATCGAGCAGATTCAAACAACTGCTGTGACCCAGAACCCCAGAAACCACTGGGTGGGCTGATGGTCAGAACCCTGAGTGCAGCTCAATAACTTTAGGCACACTTAAAAGGGAAAAACTGTGTCTTTATGGGACAGACTCTGCCCGAACAGGACCTTTTTTCCATTTCTCATTTCCCCTCCAGTTATACACAAACAACACTCCCAAAACTCTTTTCCAACATGCAGCTCCCATCCTTTTCCTCCCTTTTCAGGTCTTTCCTTCCCCATTCCCTCTTTCCCCTGCTTCATGGCCACAGCCAATGTGCCACTTGACTATCTGCTGACACATGCATTTAACACTTCTCCATGCAAAGCTACGAATTTAGAAGCTTTTCCAACTTCCCCTCTGGGTGATGTCACCCTGGGTGGGTGCCAGGCTGCAATATGAGTGAAAATCCTTCACTTTGGGGTCAGACATCCTCCTATTTTTAGGCCTGGTTTCAGTGTCATGCAGCCAACACTGAACAGTTCATGTTATCCCCCAGCAAATGCCTGCCATGCTTTGGCCAGAACTGGGTTTTGGGGTTGGTGGAGGGGCTCTGCAGCACAGGAGCCCCTTCCAAAGGCAGCCGCTTTGCTCACCACGGTGCTCCAGCAGCTCACAGCGAGATTAAACCCACCTGAAGCTCTCACCCTCCAAAATTTCACCTGCAAATCCAAACCCAGGGCTGGGATTTGCTCAGGCACTGAGGAGCACTGCTGGTTTCATCCTGCCCCATGGAGCCTCTGGGAATTCTCGCTGTGAGAAATACATCCCCTCCAGTACACGTTGGGAAAGGGAAGGGGGATGCAGAAGAAGCAAAGGGTGTTCCGTGAGTCTGTGAGCTCTCACACACTTGCCCAGCTCTGACAGCTCTATCACCCACCCATGCCTTCCCAAATTCTCCTTAGTGGAGACTCACGTAATTATTTACATTGGAAAAGCCCTTTAAGACCAACAAGTCCAACCACTAACTCAGCACTGCCAAGCCCATCATTAAACCCTGTCCCCAAGTGCCACCTCTACATATCTTTTAAACCCCTCCAGGGATGATGACTCCACAACTGCCCTGGGCAGCTGTGCCAAGGGTTATCAAGCCTTTTTGTGAAGAATTTCCCCCCCAATATCCAATCTAAACCTACTCTGGCACAACTTGAAGACATTTCATCTTATCCTATTGCTTGTTACATAGGAGAAGAGACTGATCCCTACCTTGCCACAATCTTCTGTTCAGGAGCTGTAGAGAGCAAGAAGGTGCCCCCTGAACCTCCTTTTCTCCAGGCTGAGTGCCCCCAGCTCCCTCAGCTACTCCTCATCAAACCCATCACATTAATTTCCCTAATTGCAACACCCTGATCAGCCAAAGCCTGAGTTGTGCTTTGGCCATTGAAGCAAGTGATGTGTTGCTGTGGGTAGAGCTGGTCCCCACCAAGCCCAGCCTGGGCAGCTTCCCCAGGGCACATCCAGCTCCACCTGGCCTTCTTTAGGAATGAGATGACTTACACCTACAGGTGCAGAGGTCACCTGGGCAGATTCCAACCTCAGCTGCTGTTGGGAACAGGACAGGGTGACTCCCAGCCCTTCTCTCTGCAGGAGCACAGCCACTGCCTGCAGCACCAGATCCTCCTGCATGGCATGGCCAGGTTTCCATGCAGGGACAAGCTATGGAATTCTGCTTAAAAGGAGACTGACAACAGTTACTGTGGGTTGGGAGTGAGTGGAAACTGGAAGGACAGACCTGACATCTCCTCCTCCCCTTACAACCCAGGGAGCAACTGGGAATGGAAAAGCAGTGGGAGCTGTGAAATAAAAGCACACACTGGCATCAGTAACATGCAGGAAACACGACCAAGATCCCCTTCAAAATGATGGAGCGAGTCCCTGAAGGCATCACAGAAATTATATCCAATGGGAATGAGCCTATGGACCACGAGCATTAGACCCAGGTGATCCCGTGGGCCATTTCAGCTCAGAGCACAGCTAAGTAGGACAAAGCTTTCGAGATGAGCTGCAGATCCACCTGAGGTGCAGCAGCAGTGGCTCTCTGGGGCTCCCCGTGGCTCTGAGACCCAGCCCTGTTTTTAGGGAGGCTGATGGCTCGAGTTTAAGGACTTGACAGGATGCAGACCCCGTGCAGGAGCACCATCCCCTCGTGCTGAATGAGCTCATGTCCCAGCAACCCGTGAGCGGGCAGGGTGACGTGTAACCATACACGCTGCTGACAGCGACTGAAAACCACAGACAAGCGAGACTCGCAATCCCTGGGGGCAAAGTGTGAACTCCAGTGACGTCCCAGGCCAGCTGCAGGCTGTCTGCACCCTGCCAAGGGCACGGGCAGTGCTGCCAGGGGCAGGGCAGACCTTCACCCAAGCCCCTTCTCTCACATTGCTCTCCTGCTCCTGCTGCAGTACGTGAGCACTCACACACCAGAGTCGTGCAGTGTTTGCAGGAGACATGAAGCTGGCACCACTGGGTGCTTTATTTTTAACTCTGGGCAAGTCACACCGTGCCTCCCAAAGGGGATGAAAACCAGGCAGCAGCCCCAGCCCAGCAGGAGCAGCTGGAGGGCAGCAGTCCCCATGTCTCGTGGCTGCTCCCACAGCCTCAGTGGGCTGGCAGCCCCACTCCCACACATCCCAACAAACACCCCTGTGGCTGCTGGAATCACAGAGTCACACAGTGCTTTGGGTTGGAAGGGACCTTAAAGATATCTAGTTCCTGATCTCTTCCACTAGACCAGGCCACTCCAAGCCCAGAAGAAACTGGCTGTGAACACTTCCAGGGATGGAAGGCAGCCACTCTGGGTTGGTTGGTTGGTTAAACACACTCGTATAGGAAAAATAAATGTCACTAGCTAAGCCTGCAGGGACCCTCCAGCATCCGTGGGCCCCCACAGCACAGCATTAAAGCAGGAATACCCCGTGGTTTTGTGCTTGCAGGGTGCCAGAACAAGGTGCTGCTCCAGCATCGTGGCTCCTGAGCACGTTTGCAGCACAAGCAAGAGCCCAAGCCAGGAGATTAAATTTCAGATATTCAACCATTTGCTTCAAGGGAGTTACACCAGCAGCTGACTCGGCCTGTCTCTCTCTCAATTGCTTCCTTCTCCCTTTGCAAACAATGCTCTTGCCTTGGTTTTATCAATCAGAAGAGTCTCCCCTCCTGCCACACTCCCCGAGCCGCTCACTGAGAGGACTCCATGCACCAAGGAGGATATTCAGCGACAGGAAAAAGACATGCAGAGAAGAGGAACCTGCTCTTTAAGAAAAGGAAATCTCTAGTGAAACCACAGTTGTGCAGCTGTCCCAGCTGTGCCCTTTCTGCAGCACGTTTCAGCACACTCAGTTGCATTTTTACGGAAATAAAGATGCTTGCTGTGGGTTTGGTATCCCTCAGTGCTGTCAAATCCTGGACAAGCCGATGCAGCTCACCCTTCTGCAAGGGACAAGTGTTGAGAAATGCTGCTTCACTGTGGAATTTTTCCCCACAGACTTGTGCAGGCACAGAGGAAAGGCCTCTAAGGGTATAAATGAGCAAAGATGATGCTCCCTGTGCCATCTCCTAGACCGCACTGCTCGGGTCACGGATGTCTGCGGTGACAAACACACGCTGTGGAAACCCTGGGAAGCCCCTGAGCTGCCTCCTTGCAGGCGGTGCTGCCACCAACACCTCAGCTCAGGAACTTGGGATGTGCAGGGAGGAGGGAAATGTGCTTTGGAGGGATCTGGTGTTCCTCAGGTTGATGCAGGAGCACACGTGGCTGTGTTGGTGGAGGATGGCTGCCAGCCCAGGCTGACAGGGCACCTGCCACCAAGACATTGAGGCACCAGAGCAAAAGGGAATGAAAGCAAACTGACCATCAGCTTTGGATGCTGCCAGAGAGGGTCTAGAAGGGATTTAATCTCATACATCAAGACCAGCTGAGCCACGTGTACTCCCAGGTCCCACTGCCTCTGGCTTCAGGTAGCAGGTAGCACCTCCTCCTCTCCTCTTCTTTCAGCCCTTTATCAGCTTCAGAAGAGGAGGAATGGAAACCTGAGCTGTCTCTGCTGCTGCATGAGCTGGGTGGATGTGAAGCAAGAGGGGAAGCAAAACTGCAGCCCAGGCTGACGTGGTCACCCCCATCTTGATCTGCAGAATGCACACTGTTCTCCTTCCCAAGTGCTGGAGATGAGACAGTTGATTAGAGTAGGATTGCTGTGGAAAAGTCAGGCATTAGACAGGCAGAGAGCAGACCTGTCAACACTGCTGAGTGGTACTGCTTTTCCCCCACTGACATGATCCATCCCTCCCTTATTTATCCTCCTCTCATCGCAGACTGATCTCTTTTCTGATATCCACACTAATTCTTTCAGAAGAACCCATGAGCACACACACAGCACCCAGAATGGCTACAGCCTGAGCCCACTCTGCTTCCTCAGGGTTTATTATGGTACCAACAAATAAATTTACTTACTAATAAAAAAACCCTCAAACTCACATTTCTCTTTTAGACTGAAGATCATTAAATTTATGCATGAGCTACAAGGCAGAAAAACTTTCTACTCTCCCTTGCTCCTTTTAGGTGTGTTTTTAGTTTAGGTATAATCTGAATTTAGACTAGATAGGAACAGAACAGACTAGTTGAAAGGGACCTACAATGATAATCTAGTCCAACTGGTATTTCTAATATAAAATAATAACTTTACTGGAGGGTAAACTCTTGGCTATGTTCTATTAGGAAACAGAAATACTCAAGACAGGTGAAAGATGATTCCTTAGAGTCAGTGGGTAAAATTTTCTGCTTTCTGAGTTCAACACTTAGAGTTCAAGAAGAAATTCAGTAAGTATTCCCAATGCAACGTGTTATGTTGAGCCCTATACTGACAAGGGGATGGTTGGATTATCAAAGAATTCCTGAATGGTTTGGGTTGGAAGGGATCTTAAAGACCACCAGTTGCACCCCTGACCTGGGCAGGGACACTTTCCACTAGCCCAGGTTGCTCAAAGTACTGTCCAACGTGGGCTTGGACACTCCAGGGATGGGGCAACCATGCTACAACAAGAACTAAACCTTCTCATAGGCCACTCATTCCTAAAGCACCAGATACTAAAACTATTTTCCATGTCTGGACGCTGGACTGTCCTGGGAAATCATAAGGCTGTGGTCAGATGAACATGTGTTTGCCAAGGCACTGCAGTGTTTGCTCTGAACTTCCTCTGCAGAGCTGATTCAAAGATTATGGTAACCAAATTGATAACCAAGTGAGAAGATCCACACATGGACAAAGCAAACCATGATCTGAATATGCAAGAAATGCTGATAAGGCTGTGCCTTTGGACTGCCTGCAATCAGCTGTCCTGCTCAAATGAACACTGACTTGCTGACACTGGGTTTTAATAAGCATTGCTTAAGACATTAACCAACATGAATCATAACACAGCTTTTCACAGTGCAAATATGGTTGGGAAGATTTTCCATTTAGTAATTGAAACAGGCTTAATTACCAGGATTTGAGGCCGTAAGAATGCCTCTGGTTGTGTCTCAGCACAAAGGGAGTGTCTCTGCCTGCTTGTTCTCATTACACACTGCTGCTAGGATCCATGGAGACCCAGGAGATGGGAAAGAACTAATAAAATTGTTCATCTTGGTGTGGTTGGTAATTCAGGAAGCAAGAGAGGGAGGGCGGAGGGATGCTGCTTCTCTGCAGAGCAGTGAGAGGTGACTATTCCTTTGTAAAAATTGTCATGACCTTTTATTTACTTACACAGTAACAGCAGTGAATTTATCTACGGATGGAAATCTGGGTTTTTTTAGTAATACTTTTATAACCTCATTTAAGAGGTTATCTTAACAACCCAACATGGTTTTCTCAATCCTCAATCAGTTGATGATGGCAGCCTAAGAGACCTTTCCTCTGCCCCAACCTTTGCCTTGATCACATCTGGCTTTCTCAACTGGCAAGCCAATTTCCCATGAATCCATACAAATTCTGAATGTTTTCTTCAGTCAGACAAGAGGAACAGATCACAAGCCACCTTAATAAGGAAGTTGGGATAATCACTGTCAGAGGATAATTAAAAAGCAGGGATACATGAAGTAATGTGATCCAGCTCTCCCAGAGAACAGTGGCAGAGCTGGAGGGAGGTGACAACTCTCACAGGCCTTGGTCACCTCATCCTTCAGCCCTGGGGTATCCTTCATGTCTGTCACAAGGCAGCTCAGGGATGTTGACACCCATATCAGTATCAGCCATGGCCACTAGATAAATCCCTAATCAAAGGCAGATAGTCCCACGTGGGCAACGAGGGGGGATGAACCCACAGTGCCAAATTCTGAATGACTTCAGAGCTCACAGAGGAGCAGAGGCAGTGGGTGTCACCGCCATGAATATTCCTGGCTACCACTGCGAGGTCTCTACCTACAAATCAAGACCTGTAAACAACAAGGAGAAGGGGGTAAGTAATTCTTACCCCCTGCCAAGAACCATGGGCAATTTGACACCCTGACACACCTGAAAGGTGTTTCTTATGTTAAAGGAAGACAGTTGGAAGAGCCTCAAAGTCATGTTTCTCTGCTCTAACTTGCAGGGTACAAAGAGGGTATTACACAGCACTGCAGAATCAATAGCTATTGTGGGAGTCATTGGTTTGATGTCAAGGCCAATTAGCTGCAAGTGGAATTAGCACGTGCCCTGGAAGGGAGGACAAGTACATGTTCTTCCCCAGATGGGAAAGGTGTTGGCTCTGAAGGGCCTCCATGCAGGTGTGCACAGAAACTTGGGCATGAGCATCACATTTCCCAACGCTCACAAACCTCACAACAGCTTCTTCCCTCAGCACTCAGGGACCTGCAGAAATGGCCTGGTCTGTCCTGCACATGGGACAAACTGAGAGAGGATGAACCTGCAGACCACACTGACCTTTTGCATTGGGATTTTATATCTGAGAAAGGCGATACTTGGCCAACCCAACCACTCACCCCGTGTCAGAGAACCACGATGGCTGAGGTCACCTCCACACCCCATTTCATCCCTGCATTTTCCCACTATTGCCCTGACCTGTGCCAGCAGAAGTTTTATTCCATGGTGTAGCTGGAATTTCTTGCATTTCTTGGGTTAATCCATGCTATGCCTGGATAGCTACTGTGAAAGGGTTCAACTCTTGAGAATAAGCCCTGCTGGAGGAGTAGGAGCTTCAGAGGAGAAAAGCATAGATGCATGAGTGAGGAATAGGCAAAGTTTGTCACATAAAAGGAAATCAGCTGCACAAATGTTACTAAACTTTAAAGATGCAAAAGAAACAAGAGAAAGGAGCCAACTTTCAGGACCTCCATGCACGGTGGTGCACTTGTTTAGCTGAAGTGAGGCATCACTGTCGGGGTGAAAATGGGGAAAAAAAATACTCAGGGTTGCAGAAACACTGAGATAACTTTTTCTGAAGTGAGGCACCACTGCCAGGGTGAAAATGGAAAAAAAAAAAAAAGAGTACTCAAGGCTGCAAAACACAGAGACAACTCAGTGGGGGTGATCACTCATGTCCCGAGCTGCAAGATTCTCATGGCAGTGGGGTGGAACCAGACGGTCTCTAAGGTCCCTTCCAATCCAAACCATGCCATGGTTGTGTGACTCCATGACTGAAACCCGTGGCAATCCCACTGCACCAGCACCCCGCAGCTCCAGGAAAACCCTGACAGCCCTGAGCGTGACAGCCCTGCAGGAGCAGCCCCAGGCTGGGGCTGACACTGGTGTGCACGAACCAACGGTGCCATCCAGAGGTGCTCGGGTGCAGCACACAGCTCTGCACCACCAACAACTAAAGGCAAAGACAGGGCCTGCGCAGAAATCTTGCATTTCTGACCTTAAACTGAACCCACCATCAAATAATTACATTTACTGCTATTTTAAATTTATCTTGCACCTTGTCCGCGAGCTGCTTTTTGCTGACCATGCTGCCCTTGTTGCCCACACAGAAACAGCTCTGCAGCGTTGAACATCCTGCTTTGCAGAGGCTGCTGAGCTTTTTGCGCTGGAAGTCAGCCTGAAGAAGACAGAAGTTCTCTATCAACCTGCACCTCAGGAAGTTTTCCATCACCCCCACATCACCAGAGGTGAATCAGAGCTGAAGTCAGTCCAGCAGTTCACTTATCTGGGAAGCATCATTTCCTCGGATGGTAAGATTGACAAAGAGATTGACAACAGCTTAGCAAAGGCAGACAGAGCTTTTGGAAAACTCCATAAAAGAGTCTGGCACAATAAACACCTGAAGAAAAGTACAAAGATCAGTGTCTACAGAGCCATCGTACTGTCTACTCTTCTCTATGGGTCTGAATCTTGAGTCATCTACCGCCACCACCTGCGACTCCTCCAACGCTTCCACCAGCGCTGCCTCCGGACAATCCTAAACATCCCCTGGTCCGATTATGTGACCAATGTGTCCGTTCTGGAACAGGCAGAGGTCACACATGTGACTGATGTGTCCGTTCTGGAACAGGCAGAGGTCACACATGTGACTGATGTGTCCGTTCTGGAACAGGCAGAGGTCACACATGTGACTGATGTGTCCGTTCTGGAACAGGCAGAGGTCACACATGTGACTGATGTGTCCGTTCTGGAACAGGCAGAGGTCACACATGTGACTGATGTGTCCGTTCTGGAACAGGCAGAGGTCACACATGTGACTGATGTGTCCGTTCTGGAACAGGCAGAGGTCACACATGTGACTGATGTGTCCGTTCTGGAACAGGCAGAGGTCACACATGTGACTGATGTGTCCGTTCTGGAACAGGCAGAGGTCACACATGTGACTGATGTGTCCGTTCTGGAACAGGCAGAGGTCACACATGTGACTGATGTGTCCGTTCTGGAACAGGCAGAGGTCACACATGTGACTGATGTGTCCGTTCTGGAACAGGCAGAGGTCACACATGTGACTGATGTGTCCGTTCTGGAACAGGCAGAGGTCACACATGTGACTGATGTGTCCGTTCTGGAACAGGCAGAGGTCACACATGTGACTGATGTGTCCGTTCTGGAACAGGCAGAGGTCACACATGTGACTGATGTGTCCGTTCTGGAACAGGCAGAGGTCACACATGTGACTGATGTGTCCGTTCTGGAACAGGCAGAGGTCACACATGTGACCGATGTGTCCGTTCTGGAACAGGCAGAGGTCACCAGTGTCGAGGCCGTGCTGCTGAGAACGCAGCTGTGCTGGGCAGGGCACGTCTCCAGGGTGGAGGATCACCCCTCTCTAAGATTGTGCTCTACGGTGAACTCGCCACCGGCTGCCGCAAGAGAGGAGCCCCCGAGAAGAGATACAAGGACTGCCTGAAACAACAACACCTCAGCCTTGGCCATAGTGACCACCATCACTGGTCCACTCTGGCCTCCAGTCGGGAGACGTGGAGACACACAATCTATAACGCTGCTGTCTCCTTTGAAACCACACGCAGAATCAGCCTGGAGGAGAAAAGACACCGCAGAAAGAACCGGGCCCTGACAGTCCCACCTACGGAGACTTTCTGCTGTGCCTTTTGCAACCAGACTTGCCCATCTCACATTGGCCTCATCAGCCACCAGCGCTTGCAGCAAGCATGGGGAAAACCCTCCCAAATCTTCATTCGCAAAGTCTGGCCATGTTGATGGTCATGATGATGAAATTCATCCTGCCCGTGGCTTGGTTTTTATCATCTCTCACAATGTGTTTTGATTTTCTAAGATGCCAAGTAAGTTATACTTAGAAATGCTGATACACCTCTGACCTCTCCTGGCAAAGGAGAGTTATTTCATTTTACTCCCAATAACTAACAGCAAGCCTGGCACCAAGTGGGAAATGGAGACACCCATCTGTATTTCACTGCTGTGCAATAGTACATGGATCCAGATAACACCAAGCACACACTGAAATAGGAAACAAAACAGTGGAAAACAACCCAGAAGAGCTGGTGACTCCCCTCCAGCTGTGAAACCATGACTCAAACTTCACACCAGAAAATGTTTTTCCAGTATATGGTTATATAAATTTATGTGTGTGTACACACAGTTTATGTCAGCTGCCTGAACAGTTTGAGTACAGCATCACCTCTGGCATATTTTGGGATGGGCAAGTATGGCCCAGCAGCAAAGGTTTGATTTACCTCTGTGTGCAGAGATCCCTCCTTCACTGGCACCTGTATCTGTGTGATGTTATGATGTGGATTCACAAAGTGAACTAATATCAGAATAAAATCAACCACCGAACCCTTATTTTATCCTTTTGGAAAGTAATGGGATTAGAATGATAGAATCATGGAATGTCCTGAGTTGGAAGGGACCTATATGGATCATCAAGCCCAGCTCCTGGGAGTGCACAGATTACAGACAAATAATGTCAACAGCACAAATGATAAACTTAATTCTTTAATCTTTGAGGTTTTTCAAGCTTTATTGAGATAAATAACTGATTTTGAGGTGTACTATCTTAAAATGATAAAAAATGCAATACAATTCTGTTTTTTGGGTTTTTTTTTGTCTAAGGAAAACTTACTGGTCTATTAGAATCAAGACACTGGATATTATTTTATGACCTTACAGAAACTAAACAGGAAAATCGAGAAACAGGTCCTCCTGAAAACTAACCAAATAACTGTTCAGAGAGTTTGTGGAAAGCACAACTTTCATGTGCTCTATCCCTCCCCAAAAGAGCACCCTTTTTTTACAGTCTCAGGATTTGAAAAATGAAGAAAAACTGTAAAAATCCAAATGACATCAGAGGGTGTGGCTGAACCTACTGCAAGGAGGCATGGTCATGGTTAAGAGAAGATGGTTAAGAGGAGATTTTGAGTGTCGTGGGATCAGAATGTTAAATGTAGAGACTGATGTCTGCACCGCATTTGGAGTCACCCTGAACACACCTCAACCCAAACCCAGCCCAAGCACCTGATGATGCCTTCACTTCCCACCAGCCAACCCTGGCCCTGTTTATAGGGGCACTCAGGTCCCCCACCAGCAGCTGCAGGGAGGTGGGTCTTGGGAAAGCTCAGTGAAAGCACAGGGTCGTGGAGACACCTGCACAGAGAAGGGCTTGGAGGGACATTTGGAAGTGCTGAGGATCCTGCACTCTGGTAAGGCAAGAGCTGGAGAAACAGCTCTCATGTTTCAGACACCTCAGTGCTGAATTCAGGTCTGGAGGGAAGGGCAGACACGGGGAGTCCTTCATAAAGCTGTGAGAGATGACCCAAAGATGACAGAGATTGCTGAGTTGACAGTCTAATTTTATAATCCTAACCCTGCTACAAGTTTCAGGCACGTCTTAACTCAAGTGCACAACACTGTCGTGCAGCAGCAAGGGAGAAAAAAAGGAGACCCCAGGAAACACAGAGGTTCTAGGCACTGTGATGAAAAACATACAGCAGTAATTCAGCAGAAAATATGTCTCTAGAAGATCAAAGACACTGTGCCTTCCCCTTCCTGCCACTTTGACACACACAATGTTTCCCCAAAGGAAAAAAAGTCACCATCCATCCAAAGATGCACAAGCAGACAACAAATGCAAGTGTGCATTGACACCAGCAGGAAAAGAGCTGGAAAAGGTGTGGAAAAATCTGTTCTTGTGAATGTGCAGGGTGTGCACTGACCTGTACTTCCCTGTCCTCACTTGCAGTGCTCTCATCCCACACTTCTGGGCTCCCCCGACATCATTCACGATGTCATCTCCGATCATGATGGCCTGTCAGAGCAAGGAAATACAGGAAAACTCCATGAATTCCATTTCTGTCACACTCCCCTGACATAACAAACAGCCTGACTTGATGTTTAATACCACCATCAGACAAATTAAACAAGATAATATTGTCATCCCATTGATTAAAAGTCACCCTGCCTTGAATGTGATTCATGCTACAGCTCCTGCAGCAATGTACTAGTGCAGCACAGTTGGCAATCAATCACAAAAACCAAAGGGATTTGGCACACAGTTCAAAGAAAAATGGTGAATTTTATGAAGTTAGGCCTCTTCTGTTCCCAGCAATCCACTTCTGTTACGCTCCAAGCAGTTTAAATTAAGCTTAACTCCTTACCAGTGGTATTCTGCAGGTTAGTCAAAAGCTTAAGCTTGTCATCTCTGCGAGCTTGATCCCAACCCATCCCTCAGTTGACACAGAAATGTCTGAAATCCCTGTAATATGGAATTTATTCATTCTTGTACAATATGACATGATGTGTACAGGGCTGGCACGGTTTGTGTTCCCATCACCTTAAGTCTATGTAAATACTAATTAACTTAATTGAGTAAATTAGGCAAGAAAGGTAACTGGTTGAGCTAAGATTTGTCTGTGTCTGACAGACATACAGGATGCACAGAACATCCTCCTGCTTCTGTTAAAGACATTTATTAAATCAAAGGGTATCAGCCAAGGACTCTTCTTAATTGACAACCCTGTCTACAAAATTTCAAGTGCTTATTATCATCCTGCATTAAAAATTCTGACTTTTTTTATTATTCAAATTTAAAGTGGTTAGGAGGTGTCATTTTACAGTTTAAACAAAAACCAGTACATACATAAAACAGTAATCTTCCATTAATAATTAAAATAAAAAATCAGCTTTACACCTTCCAAAGGTGTTCTGGATTACTCTGAAAAGACCAGAAGCAGCACCTAAAACTGGGGAAACACAGCAGCCTTGAAATCATGTCACCTGGCTTATCAGCCCAGTTTTAAAGTGTGCTTTTGCACCTTTTGTATCCAAGTTGAATTTTATCTAAACCCCCTGACTTAGTTGCACCTTTAACCACTCGATTTCCACCTTGTTGAATTAGCCTCCTGCTTCATAAATGTACCTTCTCATCTTTCCCAACCTCAGCACCTTCTGAACCCAGACATTCCTGCCTGGATGTCCGTGCCTCCCATGTCCTTGGGATTATCTCCACACCTGCACACCAGACACACAGGGTCACTTTGTAAAGTGGTTCTTGCTTTGCCCAAGAAACGGTTCGGAGGGGTTGGAGCTTTCCCTGGGGTCTGTCACGGTGGTCCCTGCCCCTCCTGTGGGTTTTGGGAGCTAATGGGATGTTTGCAAGGCACTGGGTGTCATGGGTTTCTGTAGCTGAATTTTAGTAGCAGGGGGGGCTTCCAGGATGGTTTCTGGTAGAAGCTGCTGGAAGCTTCTCCTGTCCTGTGGAGCTAACGACAGCCAGGGCCAGGAGGGACCTCCTGCTGGGGGACAGAGTGGAGCCAATTAAGAATCACAGTCACAGCTCTGGGATCACAGAGTGAAGAATTGGAGTGTTGCACAGTTGAAAAAATTCCAGCCATGAGAGAACAACACAGAGACCAAGGTGGGAGCAGGAGGAGGAGAAGGAGGGACCCCACAATGGAGCAGGGTGGGGGGAAGGATTGAAAGCTATTCCCCCTCCACTCCCTGCAGCCCCTGGAGATCTTTTGGGGTGCACAGACCCCCCTGCAGCCCCTGGAGGAGCAGGTGGATGCAGAAGGAGCTGTTGCCCTGTGGGAGGCCCAGGATGGAGCGAGATCCTGGCAGAGACTTGCAGCTGTGACTCTGGAAGTCCAACACCTCCTTGAGGGGGACAGGGAACAGATCTGCCCTCCACCACCTCCGTGGTGCCCTTGCTCAGCCCGAACCCCAACGTCCAGGATGAGATTCTTGAATAAAGACAATTTCAGCCCTGTGTTCTCACAGCCCCCAAAATTATTTTCCTCTTACAAGGCGAAAGGGCAGAGCAGGGCAGCTCACCCAGCACTCTCCTGCCTACCAGGGCTGCATTTTACCCCACCCAGGGAACTTTTCTTGCGAGGCTGTCTTGGTTTTAGTAGCCAGGATCAGTTTGTCACTGGGTGGGTGTGGATTCTAAACCCTCTATGTCATTTTGCTCACAATGGCCCATTGGCAGCAGCTGCCCAGGGCACGCCCCACCCCTCAGGCTACAAACTGGGTGTTTAGGAACTTCTGTGAGATAAGGAAGTTTTCTTGTCTACACACCCACCTGAGGGGTCATGTCTGCTCAGGGGCCAGCAGGGATGCCAAAAATATGCCATTGTTCACCTCACAGAGTAAAACACCCACTGTGAAAGTCTCCACCCTGGGGGAGGGACTGGGTGTTCCCATCTGAGCCCACGTGGATATAAGCTTGGAGTTTTGGGACTGGGTGTGCTCTTCAGATCCAGAGGAGGAGCAGAGCCTTGACCAGACTGAGACTGCCATCATCATTTTCACCACCAGGTTTCTTGTTTTCTTTTTACTTTGAACTTGGAGGGGCCCACGTGGTGCTCAGCACAGGGGTTGGTGAGCTCCATTCTGCTCATGCCCCGCTGTGCTGGGCTGTCCACTTGTTTTTTGTGGCACGAATGAATTTTTCCTCTTGTCTCAGTGTATTTTGTGATCTTTTATTAAATTGTTCTTCTGCCTTGCAATCCCATTCTGAGTTGGATTCACTTCTCCTGCCGGTTTAACTCTAAACCAGCACAGAGGCTCTGGCAGCTCTGCGAGTGCAGCTGCAGCTGAGCAGCGATGCCTGTCCAGGCCAGCTTGTGGCATCCGCATACCAAAAGGTACTGCAGCCCCCAGGGGGATTTCACAGATTTACTACCGGTGAAGGGCAATAATCACTAAAGGAGGAGCAATTATTCCCAAATCATTTAGGATTTAAAAAATCATTGGCGAGAAGATAGAGGTCAAAAGGTGCGCTGTCAAGGGAAATAAAAAAAACTCTACCTGTCAAAGCTGGGTTTAACTTCCTCTCTGACTGCAATATGGTAAGAAGAGAGAGAAAGATATAAAGCTGAAAGGTCACATACCCACTGAGAGGAGGAATTAAAAGATCCTCATCCGTGTTCACGTTTTACACAGGGATCACACCGTTAATTTGTTCAATCGTTCCCTTTTTTAAGATGGGCTAAAAATTTACTAAAAAGAAGGGAAAAACTACACAGTAAATCCCTCTGGTTTCAAGACAAATCAGGATGATGTGATTTGTCTTTCCCTAAGCTGGTGAGAGATGGTGCATGCGGCTTACACAGCAAACAGAGCACACGTGTGCCAAAGCTGAAGGATGCCACCGCTCCTGAAGGGTCCCCATCACACTCAGCCCCCACGGGCAATGATCACAGAGGACATGAACTCGACCCCCAGGAATTTGGGGGTGGGAAGGTACAATATAACCCCCACAGGGGAGCAATCTTACTGGTGCTGTCTGTGCCACAGACCCAGGGCTGAATGGAGCTGGGGGCCAATCTTATTTACCCACAGACGAAGCCAAACTAGTAAGTCTTCAGAGATGCTGTTGGGGTAGGGAACAGGAACCTCAGGTAATTTTTGCCTGCAAACAGAGTTCCATCACTCACTAAAATTGCAGGAGAATGCCTGATGAGAAGAGGAATCATGGAGTAAAAAAATGAATGAGGCAGAAAGGTAAGAACATCCTGATTTACACAGCCACGCTCGTGTTGCAGGGCAGCATTTACTGGGATGGGCTCAGCTATGGCATTTTGGAGGCCGAAGTCTCATGGAGGGTGCAAACACAGAGATGCACAGCAGGCAGTGTGCCAACTTCACCAGAATACTGAACACAGAGTCAGACATACTCATGCCTAAACAGATTTTTGCTATAGGCTTAATAACCTTAATCAAGATACATGGGCCAGGGCCATAAAGAAATAAATCTTACACACCAGATCTTGATTAATGTATTAAACCCCTTCACAAAATAAATTCAACACATTTACTTTTCTCCCTGTTCTCCTTGGCCTGAGTGTTAATCTCCCAGGTTTCAGGATCCCCTACTACTGTTAATTATGTTTCTGTCTCAGCTTTCCAAAGGCTGCAGGGCCAGCCAGGTTCCAGTAAGCTTTCAGCAGGATTGAACTGGAAACTTCACTTGTCCACTTCATTATTTTTTTTGGAGATGGGAAATCCTCCCCTGGCGTGGCCAGTGAGCAGGGAAGGGACACTGGCATGGCAGCAGGTCCCCTGTGCCACTCTTGGGTGACCTCCCTCTGCTCTCATGCACCACTAACTCCCACCTGAGACTTGCAGGTGGCAGAAATGGGAATTGGTTAACTACCAGTAGTTTATGGACTCCACTATGACCTGCCATAACTCCCATTAAAACAGGACAATTTGCTACAGAGAGAACTTTTTATGAATATATAAAACTACCAGAACCTTACCATTATTTAGGTTTTATGGTAAAGCTGTAAAAATCATCCACTGTTACAAGCTGCCTTAAAACACATGAATTAGGTATTTCAGTAACCTTTAAGATGTGTTATTCTTTGTCATATTACTGAATCATAAGATAGGTCTGGTTGCCTCTAAGAGGTTTAAATTTCCAATCTATTAAAGTAATACCAGCAATCTGTTATTTCTAGGCCATTGAGGAAAGGTTAAAATGAAAATTGGACTTTGGGGAGTTCCTCCTATTCTAAGTGCAGGCTGCAAACATCTCAGCAGCAGAAGGCAAAGTCAGGGTCTCAGAGAGAAGCAGTCATCAAGGGAAACGACTGGTGATAACTTTATTGATTTAAGCAGCTTGAGGAATTTCAGAATTGCCACTGTCTCAAATTACTCTGGTGAGACAGCTTTATTAAAAAGGTATTTTTCATTAAAAGTCAGGTGAAGGAAAATTGTAATATGTTTTCGAAAGCACAGCCCATCTAAAATGGTTTAATGATGGTATGGATTAAATGCATTCCACAGGTGGAATAAATTACTGGCAAACATTCTGTAAAAGTGGAGGCAAGTAAAACCAGCCCTTGTCATGTCACTACAAATGCAGAGAAGTATAGTTCATTCAGGAGACAGATTACAAAGTAATACAGTGTATTACAGGAACTTACTGAACTGAATATCCCGAGGTTTTACACTGAATAGACTGAGGCTTTATTATTATGTACCACAAGCTAAACCAGTCTGCAAATCCTTCTCCAAAGGACCTTAAAGTTGCAAGGTCAAGCACTCAGAGGTCAGGAAAACATGTTAGAATGAAGGCAGTTTGCTTGGCTGTAATTTGCTCCTCTTACACATGTGCATCCTGATCCAGGTTTTAACTCCAGAAGTGGGGACTGTTTTTTCCTTAATGGAAAGCATGGAGTGACTGGTGCCATTATGCAGTGGTGTCTCCTTTGTTAGGCACACATTCCATCTTAAATCTCTCTGGAAACAAAATATTATACCTACAGACTACACAGATTACTACAACAGATTGGTAGCATTTAATATTCAAACGATACAAAAAACCCCCAAACTCTGTGAAAACATAAAGTTGGTCACTAGTGGCACTGTGGCACTATGGCAAACAGTGGAAGAGGAATAAATTATCTCTGCTGGGGACTATTCCTGCTTTTCTGTACCCAAAACAAACCCTCCTAAAGCTGATGGGGACCACTCACTGAGGCTCACCCCGTTGGGTCCATTTTTGCCAGGCTGGTGATGCATTAAATGAGATTGATTTCCCAGGATACAGTTTTTGAGACAGGAGTTCTGCTGTTGCATCCCTGTCATGACACCTTCCCTCAGTGCCATGGGCTGACATGGTTCTGGCACTCCAGGAGCTGGGAAAAACAGTGTCTGAGGACAACTGCACCAACCTGCCCATGGAAAAGGGCAAGTGATGCCACCATGGAGGGTCACCAGGATGGAAACCTCGGGAATAACACCTTCCCTCCTACTCCTGCACACCAGTCATTTCTGACAGGAGCAGGAAGGAAACACAAACCTTTACACACGTGATTTACACAAACAACATCCAAGGGCTGAGTTCTGCTGGTGGGGTGGGTTTTTTTTACTTCTTTTTTTCCAAGTATTTTTTCTTCAGATGCCACTCTGTGGCTGAAAAGGATTTTGGGGTTTGTTGGTTTGATGAATGGACTGAATCGTTGCCATGGCTGTAACTGGTATTTTATGCTCAGGCTGAGCCATCTTGTTACTGGGAGGTTGTGGATAAACTGAAGGGAGTACAGGTGAGAGCTGAGGGACAGAACTGAGAGAAGCTGCTGACAGCTAAACCACAGTTTTACTAAAAGAGTGGTACTGTAATGATTACAAGACCAGAGATAATTGGAGGGAGAAAATACCCAGGACAGGAGGCAGTTAGTTTGCTTGTTAGCTAGAGGAAAACTAGAAATAAGGAGATGCAGTTTAAAAGGGAAGTATGCCAAAGAATCTGCTGCCTGCATACAAAACCTGAACAGCCCCCAGGGTACTCACAGCAAGCTGGTTGTTTGGCTTACTGAAAACTACTCTGGACCAAACATTAATAAATGTGGAGCAGGGAACATTCCTGCACTGGGAAGGAGATGGATTAGATGGCCTACTAGGTCTTTTCCAATTCCCCACTCTATAATAAAGTAAAACCCAAGCACATACTGAATTACAGGACCATAATTTCATCTCCAGGCTCTGGAGACCTACCAGCCACCCAAACTTTGCTCCTGTTGTTTATAATGTCACCCAATCCCCCCTGATGGAATTATTACGTTGTAATTCACTGCTGTTTGTGAGTCATCTCATACTCATCCTTATGTCCTGTGTGACAGAACAACAAATCAATAAAGAGGAGCTGGGAACAACTACAGAGAGGGGGGAAAATGGGCTCTGTAAGGAAGCACCACACACTCAGCATGTTCCTGGAAAACCACTAATACAAGAGGTGGTTTTGGGTCAGTCAGTGCTTCCCATTCACCAAAATTATAAAATGTTTTACTTCTGCCTTTCCCTTTTACTAAAAACAAAGGTAATCGATGTAACACCAAAGGAAAAAAACAAACAAACAAAAAAACCCCAACAAAAACCAAAACATTTTGGCTTCTGTTCCACTGTCCTGCAACCTCCAGTCTCCAAGCAGACTGCCAGGCAGTCTCATGAGGCAAAGCATCTTCCAGAATTCCTTGGGAAACCTAACTTTTCCTCTGCTGCACTCTTCTCTCAAGCCTCCAAATCAAGGAATTTCACAACAGAACTGCACGTTCTTTGGAATCATCTGGTTTGGGAGGGAGGTGAATATGAAAGCACAACTCAAGGGTGTTGTGGGAGGAGAAACCACAGCAGAGAACGGAGGGATGGAAGGTTCTAAATGGGGCAGAGGGCACAAACCAGAGCAAAGAGACTGACACAGGGAATAAAAGGGGAAACAGAAGGAAGTCCAAAAGAACCCTCAAAAGGCAGAGAAAATGATGTCATACCTTTCAGGAGGGTGATAAGTATGAACAGGACAGAAGACATTTAACAGGTCCCAGTCTGCTGGCATTTACCCTCTTGGCTGTCAATTCTCTTTTGTCTACTTCACACTATTAGACAGAATGAGCAAATATGTTTTTTTTCCCCTCTGAAGCAATTTTTCAACTATTCTGTCCTGTTGTAATTCACGGGAAGATCCTGAACACACATATATATTTCTCTCTGGCACATGTAACACACTGCAACTGGCAAAAAATCCTTGCATATCCACCCAAAGATTGCCACATCCCCTTCACCCTCTCCTAGAACTTTTGAAAGTTACAGCAAAGCAGCAAAAATGCATCAGTGGGAATAAATACATGGCACAACCCAGGGCACCTGAAACCTTACCTGCTCTGGTGGAACTCCCATTTCTGCCAGGGCTGACTCAAAAAACCTTTTTGATGGTTTTCCCACTACCTCAGCCTCAACATCACAAGCATACTGGGGGAAAAAAAGGAGAGAGAGACACATGCAAAAAATGCTGATCAGAAAAGGATTTGTTCAACTCTCTAACTCCAGTTATAAAAACTACGTGATTACTGATTTTTGCCCTTAAATAACACAGTGGACTCAGGGGTGAAGGGGAATATCAGGGAATTTGGATAACAGGACTGTTTAAAGTTCTCTGGAAGGAGAGAAATTCCTCTTGAAACATCTCAAGTTACAAACCTTTTATATTCTCCTTCATAACAGCCTTCCAACTCAGTTCCAGTATTGCACATTTTTTAAGAGCATCATTCTTAGAGACATAACAAATGTTGTTCATATGAAATCCAAAGCACTGGAGGGTCTTAAAAGGTGTAGAGGATTTCTTCAACCAGCTGGCATAATTTTAATGGTTCAAGTGACCAGCCAGATTTTAAAAGTTACATTTTTCTGCAACTAAATATCAGAGTTATGCTGAAACAGTGGTGTGGGAGGCAAAAACTCTTCCCAAAACTCCCATGGATACTAATGACTGTGCTACAAGTATACATTATAACCCCCATTTCCTGTGTTTGTGCTTATATATTCCTCTATTTGGCCTTATTCTCTGCATTCACTGTGTGTATTTTTAATCCTTTTTCAGGCCTGTGAAAGGGAAAATAACGATTCTCTCCTTTTCTCATCCTTAGGTTGGCTTATCTGTTGGGTTTCAGTTCTGCACAGACTTAATCAGGCTCAAAAGCAGGATTGCACTCGAATAAGGACCTTCAGCTGCAAAGTGTCAGACAGTGTCAAAAACAGCACTACACCAAACATAAAATGGGTCTTCAGGATCTCCTGGATATCTTGCAGACAACATTCTTTTTCTGTCTCCTCCTTTCAAGGGCCTCACTTCCAATAAAGGTGCTACAAATGGCAAAAGTTCACATTTTAAGTTTTAAAGAAAAAAACAACAAAATAAAAAGAACAAAGGCAGAAAACAAATGAATCCACCCATCTTTAGAACGCAGCAAATGAGTTCCAATCCGTGGAAAACTCCCCCCCATAAGGTGAGTGATTACAGAAGATGACCCATATTTATGGCAGTTACTCTTTTAACAAGGTGCACAGAGCGAGTAAGCACAATTCAAGCCATAAAGTACCTCTAATGCCTTCATATACGCTCCAACATCAAGTTTCAGGCCATCGGTTTCTTTATAGTAGCGCCTGGAAATGAAAGTGATAAAGTTCCCATGAAACGAAAACGCTGGCAGTTGAACACAAAGCAAGCCCATTTCATTATTCCTGGCCCTTTATAGGTGTCCATATGGCTGCAGCAAAAAAAAAAAAAAAAGGCAAGTAATCAGAAAAGCCCGAGCCTTGATTTAACAGCAGGAATTAAGGAAAGGACAGGCTCAGCACGGTGAGGTGCTCGGGGAAAAGATCCCAGAGCAGATGCCCATCTGGGACACGACTCTGCTGGTTCAAAGGGGTTTCAAGGAGCTCATATGAAGGATGAACTCAGCTTGTGTTTTATTGCACAGTGACAGACTCCCCCTGGAAGATAAAAGGTGAGGGCTGGCAGCAACCAGCAGCTGTGACCCCTTCAGGGTATCTGGAAGGAGACCCCAAAGAGCTGACCATTGTCACCTCCCGCATGAGGACAGCCAGGGCACTCTTTCCTGTGACTAGGAAAGCTCTCTGAGCTGTATTTTGTTCCTTCTAAAAACATCCCTATTGCCATGAAGTCCAGGAAATTAGGTATTATCTTTACAGTGCTTTTCTGGAATAGCAATTCACATTAATGCAGGTCTTCCAAGCTCTCCTGCTCAGAGCAAAGACAGGTTTCTCTAGGATAGGAGAAAAAGGTAGGATGAGCAGTCAGTTAAGATTTTATGCCTTATCCTTCTGCCATTTTCGATTATTCAGCATAGCCCTCCTTTAAAATGACCACTTGACCTTTGCTAGAAGAGCCATTAACCTTCTATAGTCTAGCGTAAACAGCTTAATTTTCTGACAGTGGCATGACAGAAGAAATTACTAAGCCAATTCCCACTCTCAGCCCAAAACAGATGCTAAATGTAAATCACTCCATTTTCAGGAGGAGGGCTTTCTGCTTCAGTGACTCTGCCACTTTGGTTTCCTATGGAATGAACTAAAACTTCAACCAAATCCAGCCTACTTGCCCAAGGCAGGCACCTTGCAAAGGTCCACCCAGCTGTGCTGGTTCTGCACCTTAAAACCAAAGCTGGCTGGAGGTTGGGTTTTGTACACGGCCCTTTGCATCAAGAAGGCTTCTCTAGTCAGGTGAACAACTCTTCCAATTTATGATCATCCTTCTCTGACTCAGAGAACTCACCAGAGAACTCTCACTCACCTTACCTAAGTGATCAGTCATCAGAAAGAGTATGCTCATGGTGAAAACTGAGCTCTGAATATCCAAACATCGCCATTTTTACACTAAAAATAATATTTAAAAGAAGTAACAGCAAGTCTGGTTTTATTCACTTATATCAATGCAAGACCAAATAAAAACCTTTCCATGCACAGGGGACAAAGGCATTTTTGCACTGAACACACTACAACTCCTAAACAAAGGCTGATTCCGTATTTCCTTTCCAGGGATGACATGACACAACACAAAACTTGGTTATTTTATGCACAGCAGCCGTTCTGCTGTTGGCTCAACATTTCCCCCTTCTCCTTCCGAGAAGCAGCAGGGGTTTTTTCCCCCCTGTGGCAGGATTAGAGTGTGAGTGTCAGGTGAGGTAACACAATGAATTTAACTGCTCCTTCCCACTGATAAGTTCTGCCCAGCTGGATCAATAACCCACAAACTAAGCAGGGTTTTCATGCCCATTATGGTCTATTGAACCACTGAGCAAGGCTGTCACTACACTTTCCCCAAGCTAAACATGCCCAGTCTTTTTCAAGCCCATACATCACACAACAGATAAGAATAAACTCCTTCAAGGCTGTTGGGATCTGGCATTATTCACACTGGCATTAATAACCTCCTGTTTAAAACCTCTGAATGCATAGAGATTAACTGTTTTTAGGAAAACATTCAGATTCCCTGATTGGATTTTTCCTGTATGTGAAAGCAGGAGGTCAAAATTTACCTCTAATGGGCAGCAAATAATTAAAAATGTTGCTTGATATTCAAACTATAAAAAATATGGATCTGTCTCTCCAAAAGCACCAAAAGCATCAAATTGTATCTCAAATCTACACCCACAGCCCTCTATCCAAATATGGCCTGTTGGAATTTTGGTTTCTTTCCCTGTTAAAAATCACTTATATTCAGTTCAGGCTACAGGCAGCACTTAAACCAACAGTTCTCACCTCTGAGATCTCGAAGGAGCAAACACAAGAAGACAAGCAGCGCCTCAAATCCTGCTGGTCTCTTGCAATACTCAGTCACACATGAAAATACAAACTCTCCATGACTTTCATGGGTTTTTAAGGGGCTCTTAAAGCAGCAAAAGTCCTCTTCATTGACAGGTCTGAGCAGATCAAACTGGCAGCCCAGACACACAGAGTAACTGCTTAAAATGCCCACACCAGTTTCTGGCCTCCATTTAAGGAACTGGGGGAAATGAAAAAATGCAAAGGCTTGAGGAGAAAAGCAGAGCTTAACTGACCCTCTTCCAAGGGAGAGCAGAACAGGCTTCTCCATCCCGATAAGAACTCGGAAAGCCTCATTGAGGTTCGCGTAGGTGAAGTTTTCTGCTGCGTCTCCAAGAACCACACAGTTTGGGTTTGTTTGATCAATCCCAGCAAATTCAGGCACGAGGTCTACAGAAGGAGGAAAAGAAAATAAATAAATACAAACACACATCCCTTACCATTCAGATCCCACGGAACCGACGGTGCTTCCCCCAAATTTGCCTTCTGCCTTCCCTTGTGACACAACCCAAGTTTGAATCCGAGTTGCTCCTCAGCCCCTTCTGCTCCAGCCTGGCTCCTGCAGCTCATCTCCCCTACGAGGAGGAGCAGAACACACCATTTCCCACCCCTCCAGGTGCCCTGCAGTGTTGTCCCACCGTGGTGCACGAGCAGGTGTGGCCTCAGGCCACGCTCCCTCAGGATGTGGCAGGCTGCTGGTGCCGGGGCGGTGACCTCGGCCACGGAGACCTCAAAGCCCATCCCCTGGAGCTTCCTCACGAAGTTCTCCCGGGTCGCTTGGGTTTCGTTGGTGCAGAGCCGCAGCTTCAGGCCGGACGCTTTGATCCTGGGGAGAGAAAGGAGGGCAGGGCTGAACCAGGGGTAGAAAAACCAGCTGAGAGCATCAGCGTGGCTGAAAACACAAGGATGGTGTCCTGGTTATCGTAGCCAGATCAGTTTGTCACTGGGTGGGGGTGTGTTCTACACCCTCTATGCCATGTTTCTCATGGACTGATCACCATGGACCATTGGCAGCAGCTGCCCAGGGCACAGCCCACCCCTCAGGGTACAAGATGGGTGTTTAGGAACTTCTGTGGGATAAGAAAGTTTTCCTGTCTTCACACCAATGACTCAGGTGTGAGAACTCCCCTCTGGGAGCCACCAGCACCTTCACAGCCACCTGAGGGGTCATGTCTGCTCAGGGGCCAGCAGGGATGCCAAAAATATGCTACGATTGACCTCCCAGAGTAAATCACCCCTTGTGGAACTCCCCACCCTAGGGGAGGGACGGGGCGTTCCCACCTGAGCCCAAGCAGAGACAAGCTTGGAGTTTTGGGACTGGGATCTGTTGTCAGATCCAGAGGAGGAGCAGAGCCTCACCAGGACTGAGACTGCCACTCTGGACCACACTGACCATCACCCTCCCCAGCAGGTTCCTTCTCTCTCTTTACTCTGCACTCAAGGCCCACGTGGTGCTCAGCACAGGGTTGGTGAGCTCCATCCTGCTCGAGCCCCACTGGGCTGGGCTGCACAGCTGCTTTGGTGGTCAAATGGATTTTCCTTCTGTCTCAGTGTATTTATTGTGATCTTTTTATTAAATTGTCCTTCTGCCTTGCAATCCCATTCCGAGTTGGATTCATTCCTCCTGCCGGTTTAACTCTAAACCAGCACAGATGGTATTCCAGAACAGGAGGAGGATCCTTTGCTGGCACCAGACACAGATAAAATATGGATTCTGGGCACTGCAGCTGCAGTTTCTGCATGCAGAGCCCCTGCCAGGGGGTGTTACTGCACTTCTGGAGCAGAGAGCAGAGCTGAACAGCAGCACAGGTGATGCCCAGCAGCCCCAGAACACCTCAGTGTGCCAGGCACACATAAAACCCCCTAAAATTCAGTTCCTTTCCTTCAAGCTGCTCCGTGGATGCCAACACACCCAACCTGAAGGCACTGCACAGCAGCAGATGGTGTGATGCCACTGGCTGTTGGCATCTTAACTTGAATTTTCACCTTTCCACTTACTGATCACCTGCTGCAGGGATCAGCTGGAGGCAACAGCAAGTCTTGGCACCTCTGCAGACTCCACCTGAGAGGCCAGTTAGCTGCAGTGATGCTTGTAGCAACTCTGGGGTGGATGCAGTTACATTTATCTTTTACTATCTCATAAAACATCTGTGCTGTTACTTGGTGGGTAATCCTGAAAAATATAATAGTTCAACTGATTCATTAATAAATATTTACAGGTAAAGGGCTTCTCAGGGGAAGAAAACGTGGCCACGAGTGTCCATAGCCAAAGATTGGTATTCTGCAAAAGTTGTGTTGATGCCACATCCCTGGAAGTGTCCAAGGGCAGGTTGGACGGGGCTTGGAGCACCCTGGGCTGCTGGGAGGTGTCCCTGCCCATGGCAGGGGGGGGGACTGGATGGGCTTTAAGGTCCCTTCCAACCCAACCCATTCTAGGATTCTGTGAATCTCCTGCAAGTCTTCTGCCTCTGCGTGGCTTTTTTCCTGACTCAAGCTGTGAAGACCTACTGGGAATGCCACCAAAAAGCTGTTTCTGCAAGGATGAGCTTTCAGCTATTTGGAGAACCAATGTATTTCAAAATGGCCATGGAAAATCAGAAGCATTGGAAATGTATCACAATTAAAAAAAAATTCCTAAAGTGCTCACTCAGCTCATCAAATACATGAAAATCCCTAATTTTTGCCAGTTTTCATGTGGGTTTGTGTATAATTATCTTTAAGGACCTGAGCTCATCCAGGTTCAGATACTTAGGCAAGTCTGGCACTGGGCTTATAGAGTCTTATTAAAATACTATTACTTTTTTTTGTATTAGGATGAAAAAGGGCTTTTCTATTAAGAAAGTCCCTGCACTGATTCTCAAGACAACAAAACACACTGGGTTCATTTTCCAGGGAAGGTGATCTCAGCTGGGTTGTGCAAACACCCAAACCATCTCAAGGTAACACATCTGACGACAAACTTTCCATCAAAGGATTCTTGGAAATCGGGTCCTGACCCAGGGAGCCCCTTCTTCTCAGCAAAACTGCACACCATTGTCCTCTTTAATAACACTGGTGATTCATTTCTTTCTTATTATTTGTCTTTCCTAATCATAGATATGCGAATTATCAATTACACTTAGTGGTTAATTGCCCTTCATAAAGATAGCTTTTCTATTTTAAATTAGGCAGTTAATACATTGTAACTAATAGCATCCACTTGTACATTATAAATATATCTTCATTGATTGGAGCACTGAATGTGAGATTCAGTCCCAAGTTAATGAAGCAATTGAGTGAAGAAGCGCAGGGTGTACCCAGGGAATAATTATTGTTAATGAATTATGATGTGACCTTCTCAGAACAATGAACAATTGGTGTGACAGTGGGATGACAGTATTCCACATCTGTTATTCGAGACACGGTTTCAGCTGGAGCTTAAAAGCAAAGCAGTGTGATTTGGATAAAACCCAAACTTTAATAGAGTGTGCAATGGTTAGGAAAAAAAAAAGTCTAAATGCAAAACCTATCTTCACTCTTAGGAAAAAAAATCTCCCACGACTCACAAGTGCCTATTTGTTGAATAAGAGTCTATCCTTTATCTTCCTAAAGGTCAACAACAGGAGTCCAGGAACAACACCACACACCCAACTTGCACAACAAGCACCATCATGGGTCAGCTTGGTGAAAGCAAAGACTCAGTTTTCCTGTGCTACAAACTTAACTTCTTTCTCAGCATTTTAGATGAAAAGCAGTTATACTTCTGAGAGGCTTGACCAAAGCAGAGACAGCCTGGACATATCCTGGACTGCTTCACGCTTTTGTGGCCACAAGGAATTACCAACCCTGCAAACATGCTCAGTAAATACTTAGGATCAGGTGAGGTCTACAAATAATTAGGCCAAGATGGACAGAAAATGTGAGTCCACATGAAAAGGACTTTCAAAAATATCCTGGAACACTAAACAAAAGAAAAATCAACAAAAGGTTCACAGAACACTTCTTTCTATGAAAAGATCTTTCCAATGAAAAGCCACCTTTTCCTTCCCGATGAGCATCTCTAAAAAGACCCCCTGCTGCTCTCTGCTAAATCCTGGTACAGAACTGTCACACTTATTGGTATGTGCATGATTATACACACACAGAGATTGGGATGAATCCATCCCTGGATGCTCAGCATCAGCAAACACACATCAGCAAACAGCTATTAACTCAGAGCTAAAATAATTAGGGAGAGCATTCACCAGCATGGGGGGAATCATGGCTCCAATCACGTTTACAGCAAAACTCTCCTTCAGTTTTCCTGGTCAGGCAGGTTTTGCACCAGGAGGAACCAAAAGAGGTGGCTTGAAGGTCTCTGTGTGAGAGGTGAGATGCTCTGCTCAGTGAGTCTGTGCTGCTGAGCTGGCCAGTTGAGTGGGAAACCTCCATCCTCTGAACCGACCCGCTGCTTGTACCTCTGGAAGCACGTGCAGAGCAAGTTACCACAATTTCTAGTGCTGGCAAGTGTGGGGATGTCAGGAGAAGAATAAAGAACAGGATTTGTAACGTGATGCCTTATAAGATAAAGAGCAAGGGATTAGAGGAGTGTGAGCACAGGAGAATGAGGCGCCAGCAGATGAAATGCACAACACACGTTTTATCAAGATCTCCAGAGTATTACAGATTTATCAGCAGTTTTATTACAGAAGCACAGGCACACCCAGGAAACCCAGTCAGTCAGACCTTCCGCTGCCTTCCATACACCGTGGCCATGACACAGATCCCACTCAAATTCCATAAGCCCCAGGAATCGATCCTGACTCGAGCACATGCCAAGCACATGGACAGGCAGGGACTCTGCCTGGTCCAGGTAGCTGTGACATCCCAAGGCTGCCTCTCACTCCCTGTTTGGGGCCATCAACAGGCTCAGCACGGAGAAAATCCACTCCGTGTCCACCGTGACTGCCCACACAACCCCTGACACCCATGAGCAGGGACGGGGGAACTTGAACTTCACCTCTGTGAAAGGAGAGCAGCTTTTGACCTTCGGGGTGTCACAAAGAGCAAAGTCGGCTAAAAGCATCTCCATGACAGAAGAAACTCACTGGATCCCTTCTCAGTGGGCACAGCAGGGGAGCAGATGGAAAAACCAGTTGCTCCCCTCCAGCTTTGTGCCAGCACCAGCTTCGCACAGGCTGCCAGGGAGCTGCCACAGCACACAGGCACTGCAGAGAAGGAAAGAGCCACAAAAAGCTCCCAAGCCCCACATCATCAGCAGGTAGATGAACACCAAACCAACACACCAACAGGTGGGCAAAGGAGTCTTTTTCTAAGCCTTACCACAGGAGGGATTTGGGTCTCCTCCAGCACAAAACAACCCCTTGGTCACCCAAAGAAGCCCTAAATCCAGATGTGGGGCAGCCCCCCTGAGCACATTCAGAGGGGAGAGAGGGAGGTGGGGGGGTTTCACTTCAGGCCAGAGCTGCCCCCCACGCTCTGACAGCTCTTTGAACTGACCTTTACCTCGCTGTGCTGGAGCAGGACACGAGGCTGAGTGACAATGTCCCCCAGTGCAATTACCATGCGTCAGATGAGCCGCTCCCTTACAAATCACCTCGAACTTTACACATCTGCTGCCTGTCAGCATCTGCCAGGCTCACTCACCCGAAAATAATGAAAAAAAACTCTCATTATTGCTCCATAACAGGTAAAGTGTTAGGACAATTATTAGGCATCCTGCCTGACCTTGTGCAGGCTTAGCCAACTGCCCTTGCCAACCTTTATGGGCAGCCTTTGGGCACATAAAACACAAAAGACTGTTCTTTCAAATGATGTAAAGGTTGTGACACTGGAAGGAAAAGCAATGGTCCTGGAATCTAGGCTGGAAGCCATCACTCCTTTAATTCACATTGTCCTGCATGTGGTTGAAGCAACTAAGGACATGGTAAAAGGCTAAACTTCTGATTTCCTATCTTTGGATAGACTCTTTTGTGGCAAGGATTCTCCCTAACACAAGAGCAGGAGGACAGTCCTGCCCACAGCCAGCAGGACCTGAGGAGATGGGCAAGGGGGCAGAAAGCAAAACCCTGGAAGAGGCAACAAGCCTGAGCTTGGAAACTGTCCAACAACAACTTCAAAGAGGCTTGGAAGAGCAGTAGTTATTAGATTTCCAGAACTGTCTTGCTTTTGGTTTTTCAGTGTTTTAGGCTTTCTTAATTCAAAAGAAAGCACAATAAGCATTCACGCCATTTGACTCTTTTTTCATCAGTGGACAAATACCAGTGTGCTTCAGTGTAAAGCTGTCAGCACTCTAATACCTTGTCTGAAACACAGCGAATCAACAGTGCCAGGGAGTTGTCTACCTGCAACCAAATGATAAAGGAAAACCAGGACTTCTTCCCACCTGGGCAGGGCTAATGTTATTGCCCTCTGCAAGGGCCAAGGTGCTGGTGCTCCAGGTGAAAACATCTCCTGTCAGGAGGGCATGAAACTGTGCCAAGGCAAAACTAAGCATAATGGTCAAAAGCAGAAATTACTTGCCTAGGTACAAGGTCAATACACAAAAAAGTTTGAAAGGAGCAGAAATTGATGTTTCTTTAGCCTGTCTGCTGATGAAAAGCCACTGCACATGATGTTGCTTTAGCCAGGATCTAAAAAGCCCACTCGAAATGATGAATTAGAACAGGTTTTGCAACAAGAGATCAGAACTAGCCCTCAACTGCCTGTGTAACAGTGGGTAAAATCTCATCCAGACCCCAGAATGGTGAGTGATCAGGGCAAAATCCTCTGTGCCTTCTTGACACAGCTCTCTAGCAGGCAATGATTTCCCTTTGCCATGGAAGCTTCCCTGGCTGGCCCTGCCATTTCTGGGGAGTAATTCCCCTAAAAAGTCACCACTGCTCTACACAGAAGGCAAAGCCCCCTCCCTTCCAGCCTCTGCAATGCACAGGTTACATCCAAGTGTCAGATTATGTTACATTTACAAATTAATGCAAAACCTGAGTCTGATCTTGAAGGTTTTTGGTTTTTCTTTTTCCCATGAGAATGTCCCTGGGAGCATCACACACACCTGATGATGCAAAAGGGCTTTGGCTGAAAGAGATAACCCCTTCTGGGATCCAGCTGTGGAAATGCCTGTGGGGGGAGTATATTAAAAACTGTATTTGTGACAACAATGTATTGTATTTCCTCTGTGACTTTGCATTCCTGCCGTTCCAGTGGCAGTTTCAGCAGCAGCAATTTTTCGCCTTCAAGTTCAGCTTCTGAAATAACACCAAGCAAAACAGCTCTTTCAGAAGGCTGAAGGAGGCCAGCCATAAGTGCCTTCACCCATTCTTTTATAGCACAACCCTCTCCTAATTCCACAGAAACACAATTTCCTTGTGTTTTTTCACTTGGTGGCTGCAATGGGATCAGAGGACTGTGGACAAAATTCCAGGCTGTTCCTTCTCTATCCCAGTGCCCAAACCTTCCATTTCCTCTGATTTCTGCCATCACAGCACGTCCAGACTGCTTAAATCTTGCTGTCACATCTCTGATGCTACTTCTGTCCCCTGATCTCCTGGTCTTTCCATTCACTGATGTCCTGTCATTGGTCCAATGTACAGCCAAGCTCATTAAAATCCCCATTCTCTGGTGATCCCTCCACATAGCCAGGCTGGCCTGACAACTCCTTACTCACACACAGCACTTTCTGGCCCCACTCCCTCTTGCATTCTTGTGCCTGAAACTCATCTCTGCCTCTGCAATCTCACAATTTCCTCTCCAGACCCATATGGCTCACTTCTCTCTATATACAGAAGTGGGTAATTTGGAGGCAAACCAAAGGAGGGACTGCGAAAGGGATTAAAAAAGAGGAGGGCATTACCTTTGAACAGGAATAAAAGCAGATAAATAGTCACATAGGAAGGAGCCACAAGAAGAGGTCAATGTTAATTTAGGGTGGGCAAGGGTGGCATAAGGAAGGGTACAGTTACAACACTGTATACTCTGGAAACACCACTTTGAGACATTGACAGCAAAAGCTGAAAAATCAACTCACGAAACTGTAGTTCAATGCAAACTTTAAAAACCCACCAATGCTTTCATTTAAGTATTTTGATCATTTGGAATTTTTCAGAGGTAAAAATAATCACTGGAAGCTGCACATCAAAACGAGCACAAAGTCCATCGAGTCCTGAAATGTCTACAAAGGCCACCAAATACAGCTGGATCCCACAATTACTGCACAAATTATCTGCCACCATAAATCACAGCCCACCTCCCTGAACAGCAGGGTAGACAATAATATGGCAACAACAGTGTAAACTAGAATTGAGTCTTTAATAAAAATAACACATACCTTTGAAGGGACTCTGCAGAAAGGAAGCACAAAGCAGAACATAAGAAAAATCTCTCTGGCCTTTTACATTCGGTAACAAGATTATCAAATCAGCTTCATGTATTACACCTGAAAGACTTTAACCACACTGCAGAGGGGTAAACAAGTAAACTCTGGTAGACCTTAAATAGTTGGTAAATCTCCACTTCGGAGCTGTCAGGGGGAAAAAACCAAAAAACAAACAAACCAACAAATCTTTGAGGATTCAGTTGGCACAAATAGGTCTGGAATGTATTTATTTGCATGAAGCAAAATATTTTTATGGACAATACAGTGAGTTTTCATTCTGTGCTAAACGGGGAATACCATGGCAGAGCACTGAAACTACATGATCTTTAAAGTTGCTTCTAACCCAAACCATTCTGTGATTCTCCAAAAACCAGACTTTTTTTGCCTCTGAAGCTCCTAATTACTCTATTAAAAATTCAATCCAGACCAAGCTATCTTTGTCAGGGTTGAATTCTTACTTTGTATACAAACAGCACCCGTTTGTAAAGAATGAATTCTATTTCTCAGACCCCAAAGCTCAATGATGTTTCAATTCCAAAAGGGCAAGCACTTACTCATGCAATTTGTGTGGACAGCACGTGAGCACCCACAACTTCAGGGACACAGATCTTTTTCCAAAAAAGAATGAACACTGCTGATTAGGGAAGCAAATATGGGTTAGGAACATGCACTGCTCTCACAACCTGAGGCCAGGGCTGATGTTACAGACTGGAGTGGAGCTGTGACAACTCTGCACCCACTGCATCAATTCCTGGATCCCCTTCTGGCTCTGCCAGGGAAATATTATATGACAATACAGAAGTGCTGCACCTTATTGTGTCTCTGCTGTTTCAGAAAGGGCAGTGACACTCACCCTTCTTTGGGATCCACCGACAGAAAGGGCCAAGAGAATCGAGTACAAAGACAAACAAAAAGATGTTTACACAAGAGTTTGCCTCGTTTATTTGAAAGCCTCTTTCTAGGAGGGACAACTCCTTTGCTATCGCGTGTCCCGAAGGCACAACAAGCCTTGAAGCTCTGCACAGCCCGTGCTGAGCCATGGCTCACTTATCCTCTGCCACAGCAGAGATTCCCTGCTCCTTGTGGCACACACACTCGCCAACAAAGCCTTCCCATTCCTCGTGGCGCACACACTTCCAAAAGGTTCTTTGTGCCCTCCCAGCTGTCCCACCCGAACCCCCACACGCCGAATTAATTGCTTTACAGTTCCAGTTCCGCTTGTTCTCCCCGCAATTTCGCCTTGTTCGACTCTCCAGGTATCCTGCTTTGACACGACTGTCCAGCTGCTCCACAGCCTCCCGGCTCCCCAGATTTCCTGCCCTTCTAAAAGACCCCCCCGAGCAAAGTTGTGCTGACACAGGCACTATCCCGGCCCAGCAACAGGATGTTGTAAATGTCCAACTACTGTGTGCTTTTCATATGGATATGCTAATGGACACACTATCAGCGCACAGCTGTAAATGCAAATGCCAGAGCGGCAGCCTGAGCATCTTTTATGGAGGTTTAACCACCTTCTGTCTTGTAAGAGACCAGTTCCCTGCTATTTGCGAGATAAAAAGCGACTAGCTCACCTCGTGTCAGTGCTGTGTAAATCGATTAAGACAATAAGAGCACAAACACAGAGGCTCTGTTAGGGCTGGCTCCAGGACAAGCCTTTAAGTCACCGATGGGCTTTCTTGATCTTGTCCACGGCCCTTCTGATCTGCTCCACAGCATCTGCCAATTAACCACACACACTCAGAGGAGATGTGTTTGATTTCACTCGGTTATAAGGATTTTTAGAAACAACAAGCAGATCCCACAGCAAATTCAACAGTCGAGAAACGTTACGGGTTAAAAGTTTTAAAGGGACAAATTATCTTACGAAGCTACTCTTGGATTTCTTTAGTCATCCACTGCTCTAATATCCCCACTGAAGTTAACAGTGCCTGGCAAATTTAAAGACAATCCTGACATCCTGGCTCCTGGGTTAAACCAGGCTGCCAATGCCCTTTGGCACGTGGGTAAGGTCTGGCTGGGTAATGAGAAGGATCCCCATTCACCTTATCACTTGAGTGCAGGAGAAGGTCTGCTCTGCACAGCAAATACTTCTGTGCTTCATCCTTTCAGCCTCCAATTCCCTCTCAGTGCACACTGAATCCTAGGATACTTCACAGGGAAAATTTATCCAAGATGCAGGTATATTAACCATAACTAAAGCATTCCCAGTTGTCACACTTGGAGTTTCCCCACAGGTTACACCAGCCTGGATAGTGACTACTGATCCTTTCCTCAAGAGGGTCTCTACAGCACTGGGAAGTGTGTTGCTGAATGTTATCTTGCTCAGGATGTCCATCAGCTTCTCTAGTCATTTCTCTGCTCCCTCTGACTGTACTGTCAGATAAAAACAAACAAACAAGAGAAAAGTACCCCCCTGCAGCCATCATAAATAAAAACCAGACCAAATTCTGCTGGCAGAAATTCCATTGCTACTCTCTCAAGCACTAACTCAAATAACTGCATAGCAGAATTTGGCTGAAAACAAAAGAAATAATGCAGCCAATATGGTTTTAAGAGGTCAAAATGGCTTCAGTCATATGAAACCAATGACAAATTAATATGTTTGCTTATCATTTTTATTGGAGTGTACTATATGCTGTTACACTAAGTTAATTGCTGTAATGATGTGGGAGATTATGTAGCAAGACAGTCTGAAGAGAGCAGGTCAGCTGTTACATTGTGAGAGTCCCTATCTGTACTATGAGTTACCAAAATGGTATTTAAGGCTCCTAGTGGACATATATATGCACTAAAAGATTTTAGACAGCTCTTTCAGCAAAAGACCATATCAGTTTGAGTAAGTTATAAAGTTCCTAGCTATCTGCAATTATGACTTTTTAATTGATACAGAAAAAAAAAGGAATTAATTAAAACAGAGATCCTTTTGGCTTTAATCCATCTGCTTGAAACCACTGAGCCATACTGTGATGCAGACACAAATATTAATGACCAACTGGCAATAGGATAATGAGTCAATAAAGATTTTAAATGGTGTGAGCTAGAACAATTACCAACCTAATAGGCAGATAAATAAGGCTACTTGACTTTACCCAAGGAAATGATTATTCTTAACCACTTCCACTGAATGACCTGAACAAAGTGGTTAGTTTGGTTGGTTTTTTTTCCTTCCTGGCATTTCTCCATTACACTGTCCCCAATTTCACTCTGCTGTCCCCAGTTCCCACAGGTAAAACTGCTGCTTCTCCACTGCTCACCAAATCCTGCCCAAAGGAGATCAACTTCCCAGGGCAGCATTCCAGAGCCTGTTGCTGGATTGCATCTCCAAACCCTCCTCAAAGACCCCAGAGCCCCTTCCAGACAGGCAGACAGGTCGGATTAGCTGCCAAGAGGTTTCTATGATTAACAAGGAACAAGGGCTTAGACATTTCCAGTATTTCCAGAGAAATGCCATAATTTCTCACATTTAGCCCAGGGCCAGACTTTTCCTGCTGTTTCGTCAGCATATTTCTGATATTGCTGAAAGTTAAACTGCAGTTTATGTTGCCTCCATGCAGGAGGGTACTGCAAAAGCAGTGATAAAGGTTATTAAGTAACAGCCCGCAATCTGACAGAAAACAAAGTTTAAAAACCTAGGAGAAAGGAACAGAAAATCAGAAGCATCCAGTATTATTGCATTTTCCCTGGATTTTAAAGGAATGCTCTGATCTCTGGCAGTGATTATGCAGTTGCTGCTATTTCTGCCTGGTTGGGCCATACCTGGAGGCCTTGGCTGTGATCTGGGCTGTCCCATGCTAAGCAGTGCCCATATGCAACTCCTTGAAAGACCCACCTGCCACAGCACTTCAGCACAATGTCTTTATAGAAGCACCTTTTCCCTCTGCATGATTTCACTGAATTCCCTTGGAGTGCTGCCCTCCTGGCACCTGCAGCTTCCCCCAGCCAAGAGCCTCAGCAAACCTTCAGCTTGCTTCAAACACTGCTCCCTGACAGCACTGGTAACTCTGATCCTGTGGATGAAACCAAAAGCTTCATCCGGTGACACTTTTTGTGCCTGCTACATGTGTTTCAAGAAATATGAACACAGACATCATTATAAAAAAAAAGGCAGCAAAGACTTCTGTTATTGCTACTACATTTGGATCTCCTCCAGTTCTGCCTTTCCATGGTGGTTCCACCAGCATTTAGGCACATATTTAACTAACCTCATATGACTAATTTTACTGATTTCAGTAGTTCTTCCTGCATACATTCCTGCTCAAAAATGTACTCACCACAAGTGTGTCCATGCTGTGTGGCCCCAGAGGACAGAAACTGCAGACGTGCTCACCAAGCTGTCAGTCTTTCAGGGTTCAGAATTTAGACATATAGAACTTTCAAGTGGGGTACACGCAGCAGCAGAGAATGATAGAACAGTTTGGGTTGGAAGGGGCCTTAAAGACCACTTTATTCCACTCCCTGCCATGGGCAGGGACACCTTCCACTAGCCCAGGTTGCTCCAAGCCCTGTCCAGCACTTGCCACATGAAAAAGGCCTGGAATTTTTTGCAGTGGGTTAGTGAAACATCAGGGCAGACACGTGAATTAATATCCATCTTTAGACACAGCTGCAGTCGCTGCTCTCCCCTGGCCACATCCTGCTCCTCCGTTCACACAAGGTCGATATAAGCACACCTACCCAATCCACCGAGTAGATTCAAGTTAGTTAAATTAAATTTATTCAGCTTGTGTGACCTGGATTGCATCACTCAGCTAAAAGTGAAGGCGTTCCCTATCTGTGGGCCCTATCTGTGTGCCTACCACACTTTGCTTTGGTGTCACTTGCAAGCCGAGCAATCATTAACCCCAGGGCAGAACTTCTCCACGTCTTCCGGGTCGCAAGCTCTCTGCAAGGAGTCTCGGCTACTTTGACAGCAAAGTGAATCAATTTCAGAAGCACCACGGCAGGGCGGGTAACCTTTTAACAATGATTACCGGGGGGTCGTGTCAGATCTCTCACATATCCCCTGCTCCACGTGCAGTGAGCACAGCAAACAAACCCCAGCAGGATACGACCTGCCTCACCGCCCCACGCTCCTTTCCCCATCAGCCCGGGTGTCCGTGGGCTCCCTTCCCTTCAACAACCCTAAAACCCACCAAGGTCACCCCGGACCCTCCCGTTTGCAGCCCAGTCGGGGGATTTCACCCAGCGGGGATGGAGTGAACCCCCGCTGCAGGAGCTGAGCAGCCCCACTCCCTCCCGGTGCGGTGCCCACCCCACGTTGCGGGGCTGCCCCGCACGCCCCGACCGCGGCCGGACGGGGGTCCCGGGGCCGCACACCCACCTGCGCACGGCCTCGGCTGAGCCGGCGATGGGGACCCCGCCGTCGGCACCGCTGTCGTAGAGGACCCCGCTGACATCGAGCAGCAGCCCCCGCACGGCCCGAGCCCAGCTCGCCATCGCCGCCCGCACGGCCCCGCGCCGGGCGCTGCCGGGAAATGCAGTCCCGGGCTCCGCTCCGCCCCGCCGCTCCTCGCTCCGAGGATGCTCTCAAGGTCAGGTGGGATGAGGCTTTGGAGCAGCCCGGGACAGCGGGTGGCATCCTGCGCGGGTGGAGTGAGGTGGTTTTTAAGGTCCCTTCCAACCCGAACCACTCTGTGTATGACAAACAAGTTAAAAATCGCCGCTGATTTGTCACATAAGGGGGTTTACAATCAGAGGTAAGATTGTATCAACTGTGTTCCGGCTTTACAGATAACACTGTTTTCTCCCAAGTATCTTCTCACGGTTAATGCCATCAATAGCACGCCAAAACTCCCAGAATGCACAAGGAGCTGCGGTGGAATTATAGTCCATTTTGTTTTAAGGAAAGCAGAGGAGCCTTGGCAGCATTGATTTGCATCACCGCTTCTGGAACAGCCTCTGGCTTCTCCTTAAAGATTATATCTAAAACTGTGAAATTCATTAAATAGACCCGAAATGGATCAGGTTATTTAAAATAACATTACTAATGGCGCAATATCTCAGCTGTCTGCACCGATAGGGAACATTGTCTTGGATAGTGTTATCAGTCCAGGACACCCGCTATGAATATTGATCCACAGCTTGTTACAGCCATCACTTGCCATCAGGACAGGTCAGGGTTGAAACCCACCTAGCATCAAAGCAATTTGAAGACAGCACTCAGGTTGAATTTTAATGCTCGAGCTGAGAAACAGACCAACTTCAGAGTGGTGTGTGCTTTTTCACGTGTGCCTTTCAACCTGTATGTAGGTTGGCAGGTTGCTGTGCATGCACATGTTAAATGGCTGATATTTGATGATGTCTCTCAGATCACAAATTAATCTCAATGCTACAATTTACCTTCTCAGCTCCTGCAGACCCAACAACTAAAACAGAAGTATTTGTGGTCTCACATATATCAGATCAATGTTTTTTTCCCAGTTCATCACTATCTACATTCCAAAACCAAGCTTTACCCACCTGTAGCTTCTGAGTGTGAACTCTTCAGGTCAGAGCTCCCTTCTCTTCTACACTCCTGTGGATTCCCATTCCAGAGTGCCAAATGTGCTGTTGGATGCTGCCACCACATAATTAACAATGACAGTTACCTAGAATCACATCATCATCTCATCTTTTTGCTCTCTTGTTTTGTTAAGGCCTATGTCTTTGCAATAGCACTGAGATTAATTTTTAAGCCCAAATCTGCTGAGGCTGAAACACCTGTTAAAGAGGAGGAGGGCTGTGTTCTGCATCTTTTCCTAGGAATAAAAGCAGGTGGAACAGCAGATTCCTACTGAGGGTTGCTTTCCCTGGCTGAAGGGTGACTTTCCCTTTATCTATCTGGTGATTCGTGGTACCAACAAATGCTGAAATGCCAAGGAGGAGGAAAAGCATCCTCCTGCACAGACAGAGGTGTACAGAAATACACTACAAACACATTTTTAATAAGCAGGGATGGCTAGAAGTGATCATAGGGCTGGTACAAGCTGGTGCAGAGAGGTTTGGCCTGCTGTCACCTATGCTGTCCTAGTTATAGCTAAGAACGAAGTATTTCCCCCCATGGCAAGGAGGGTTAGTGAGGGGGCAGGAACTCCTCCAGCACAGACATGCCTCAGTTTCCCTGCCTACTAACAGAGCATAGTGTGAACACCACTGGGGAACTGCAGGATTTTGGCCCAAAGTCTGAACCAGGCTGATCCTAAGCTGCCCTGAAACACAAACCTGCTCATTTCTCCCTGTGGACCGCGCAATAGTTTCACATCTCAGAGTGGCCGCTGGCAGAGGGGAGTGCTCAGAGCACCAGAGCCTGCCCGGCGCAGCCGAGGGATGCAGGAGCCGTCCATCCTCTCTGGGTCCCGCTGAACACCAGGGTCACCCCGCAGGGCCAGCACTGTCCGGGGAGCCGCAGATGGGACAGCAGAGGGTGGGAGGCCAGGAGCAGCCGGGGGCTCTCCGGACTTGTGGGGTCAGCAGCTGCCGTGTGCAGCCACATCCCTACGCCGCTGGAGAACCCCTGGGGGGCTCCCGGCCGCCCCCAGCCCACCTCGCTGCCAATTCCCTGGGCAAGGAGATGGGAAAGACCCGTCGCCGGGAGCTTGGGATGGAGGGAGGCAGCGCGGCGGGGAGGGGGCGCGGGGGCGGCGTGCCAATGGCTGCGCTGCCCCCCCCTCTGCCCCCCCCCCCCCGCCGGCCCCTCCGCCCCCCCCTCCCACCCTCCTCCCGCCGCTCACTCCGCGCCGCCAGCTCCGAGGCTGCGGCTCGGGAGCGGCCCCCGCTCCGCCGGCTCCGCGCTGGGAGCCAGCAGGTCTCCGGGATAGCGCGGAGGGTGGGGTGGGATGCCGGAATGCCCGGACCGCGGGGCCAAGGCGGCCCCCATCCATCATAAAATCTCCTTCTCCATCTTAGACATCCTGGATCCCCAGAAATTCAGCAGGAGACGCGAACCGGCCGCGGGGAGCTGGGGCAGCGCCCCCCGCTCGGGCGAGCGGGAGAAAAGTTTGGGAAGAGTTGAAGTAGGAAAGGACGCTGCTGCTGCCGGCAGCGGGAGGAATAAACTAGAGGCACATGGTAGGAACGCGCTCGAGTTTCTCCGGCCCGCGCTGGCGGGGCGCGCAGGTGGAGGCGGCGGCACACGGGGACCTCCGGCCCCGCACCCGGCGGGACGCGCTCCCCGCGCGGGGCTCCCGCAGGAGCGTGGGAAGGGCAGGCTGGAGCTGGATCTTAAATCTCGATGATGCAAAGAGAAAAGTTCTCCATCTCCGCGCATCTTCCACGGGTCCCGCCGTGCGGGGCATCCTCTGCCGCCCACACAGGGATGGCGCATCCCAGGGAGCGCCGCCGCCCCATCCCGGCCCCGGATGGACCGCGGCTCTTACCGGGGCAGAGCAAGGTTTTGGTTTTGGATTATTTTTTCTGTTCCCGAGCAAGGGCGGCTCCCGGGCGCCCCTTTAACCGGGCCGGGAGCGGTCGGCTGCCCCGGCCCGCCGGACGGCCGGCTGGGTAATTGCTCAGCCCGTCCCCACCGGAGGATGCCTTAGCTCCCGGTGATCGATATCCTATTACCGACTCCCGCCTATCTCCTGCCCGCAGCTTGCAGGTGCCCACTTCAAACCTCCTTCCCCCGGCCTGATCCTAATATTGTTCGATTAAAACTTACCTTTAATAGATGACATCTATCGATCTGGCCCTCGCAAATCTGAAACTCCATTAACGCGGGGATGGGGAGGGGGGAGGGGATTTATTTCGCTTCAGAAGGGGACTTTAATAACTTCTTTTTTAATTGGTAAGAAATCCATATCGACGCCTCTCCCCCCACCTCCCCGTCGCGGATGCGGGTGGCACAGCGGGGAGGGGTTGCGGGGGATGCTCTCGCGCGGCGGGCGGGGTTTTTCTGCCTTTAATTTTATTTTTTAATGATTACCCACGCGTGTGTGTGGGGGGGAAGGATGTCGGAGAAGAAGCGCGGGGGCGCGGGAGGAGGGTGCGCTCCATCTGACGGGCGCTGCCGTCTCCCCTAGATCCGCACGGCCCGGCGGAGAGCGGCGCCGAGGACGCGGGGCAGGACCGCGACGAGGAGGACGCGAGTGGGGACGGCACCGGCACCGGCACCTTCCCCGGGCCG